>OZ007575.1:5693427-6293427 GCA_963931925.1 Onchidella celtica
TTTTTCTGTTGACGCTTTTGCACACTGACAGTCACGGAGGTTTTTCTTTTCTCTTTTTCTGAATATGAAATCAACAAGGGTTATCTCCCGTAGGCGGTAAGTTCCCCCACCCCCCCCCCCACTCTCCCACGCTTGCAATCTCTTCTTTTTTCTTTCTTTTTTTTTAATTTCACCATTGAAAGTTTTGTAAAAGGATTATTTCCCTGGAGTGTTACGTCAATAGGTCTTACACCTGATACCGTAGGCGTACTTACTGAAGCGTTCTGTGGGCCACAGTGCCATGCTTGATAGAAATTGATCTATCTAGATAGACAGACAGTCAGACACACAGACAGATAGACAGGCGGGCGGGGGGGGCAGAAAGACAGATAGATAGATAGAGAAACAGACAGACAGACAGAAAGAAAGAAAGGCGGCAGGCAGATAGATAGATAGATAGAGAGATAGATAGATAGATAGATAGATAGATAGATAGATAGATAGATGGATGGATGGATGGATAGATAGATAGATAGATAGATAGATAGATAGATAGATAGATAGATAGATAGATAGATAGATAGATTGATTGATAGATAGATAGATAGATAGATAGATAGATAGATAGATAGATAGATAGATGGATAGATAGATAGATAGATAGATAGATAGATAGATAGATAGATAGATAGATAGATAGATAGATAGATAGATAGACAGATAGATAGATAGATAGATAGATAGATAGATAGATAGATAGATAGATAGATAGATAGATAGATAGATAGATAGACTAAAACAAGGACAAAAAAGCCCGAACAAAGAGAAGATAAATTATTGCATGTCTTTTGAGTGGGCGGAGACAATGCGTGGGAGGTGAAAACAACCAAAACACTGTCTAGAGACAAGCGGATCTTGCAAGGCGGATACCGTAACGCCCTTGTGAAATAACTGTAGGTGTTATCAAGCAGGAACGTTGTATTATCATAATAATAACTGAATAATTACAAACACGACTTAAGTGCGTCTTGAACCCCCGAGTGATTCAAATAAAGTAGGCCTAACTCCGCTGCTGTGGGGAACAAAATGTGCTTGTCAGTCACTGATTGTCGGGATCTTTTGGCTTTGCAGCTTTGAGCTAGTGCGGCACTGAGACAAGCCCGTTGTGAGACTGTTTAGACTCGATGCACGAGGTCTCTCTTTCCGCCAGTTGACTCAAAAATGTTTTTGACGGAACGACCGAAACGAGTGAAGACAAGACTTAATTGTTTCTCCCTCGCCAATGAGCCAGGCCCCGTCTCACTCTACAGTTCACATCTCTCATCAAAACCAAGAGAAGACAGACCTGCATCAGTGCCCCACCTATCTGTCTGACGGAGGTACCTCTCCATATCAAAATGCATTCACGATTCCCCCCCCCCCTCCCCCGCTACTTACAGGGCTATGTTGAAATGTTGCTGTTTTTCCGACGATGCCCATTATAATATTAAAATGAAATAAAAACCGAGACATGACTTGTATTTTCCAGGGAAAAACAAAAAAGCTTCTTTCGACTTTCGAGTAAAAAAAAAAATAATTAAAATAATACGCTTTTTCAATTTGAAAATGAATATTCATGGCAAAAAGAAAACTCTCTAAAAAAAACATTGACATAAAATAGATTGAACGTATAATTTCTATCGAGCAGGTTTTGTTTCGATTGAAAAGAGGCCAAATTTATGTCATCTTCTTTGATTTTCCGCGGAATGGACTTGTCTCGATTAGCGCATTCTAGGAAACCCCCGGCGTCTATTTTTAGAAAGGGGGCAACCGACCACACTGCGCTAAAACAATCAGGCCAAGGCTTATTCATTGAGGGTTTGAATGGGAACAAAAGGTTAACAAAACATGCTCTTGTGGCCTGCGTAAAAGCGACTCAAGGCGAAAAGATCATGATGACATGAAAGGGGTGACTTTCAAAAGATTTCCGCAGCCCAAAAACACAACGAGAGAGATGTATGAAGTGGATAAGGCGATGCAATCGTCCACATAGCGAGCTTCATATCGGCAACATTGGTTACTGCCATTTCGTGTGCTAGCAGGTGTGTGTTTGTGTTAAGTGTGCACTTTTTTTTTTTTTTTTTTGTAACAAAGCAACAGCAAGATTTGTGTTGTTTATCCATAGTTTAAGTTCACAATAATGATTAACTTATCTGGCAGGGATTAGATCTAGATCTATAGACCATCTAGTACTATGTGGTTGATCGAAGTCTGAGATGAAGCATGGTGTCAAGATAATTTACTTTCATAGACACAGCTACCCTCAGAATCTGGATAAATGTATAGAATTCATACTTAATAGCAAGGTATACAGTCATTCATGTACTTTATATCAAGGTGTAAATAACAAAGCTAAAGAAGGAAAAGAATTGATCTGTGCAGAATTAGAACATTTTGTGTACATCCTCTCATTAATTCATTATCCAGGTTCCACTGTAATGAAACCCCAACACCACATCAAGATACTGTCTTCTCTTTAGTTTGCTTTGTATCGTTTGGGTTTTATTTCTCACGCGGGGCTTCGCTACATACAACTTTTTCTCTTTGCCCGAATTTAACATCGCTTATAGCCCTGCTGCGACCCCACAGTTTTTCTGTGGTTTTTATAATATTTCGTCAATTCTTTGCACGTTGTGTAGCCCTGTAGCTGCCTATGGTTGCATGAAGCAGAATAATTGTGTCCTTTACCCAAATATTGCAGTAAATCAAACACTGTCATCACAGTCACTTGAGACAGATCCGCTGTGGGGGCCATCAATATGGGTAAGGTAAGCTCGGTAAGCTCTTTGCTTTTTGTTGACACTGACAGTTTGCTCTTAGTGCTGCCGCACTTATCTTCCAACAAGCCGTCAGGATCGAGTTCAATTGGCCGTTTATCTGCGGCATCACATAGCTGGACAAGCTCTTGCTTCCTCTGATTGCACACAGAGACCCCTCTGTTCCGTAGAATCTTTTGCAAAAACAAAATATTCTTCGCAATTCGCCCTGAAACTAACTTTGCTATTGGCCATCACTGAACGCGAGCGGATGCAGCTCGATATCTGCACCCCTTCTAAAAATAGATACAGGAATTTCCGGGAGTAGGCTTAATGGAGACTACTAATAAGATTCCACACAGAGGGCCCAGAATGAGAAAAGGCTCTGGTGCCAGCCCTCGTGCACACTCCTGGTACCAGTAACAAAGTCTGGTCATCTTTCAGTAGTGTATATCTATGCCGGCCTTCAGTAAAACTAAAGAAATGGTCTGCTTCCCACGTTGAGAACCGCTCTGCTGGGGTTTCTACCGTCTTCTGAAAAAAAATGTGAACAAACGTAGAAAAGCAAATACTGCGTGAAATTTCAAACACTGTTTGCTGTTGGATGTAATCCAACTAAACTCGCCTGAGTTTGCTTGAAATTTTGTACAAAGCGACGCTGATTAATCTGTATGCCTGGTACGTTATGTGGAGTTTTCTCAGAGTAGACTGCCCTAGTACCAGGCTAGTACAGCTGTACCTAACCAGAACATGCCCTTAGCAGCAGAATGCACAATGCTTTGTCCAAACCTGAACGTGGTTAATGATGCCATCCACAAAGTGTACAGTACGTACCTTCTGATGGAGGGGGGGGGTGGGGGAGCAACATAGGACGAATGACGCACAATACGGGGAGGGGGGGGGCTGTGGGTTGTGTATGTGCCCTTTTTTTCAGATATGGCAATAAATTAAATTAGTTTGTTTTATGTATTTATTTATCCATTTATTAGTCTATTTTCAACAAAATGAGTCGTAGGATTATATAAAAATGGCACTGGCTATAATAATATATCCCGTGAAACAATTAAATAATCCATACAAAATGTCGCTGAAAGTTTCAGAACATCAAGGTCTCGTCATTGGCATTCACCGTTCTGGTAGCCCTACCCTCGTACAAGAGGGGAGGAAAGGGGGGGCCGAGCAAATGGAAAGACTTAAACGGGGGAAGCAGGGGGGGGGGGGGAAGTGAAGCCCTAGCGAATGGAAAGCGTACATGGGGAAAAGTGTCCGGGGTAAAAAATCGCCCCATATCGATCTCATGTACACTATGGAAGACCCCTTAGGAAACCTTCAGCACGGCATGGAGGTGCCAAATGAAAGCTTAATCTGACTTTGCTGAACGGCAAACATTTTGATTTCATGACCAAGGCCTTCAAGTTAGGACCTTCAGATTTTTGCATTACACTTTGCGAGATGCAATTGAAATCGCCAAGGCCAATATATTGATTGAAACATGATATTTCATTTGCTTCTCACGGATTCTTCCTCACACCTACAAACATGCCACGTACTGCAATACGTGTTTGCCTACATACAACGTTTATTAATGTTTTGTCAACGGATAGATCATATCTCGTCTCGTATAAAACGATTCTGTTGCCAGGGATCATCCTGTGTTTTCTAGTGTACTTAGAGAAATTGAAAGAATATGAACCGGATATTTATTGGAGCATGTCATGCAGACCTCTTTTCAACGGTTTGTAGGCATCATTAAAGATGAATACACAGTTACGTATATCAGATTTTGTTCTCCCTCTGTTCACCGAGCGCGTAATTCTTTCTTTGCCTGTGGCGCAGACACCCGTTATTATACCCTCGCCAGCCCTGGAAGGCTGTACGTGTAGGCATGTCCACCTAGCTGTACAATCATCTATCCAAGTCCATGGCAACCGTCCTAACAATGTTCATTATAATTATTTTTTTACACTGTGTGTTGCGCCTGGTAAACTTCAAACTGTCTCTGTAATCTGTAACGGCTGCCAATCCACGGGGCAGATAGAAAACATTTTCACAGATTTGCATAATCTCAGATGTAAACATAAAGTTAGCAAAGAAATAAATCCCAAGAGCTGAAGACGAATACATCCAAAAAAAGGTGGGGGGGGGGGGGATAAGGGGAAGAAAGAAAGAAAGAAAAACGATATCTGGGCTTGAAATTTGCATGACAGCCAAGCTCTGTGAAATAAGAAATCCTTTCACCATTTATCTATTTTCTTTTTTTAGTTTCCTTCTGTTCCAGTAGTTCTCAGACTTATTGGTCCCGTCCACTCCTGACAACTTTCCAAAAGTAAATTTACCCACACCATGTTTTGAGCCGTAATTTGAGTTTACACATAATAAAGCAACTGACGAGTGGCAAATTTCGAAATACATCTGTCAGTATTATTGTTGATTTAAGTTCAAATAACAGGAACAATAATAATAGCACTTAACAATATTTAACAACAACAAAAACAACAAAAATACTCTGTGTGTACAAATCCGAAGTCAGCAAATTTACCCCCTGGATAAGCGAAATTTCCGTCGCAAGGAGGTTGGGTGGGGGAGGGGGGGGGGAGGCAAGGGCAATTTGCCCCAGGTTGGGGACCGCTGGCCTATTCTGCACGGATAGACATTTTGTCCGTCTGGATCCACCTTGAATGTTTTAGCTGTGTCTTCTCGTGTGCGACTCCCTGGTTGCACTGCAGCAGCTGCTGTAGTCAGTCTTGCCCTGTGGATGCCATGCGCAGCTTGTGTTTCCCCCTGTTTGGATTTCACCTCAGTCACTCGGTGACCCGAGAAGGGAAACCATTTAGCTGTTAATGTTATTAGGGGAGCGTAGTATTTTACATAATAGAGCAATAGCTGAGCAGTGAACGGAACTCGTATTTTCCCTATTTGGCTTTGCAATCAGACTGCGCCCCCCTAACAACAATCCCCAAATTGGCAGGAGAAAGGCAGAGAGATAGGCTACATGTACATCTGGGCAAATTTCACACAAAACAGGCTGAAATCGGAGCTACATAACTGTAGTTGTGGTATTTCTATCTATCTATCCATCCATCCATCCACCCATCCATCCATCCATCCATCCATCCACCCATCCATCCATCCATCCATCCATCCATCCATCCATCTATCGATCCATCCATCCATCCATCCATCCATCCATCTATTTGCCTGTCTGATTGTCTGTCATTCTGTCCTCGAGCGAACGCACGCCTTTCAATCACGCTGAAGAATTTTCAAAAGTCTGGTTTTATCAACGTTTGTCTTGTTTTCAACCAAGTTATAGGATTATTTAAAGGTCACGTTTCTCACGAAATAGCCAACCAATCCCAGCTAAATGCTTCTTAACACCGTAGCACAGGAAAGCCCTATCTGCTTATCAAAAGTACGTGTATGCCTAGTCAATATGCATTCAGCATGTCTGTTCTTTGAAAAGCAGGGGGTGAAGGTGCCCAATGGGTAACACACATAATATGAAGAAAGGGGGCCAAAAAGTCCCAAAAATCGAGCGCATGAACTTTATGGACGGTCCTAGACCGAACGTTCATGTTTGTGATAAGGTCAGGCTTAATTGGGCATGACATTTCAAGAGTGGCTGTACTTCATAATTACCACAGGACGGAGTTACTGTAACCTGCAGAGTAGGCCCGACCACAGGGGCTGTGAGGTTCAGTGAATATATAATCGTTACTCTCCTCTGTGAAACCTGCAATGTGGTGTTGGTTGTTTGTTGCAAATGTGTTGTTGTGGGTACCAAACTTGGCAAGACTAGAATTATATGCTAGCGCGAGGTCCAATAATCATAATCGTTGCCGTTCTCTGTAAAACGGTGTAGTGTTCGTTGCACATGTATATTGCAACGTGTTGTTGTTTGTACTTGATAAGACTAGATAACATTAGCCCCCCCCCCCCCAGGTGCAAGGCCCAACTGAGAGAAGGTTTGAGGTCTTTGTTTTAGGTGGATCCTGCCCTTAGCATTGGTCCATACTGTCCAGTTGGAAACAATTGATACAAATGACTTACAACTGGCCCTGCTGCTAAAAGATGAAAGGACAATGGATTAGTCCAAGGCGCGGGCGAGCCGATTTCGAGCGGCTGACCTGTTGGGTGATGACGTCAATACACTGAATTTCAACAAGATCTCGTGCACCTGCTAACTCATAGGATCTCATTGAACGTCAATTTCATGACGTCACTGTCCAACCAGTCGGCCAATCACATCGACTGGCGCCTTCGCCTCGGCTAACTGTAGTGTAACGTGTCTTATTCGTGTTGTTGTTGTTGTTTTTTTGTCGAACTTTTCCCCATTCTGTTTTCAACGGCGGCCAAGAGTATGTTGGAATTGTGTTAACTGGTGAATGTGGACTGAAAAAAAACTAGTCAGTACAGGACAAGACGATTGAGAAGTCCTTTTGTTAGAACAGTCATGACTGATAACCTGACAGATGCGTTAATTTGATAAACTGTCCTGGACTGCCTGAAATCCTGGTACGGGGTCAGTTTTTCTGTGGTTTTTATAATATTTCGTCAATAGGCTCGAAAGGGGAAGGTGGAGCAGGTCCCGGTGTACGAAAGACATACACGGGGAAGGGGCTAGGTCTGGGAAGTGCACGGTATGCCTTTCAATGTTGGCAATGACATTGTTCTGAGCATATGAAGTTGTTGGATTATATAAAATCATGTTTCTAATGGAACTGTGAAATTGTCTTTGCAAAATGCCACTTAAAGCATGTGTTTAAAAAAATCAAGGCTTTGTATTTACTATTCTAATCTCGCCGTACGCTCGCACAAAAGGAAAGACGGGGTGGGGTGGGGGGGGGGGGGGAGCGGACCTGAGGCCAACTATTCAATGCCTACGGGCTGGGGGGGGGGGGTGGGGGTGTCCCCTCCAAAATCTAACCTTGAGCCTACCTCTCTCTCTCTCTACAAGTGCCGGATCTAGAATAGATATCGACGATCATGATTCGCCACTTATTCCTCCGCTCGGATGCTCTCAAAAAGCCCATATTGTCCTGGTTTTTCCCTGTCGCCCATCTGTTCAAACTCTCTAGATATGTTAGTCTTTGTCTACCTCTGTTTTTTGGTTCTTTTTGTCCTCTATTTTTCCAGTTAGAGCAAGGTGTTCAAGGCGTTTGTGTCGATTCAGGTGCCCCATAACTGCATTAAATACCCGGTACGTTAAGGGTGACCACTAAATCAACACTGTAATACCATTATACTTATCAGGTTGACAAAATTGAGATCATTAAAAACCAAAGAAAAACCTGTAAGACAACATCGGGGCTTGGCGTAAAAGGGAAAATGTGACAATAGAGAAAAAGTTGTATTTCACAAGACGTTGCGTTAGAAACATTCAACAAGAAAATTTATTCAATAAATTCCAAAAGAATAAAAATAAATGAAATTACAAGCTTTCAGTCACCGTGGACCTTTATCAAGTTAAAAAAAAAAAACGGAAGAATGCAAATATTTGAGCCCACACCCCCTACCCCCATTTAGACTTTGGCCCATTGTTATGTGATTGTGATTCAGTGACCACGTGTACATTATCTATGAAAATCATGACAGGTACGAAATACAGCCTGAACGATTTTATAATATGTAGTGGAATCCGTTATTATCAGGCGCTTAGCAGACTGAGTCCAGTCTGTTTTGCCTCGATTCCATGGACTCTGGCGTTAAACAGAATCTTACATATTAGCGAGACTGAAGCAGGGGTCTTGTCTCGCTACTTGATTCAATGGGAATTCAAGTCTAATTCAAAACCGATGCTAAATAGACTTGCGTCAGTGCCCTGCTAGCCTCAAAGTGTTCATTTTCATGAGCAATGACATTTAAATGCAACATTTTCTTGTCTTCCCAGACTCCTGAGATGGCCAACTCTGAGCTCAAGCTGATCTACTTCAACATCCCCGGCCGTGCTGAGGTCAGCCGTCTAGTGTTGGTAGCTGCTGGAAAACAGTTTGAAGATTATCGCGTGAGTGGCGAAACATGGCGGGGAGAAATCAAACCTACCACCCCGTTCGATAACTGTCCAGTGCTGGAGATAAACGGCAAACAGTATGGTCAGAGCAGAGCCATATCTGCCTTTTTGGCTAATGAATTTGGCTTATATGGCCAAACAAATATTGACAAGTTAAAAATAGACCAGACCTCGCAACTAATGGAAGATTTTTTCTTAGAATACGGTAGTCGATACTACTTCGAAACAGACAAGACCAAAAAAGCGGAAGGCGAGAAGCATCTGAAGGAAGTCACAGCGCCAAAATTTCTGGGCATTTTCGAACAAATGCTGCAGGAAAATGGAAGCGGACATATCGTTGGGGATAATTTGACTCTTGCAGACATTGTGGTATTCGATATGGCCACCGGTTTCTTGTCACCCATTGTGAAAGACTCGCTAGAGAGTTTTCCTATGCTGAAAAGTTTGGTGGAGAAAGTGGGCAATGTGGAGAGAATTAAATCTTACATGGATACGCGGCAAGACAAAAAGGCAGTGTAGTCATGTCAGTAGGAATTTGTTAAGCGATTGTATTATTATTCTGCTTATGGGGTCATCCCTAAGATATGTATGCCTTGAATTTGGGCAGGGGAGGGGGAGGGGTGTGTGAACCCAGGGTATGAATAGCGTACATAGCATGGGAGACGGGGAAGGGGGGGAGGGGGGGGGGTCTGTGAAGTCGAAGTACGTTTTCAAAAATTGCAATGAAGTAAGCAGTTTCCTTTTTCTTTCTTTCTTTTTTTCTTTTTTTCCAACACAAAAGTTGTAGGATTGTATGAAAATGGAATTAGGCCATGTATCAAGGGAAACCAATCCGTGCAACATGTCACTTTAAAGTATTCAAACATCAAGCCGATATCGTGGACACTCATTGTTCTAATGATCATACTCGCGTACAATGGGTCGAGTAGAGCTGGAAGTCAAGCGTGTGAACAGCATACAAGGGGGGGGGGTGAAAAAAATGTAAAATCGAGCATAGGTACTTTATGGATGGCCCCATTATTGCCCCAGGATGACGTCATTGCACCACTATTTCTAGAAACAACAGTATGTTTTGCACAGTAATATTCCAGTCATCAGCACCACTACACTGCCACTACTGAAGGAACCAATATCATAGACAATAATATTGAATGCACAATTACCATATTACCAGATTTAGGCTGAACAAGTACGATTCCTCCCTTCGATGAATTGGAATAAAAGCTCAGACCTATGAGATAAGTTGAGAATTTAGTTCAGTAATTTGTTTTTAAAAAAGAATAAGGAGCATCACTATTATATCTTGTGTAATGGAGCTTAGAGATTTGGATTTTTTCAAGATTTCTTATAAAATGATTATTTTCTAGACACCTGGCTCCGACCTACTCCCGACGCCATTGAATTATTTATAGATCGATGGTGCTTATGGTGGAGAATCGGATTTTCAAACAAATTGGGTAAGGGGGAAATCCACAGGCTCACAGTATGTTTAATTGCTGAACGTATGGTCATGAAGCTTTCGGAGATGAAAAGTAAAGGAATTAGCTAGATCTCCATGGAGCCAGGTTGTGGATAAATTGTTCTGAAAAATAATGAAGACAGAAAGCAAATTACTGCAAGGATGTAAATTTTCTCTGCAACTTTTTCAAGAATCCAAATCTCCACAGAAAACCACTGATCTGTAAAGGGCTATTGGTGTCATCTATCGGTAGCTGGGCTGCTCAATTTTACGATTACTTTATTTGTTTAACTTTTTAAAAATTTTCATACTGTTACACTTTTATGGTGTTTTTTTTTTTTATGAAGATCCATTGTCCGAAAGCTTGTCTTTCCTTTTCCTTTGTATTTTATTGCAACGTTTCTGTATGGTTTCTAACGCAAGGCATTGCTACATACAACACTTCCTTATTGCTATATTTTGGCTCAGCTTCAAGCCTTTGCTGTGACCCCACATAATATATTTTGTCACACTCCGATACAGCATTAAAATTATCATGCAGACCAAAAGAATGCGAATCAGAGTGTCGAGAAACGCATATTATTATAATTTATGTACGCCCGGGCATTTGTTGAGCTTTCCTGCTGGTTGACTCATACTTTCAGCATGACATGACGTCATGTGTGAGTACATTATCTGAGAATTGTTTGCTTGAATTATTCTTTAACCCACTACGGCCTGTTGTTCCGTATTTGGGACAAATTTTAATTTGTCATCACCTGAATCTTTTTTGAATAGCATTCATTTATTTGTTTTGCATCATTCGACTATTTTGCATCAGTTATTCAAGTTTCTGTGACATATATCAGAAAAGTGAATTTGTGTCTGGACTTTGGAATGTGAAAATAATTATTTATAACAGCTTTATGTACAGCGTTGTTTTAATTATTTTTTAATTTTAATTGTCTGGTTTGTTTCTGTAGGAGATTGCTTGTTTCGAGATGGTGAGCGTTGCTAGGAAGAGCTTTTGTCTTCTGACAGTTTGTGTGGCTGCGGAGACCGGGATGAATGAGCTAACCTCTTCTCGCAATCTTACTTCTTGTTTGTTCTATCTCCATTCTCTGAAAAACTGGAGATCTTTTAGCGTGTAGAAGACACAGGTTACAGAGACCGATCAGTTCGTCATTTTCCGTCCGTCGGCTTGCACGCATATCTAGTGTATCTATGTAGCCAGCAGACAAACCGGCATTGGGAATCGTTAAAACCCAAGCCGCTTTGCGTGGTAGTTATTACTTTATGTATGCCAGGGAATGGTAGGAATTACCAAATCTGACGTCAAAGTGAAATTTAGCCCATGACAGTTTATTTTTTCGTTTTTTTTTTTATTGTTATTATTCTCATCTTTGAAAACAAAATGGAGGAACTGCAGATGTAACAATGTAGCGCCAGTGATCAAATTTGTGCTCACAGCGAACTGAGTCTAACCTGTTTTGCCTCAGTTTTGATGACCTTTCACACTTTTGAGACTGAAACACGTCAAGTCTGTCTCACCAGAGATTCAAAAGAAGATCCTCTGAGTTAAAAAACCGACGCAAAACAGACGACGCAGTGCGTTATTAGCCTGATATTGTTCATCCAATGATCGCACCAGAATCCAATGGGATAGTCGTGTTCATGATGTACAGCAGTTTCTCGTACATGGGGATGACGAAAGGTCTTGGATAGGTCACCAGTGTCGAGGTCAGGTTGATTTTCAGCATCACTGGATTCGCCTTTGTGTATTCATACCACTGAACCGGAGTTTTGATACCCACATCTGAGGGCGTGGGCTCTCCGAATTTTACAAAATTTGTCCACATCGCTTGCACGTTGTTTGCCACTGTCTTATCGCTGGCTGTCATGTTGTTTTGGGTGTTAGAACTGTCAAAGAAGACAAACTGCCGATCATCAGCATGTCCAACGCCACACCACTCTGGGGTTGAAGTCCCACTGGCTCGATGATCAAACTCGTACAAGAAGTGATTGTTACTGTTAGACGGACCAACAACAATTTTGTTAATTTCTACAATTGTCCCGGCCCCATAGTTAATATCTGCCGCAGCTTGAACCAGATTAGTCCTAAGTTGCAGGGGATCTGTTTCATTCCTTATGTAAGCTTCTGCCACTAATCTAGTAAACATGTCTTCATTGACAAACGAGCCTCTGATTGTAAAGATGGTCTTGAAGTATTCCATGAATTCTTGTCGGGATATGCCATCATTTTCTGCATCCTTGATAATGAAACACCACTCACCAGAATTAAAGCCCCTTAAAGTGTCCACTTTATTATATCGTCCGTCTTTCAGTAGATTCACGGGGTAGTCGGGTAGAAAACCAAAGGTCGTCTCAACTCTTGCCGTCATCAAAAACGTACTGCCGAGTTCGGTCTCTGCAGCTAGGGACGCCTGCATCAGCGAATCAATATCCACATTTCGTAAACATTGTAAAGTGTCAGTGGAGTCCTTTCCCGTACATCCCAAATTTAATGCCATTTTTTGTGTATAATCTTTGAGTTTATACACCTCACCTGCTCTTTCTAAGGCGGATGGAACGAGGGACGACCCGCTTTCCATGATAGCCCGTACGAAGAGATCTTTACTTAAAGGAGATAATGTCAAGAAAGAAACACTGTATGCTCCGGCACTTTCCCCAGCGACAGTCACCATGGCAGGATCTCCTCCAAACACTCTGATATATTTTTGTACCCATTTCAATGCTAGAACCTGATCTAACATGCCATAATTTCCTGGCATGATATGGTCACCAGTGCTGGCAAATCCCAGTGGTCCTAAGCGGTAGTTGATGGTAACCACAACCACTCCCCGTGGAGCTAATGTGGCACCATCACCGTCATGGTAGGCCGAGCCAAATCGAAAAGCACCTCCATGGATCCAGACCAGAACTGGGCGTGACGCGAGTAGATCCGTGGAGAAAACATTGAGATAGAGGCAATCTTCAGAACGGACTGACGTATTGTCTTCGGGATTAAACTGAGGGCAAATCGCACTTTTATTCCTGGCATCTCTAAGGCCTGACCACCTTGCTGCTGGTTCTGGTGGCTTGAAACGCCTGTCACCTGGAAGTAGATAAGTACTCAAGGTAATGCACGTTATTTTCTGACCAGTAGTCAACCGGTCAATGCTGCTGTATTATGGTGAAAGACGATGTATGCTAAAACAAACCTCTACAGGGGTGCAAAACAACTGCAGAAACAACAACAACGAACCATTTCGCATTGCATCCCTCCTTTTCCTTGTTCAAATGGTCTTTTCTGGTGACAGGATGGTAAGTCCAAACTGTGTACAAACAACTTTGGTGATTCAGTCTGTTGTGTACAGACTGAGAATGACAGGGTAGTAAGTTCATATTCTCAACGTATTTAAATGGGTTTTTTTGTTGTTGTTTTTTTATACCAGGGCCAGAGCAGAGTTAATTTTGCACAGATAACGCTCTTGTTCGACACAATCAAACCTCTGACTAGGTGGTCTCGAGGCAAGGTGCTTGCCTCTCATGCCAAGGGCCCGGGTTCAAAACCCGGCCGGTGCAGGCATGTTGGAAGTTTGGGATTTTTCTCATATTTTCGTGTCGATACGAGGGGAAATGGGCGATTGAGGCCAAATATCTGAAAAGTGTAGAAGGGAGAGGTGAGAAATAGTCAAAGTTGAGGGCAGGGATAATCCCATATAGGCCTGCATCTCATTCATCTATTTGGGGAGGGGTGAGAAATAGTCAAAGCTGAGGGTATTTTCTTCTTCAGGGATAATCCCATATAGGCCTGCATCTCATTCATCTATTTGGGGAGAGGTGAGAAATAGTCAAAGTTGAGGGCAGGGATAATCCCATATAGGCCTGCATCTCATTCATCTATTTGGGGAGGGGTGAGAAATAGTCAAAGTTGAGGGCAGGGATAATCCCATATATAGGCCTGCATCTCATTCATCTATTTGGGGAGGGGTGAGAAATAGTCAAAGTTGAGGGTAGGGATAATCCCATATATAGGCCTGCATCTCATTCATCTATTTGGGGAGGGGTGAGAAATAGTCAAAGTTGAGGGCAGGGATAATCCCATATATAGGCCTGCATCTCATTCATCTATTTGGGGAGGGGTGAGAAATAGTCAAAGTTGAGGGCAGGGATAATCCCATATATAGGCCTGCATCTCATTCATCTATTTGGGGAGGGGTGAGAAATAGTCAAAGTTGAGGGTATTTTCTTCTTCAGGGATAATCAAATATATAGGCCTGCATCTCATTCATCTATTTGGGGAGGGGTGAGAAATAGTCAAAGTTGAGGGCAGGGATAATCCCATATATAGGCCTGCATCTCATTCATCTATTTGGGGAGGGGTGAGAAATAGTCAAAGTTGAGGGCAGGGATAATCCCATATAGGCCTGCATCTCATTCATCTATTTGGGGAGGGGTGAGAAATAGTCAAAGTTGAGGGCAGGGATAATCCCATATATAGGCCTGCATCTCATTCATCTATTTGGGGAGGGGTGAGAAATAGTCAAAGTTGAGGGTATTTTCTTCTTCAGGGATAATCCCATATAGGCCTGCATCTCATTCATCTATTTGGGGAGGGGTGAGAAATAGTCAAAGTTGAGGGTATTTTCTTCTTCAGGGATAATCCCATATAGGCCTGCATCTCATTCATCTATTTGGGGAGGGGTGAGAAATAGTCAAAGTTGAGGGCAGGGATAATCCCATATATAGGCCTGCATCTCATTCATCTATTTGGGGAGAGGTGAGAAATAGTCAAAGTTGAGGGCAGGGATAATCCCATATAGGCCTGCATCTCATTCATCTATTTGGGGAGAGGTGAGAAATAGTCAAAGTTGAGGGCAGGGATAATCCCATATAGGCCTGCATCTCATTCATCTATTTGGGGAGAGGTGAGAAATAGTCAAAGTTGAGGGCAGGGATAATCCCATATAGGCCTGCATCTCATTCATCTATTTGGGGAGGGGTGAGAAATAGTCAAAGTTGAGGGCAGGGATAATCCCATATAGGCCTGCATCTCATTCATCTATTTGGGGAGGGGTGAGAAATAGTCAAAGTTGAGGATATTTTCTTCTTCAGGGATAATCCCATATAGGCCTGCATCTCATTCATCTATTTGGGGAGGGGTGAGAAATAGTCAAAGTTGAGGGTATTTTCTTCTTCAGGGATAATTCCATATAGGCCTGCATCTCATTCATCTATTTGGGGAGGGGTGAGAAATAGTCAAAGTTGAGGGCAGGGATAATCCCATATAGGCCTGCATCTCATTCATCTATTTGGGGAGGGGTGAGAAATAGTCAAAGTTGAGGGCAGGGATAATCCCATATAGGCCTGCATCTCATTCATCTATTTGGGGAGGGGGGGGGGGGCTCAGAATGAAAATAATTGTGAGAGGATGAACGACTTTTTATTTTTAATGTGCTTTCATGGTAGCTCTGGTGCGTGAGTGAGGGACGGCCACTCATAGTAGTTTAGGGACACTTGGCCGAGTACCATTAATTGGATTATTTCCCTTGTAATACTAGCGCGGGACCCGTTATTCACATCACGGTGAAAAGCGCGCATTTTGATTGGTCAGTTGGAAATGTTGACCCCCGGGCTTCCAACTCTTATATCATGGCTTTAAGTTTCTTACAACTCGCTCACTCGTTGTTATCCACCGACAGAAAGACGGGAACCCGAATTCATTTTTGAGAGTAGACAATACCCTATCGGTACAAAATAGGTACTCATGATAACGTTTGTTATCAATGGAGATACGTCGTATTAATGGACGAAAGTATCCCGCACAAAATTGTCGAATGTTGTTAGTCCTGACACTTTGAAAATTTATATTAAAACTATTACCGGGTTTCTGGTATAAGTAGTCAGTTAGAATTTTAGCAGCAAGTTTCTACTTTATAATGGTACCAATTTTGTTGTACTTTGATGCACATATCCTATTGAAATAATTAATAAGAGGATCTCGGATTTAAAGTAAACCACGAGTTAGACGCATGTTATCCCCGATAAATCCAACCTGGGTCAAATTTATTCAATTATTGCTGGAGGGGTCGTTAGAGTAATTTCTGCAGTTTACTGGGATACCTAATTGACTTTTGTGTGCACCCTTTTAACCGTACTGTAAATTCGATTGTGTTAGGACCCTAACCGGTTATGTTGTCGGGCTGGACTCCATGTCCGAGCCTTTCACTTGTGCAACACGGGCTACGTAATAGCTCTCTCGGACGTCCGCGCGGGCTCATAAATAAGATGCGGTTCGAGTGGTCAACACACTCCATCATAGACGCAGGAGACAAGAGCCGACAGCACAGTGAACCCAGCCCAGCAACCCGGGCCCGTAGCAGCTCAGAGGCTTGCCGACGCTTGCCATCGCCACCCCGCCCCATAAGGCATGTAGCGGTAGCACAGGACCCGGAGAGACTTTGGGTAAGTTGGAGACTATTATATTAGAAGTGACTTTAATTTGCGCACCCCCCCCCCTTTTCTTGGATGCCACGTAGAGAATGCTGATCTACAGAGACCATTATGAGTCCGGCTCAACGGTAATTGCCATTGTCATAAGACGTGTAAGATGCGCGATGCAGCGCAGTGTCTTGATATTGTGACTTTATTGTCAAAGTTAACGTTTGCGGTGCTAGATGATAATGATGGCTCGCTAACCAAGCTATCACGATTTGCTTGTGTGCATATATATAGTGTGTGTGTAGCATTGCCTTGTTGTGGTAGGCAGTGAGGATTTCCTGACATGTTGATGTGGATGACTTATGTTATAGCGAGCGGCACTCCACACTTGATTGTATTACGGGTATTTGTGTACCTTGCCAGTACCACTATGCTATAGAGAGCAGTGTGATTGTGATTGCGTGTTTAGTGTTTAAGATGTGTAATTAATTACATGTATTGGAGATGTATAATATTAGTTGGGCCTCACATGGGTGAGCCCCAGGACTGTTCTATGTGCGGCGGTGGATGAACAATGTTTCAGTGAGTCTACACATGTTGCAATGAGTCTCGCCGACATATATATATATATATCATGTGCATGTATTATAGTTATCCAGATGTATTATGCTTCTATGAGTTTCGTAAGTGTGTGAAGGACAGTCTCATTTTAAGGAATGTACACATTACTTTATGTATCTAGTGGTGTGTCATGCACATGTTAGCCTGGCGGCATAGCTCCGCGGCTAAGGTCAAAGGGCATGACCCTTCAGTATCGATTGGGAAGGGAAGTAACCAATACAATAGCCCTGGGGCGGGTTAGTACTAATAATGGGAGTGGGCCTATGAGGATGGCCTGCATTGGGATGCAGCGTCTGTTATGGACGGTCAGTGGGCCATGTTGGCCACTGCGTTATTAAATGGAATGGCCACTCTGGATGTGTTGTACACCGGCTCAGTGGAGCGAAACTATTGTGTTCTTGCCCCTTCATTTGTTATGTCCTTCATACTTTGATTAGTACATTAGTTTATGTTGCCAGTGTACTAGGAAACTCCTTGTGTATATGATATAGCCTCTTGTAGTTGTTATTCATTAACCTTAGCGCTATTTTATTCCATGCATACATATCCAGTTGGTTATTGCTTAAATTCTATATTATGTTGTTGTTGCTTGATTTAATACTTAATACTATTAATATGTATGTCCACCATTGATTGCCTGATTAATGTTGTCATTATATCCTAATCATGTTTTTGTCTTTTTCTCTTGTTCCAGCTTATGGCTGGTTGGGCTTCTTTTTATGGGCTTCTTCTTTTTCTGGGTTTCTTTTTTTGGGCTTTTTTTTGTTTGGCAGTGATACCGTTGTTAGGCTTTTTGAATAAATAAGATTGCCAGCAGAACCCTGTGTTTGTTAATCCTGTGTATCCTTAAGGGAGTTACTATTGAACCCACGCAGTAACCACATTAGCCACTCGTAGTTCATCCAACATAATGATTTGGAATGTATTCATTCTGTGCATGAGTCAGTGATTACAAATAACTGAAAAGATATTTAAGTACATAATTCAAAGAATAGAATAAAAAACAAGAGATCCATGTTTACACCTAGGCAATAATGATTATGAATCAAACAAATTACAAAAAAAAAAAAGTGCATCTCTGCAGAGAGGAACCTACACAAACAAACAGTGTGGTTAGTCTAAATGCCGATGGCTGTGTATTTGGAGATAGTGACTAACAGATAAACGGAGTGGGAAGCCTTGTGGTAGGCCAGTGGATAGGGCTGATGTCGAACAGAACTCTGCTTTTCTCCAGTCATCAAATGTTGGGACTAAATCATATGGAAGTTAATCATCAGATTTCTGGCAAAACAATCATTTTATAATCTCATCGACTATTTCTTTTTCAATGTATGATCTATCTATCTATCTGTCTGTCTGTCTGCCTGTCTATCTATCTATCTATCCCTTCTCCCATGTTCCGCCAGTCTATCTATCTATCTATCTATCTATCTATCTATCTATCTATCTATCTATCTATCTATCTATCTATCTATCTATCTGTCTGTCTGTCTGTCTGTCTATCTATCTATCTATCTATCTATCTATCTATCTATCTATCTATCTATCCCTTCTCCCATGTTCCGACAGTCATTCCATCTATCTATCTATCTATCTATCTATCTATCTATCTATCTATCTATCTATCTATCTATCTATCTGTCTGTCTGTCTGTCTGTCTATCTATCTATCTATCTATCTATCTATCTATCTATCTATCTATCTATCCCTTCTCCCATGTTCCGCCAGTCATTCCATCGATCTGTCTATCTATCTATCTATCTATCTATCTATCTATCTATCTATCTATCTATCTATCTATCTATCTATCTATCTATCTATCTGCCTGTCTGTCTGTCTGTCTGTCTCTGTCTGTCTCTGTCTGTCTGTCTGTCTGGCTGTCCGTCTGTCTGTCTATCTATCTATCTATCATTTACTTATATTTATTTTATCAGGGGTCATCTGATTCATTCCCTCTGCCTGTCATTCTTTATTTAATTCCTACACAATTTTTTTCTTCTCTGCACTTACAGTGGACAACTCCTTGCGTTGACCATTGAAACCCGAGAGGGTACTTCACAAATCCTTAAGATCCACTTTCGCCACAGTACAACAGATGTGCCATTGTCACAAGACAAGGGATCCGCCTCGCGCACTTAAACAGATGTTCAATTCCGCCACAGTACAAAGTGCCTATATCGTCTTACAACACTGACTTCATTATGGTTAGGAAGAAAAGTATCATGCGAGTGTTTATTCATTGTTGAGCCTTACAACATTCGTGGAGATCGACATAAAGAAGGAAACTGAGAAGTTAGGGTAAATTATTGTTGCAAGGCTAGTTAAACGGGGACGTCTATGAAGTGTGTCAAGTCCATAAAGTACGTAACTAAAACACGCTTTTCGTGTGTTGTTCCCCCCCCCCACCCATCCCACCCCATCTCCCCATGCACGTTTTTCATATCCTTTGGCTGCATCCCCCCACCCCCACCCCCCCTCTTTGTGCGAGGGTACAACTGTCAGGCCAGAGATCATATCCAGGCCCATCACTCCATGCCTGGATGTTTGGAGAAGCAAAAAACTGAATAACTTCCTTTATCAGACTTCATAGTTGAGTAATATTACAAAAAAAGGGGGGGGGGGAGGGGTGTCGTCTGTGAAAGGAGATGTATTATTTATACCATTTTATACTTTTTACAATAAATTCATTAATCATCATCATCAGACAGAAATTTGAAGTGAACCCTGGAGCGACAGGGCAACAAGTTCAGAGGAGAAAAAAAAAAAAAAGGCATATTTTATTATTCTTTGAACCATCGTCCGACGCTGTTCCTTTATTGTTTCTTGTTTAACCTGGCAAAAGATTTACTCTCCGACAGCTTGTTCAATTTCTTTTATTTTGAATTTTTTTTTTAGACTTAATTTATTGGGTTTTTTTTTTTTTTAGTTGCTGCCGGTGTGGGATTTCGTGTGTACATTTTTTAATTTTTTTTTTGAGGGGGGGGGGGCACATTTTAACTTTTAGACCGGGGCATTAAATATTAAAAACTTGGCCGTTGAGGGTATTCTATTGTCAAGTCCAAAGTAAACAGAACTGGTTCATCTCAAATGTCTTTGTAGTGCATCAACAGATCGCAACCAACTTTAGCACATTGTGTTTCCACAGACATATTTTTTGTTAGCATACTCTACATCCTGTATCCCATCTTACCTGTAGGGGGTGTGGCATACGGGACTCCAAAGAATTTATAAATTTCCCCGTAGCTGGAGTTGGAAACGTTCATTCCGCGAAGCTGTTGACCTGGTGCTAGGGACACGATGACCTCATCCTCGGCAATGAACGCATCATCATCTTCAGCAGTGGCACTCGAAACAAGCAATAACGTTATTGGAATAAAAATTCTCATCCTCTATTTCTTCAGCCTAATTCTCGTTACCCTAAAAAAAAAACGCAATAGAAGTGAAGAAAATAATAGAAATGGTAGCAAATTTAAATGTCACGTTTACTCTATAATGAGACTAGTAATGGACTACTGCTATAAATAGATCACACACGAGTTTATGTCTGTCCCTATCTCGGGCCAATTGTTCATGGCAGTGGTCGTGTAAAACAGTAGTTCTCAAAGGGGGCGGATTTGGAATTCCAGTGGGTGGCAATCATGAACACCGGCTACACTACATGCAGGTTTTTCTGTTTCTGATTCTGTTATTATTATTATCATTATTACTATTTCAACTGAAAATAATAATTTCAAAACACAACATTTTCAAACACCCCTTTAGTCAGTTGCTTTAATATGGCAGAAATGTAAACTCAAACTGCTGAAGAGAACAAAGTGAGAGTAAATTTACTTTCGAAAAGTTGCCAAGGTTAAACGGGGCCAAAAACCCTGACCCAACTGACTGTGTTGTGTGTCAAGTTGTAATACTCCACTGTGCTGGTACCATCTTGACTTACATAAAGTCGTGCAGAGATAAGATGATTAATTTGCTGACGGACAGCAATTCTGAATGGCACAAAGGCAAATTTCCCAAATGGGATTAAAGAGTTATACAAATACAAATACAAATACAAATTTCTGTTGTGATTTTTTTTTTTTAACTGGGAGTGTCAGGGCATGCCACGAAATACTGAGATCGTGTGAGATTATGTACAATCATCAGTTTGGCAAAGCAATCATTTCAGTTGCATGAAGATTTCTAACATGCTTTTTGTTGTTGTTGTGTTGTTTGCTTTTTTTGCTGAAATTTGACAATACAAATTTCTCGGACTAGACGTGTCAGTAATTATGATTTTTGTTATTTCGTGTAAAACGGGATCTATGGCAATTAGCCAGTGATAACTGGTCTGTATATAATGGCTTGATTGTATCTGGAGTAGGCAGCCTACATTGTTTGTCACATTAAATAAGAAATAATTACAGTGGTGACAGAGATGGAACAGGTCTGATATTATTCAGGTGTCGTGTCAGAGTTTAGCTGACGGATTTGGCCAGCACTGGGTGTTATTCTACCATCCCCTGCAACTCTTAACGAGTTTTGCAATTAAAGACGCATGTTGACACTGATATCTAGCAAATTTCCAGGTGCTGGGTGGGGAGGTTTGAAAATCTGCCCCCCCCCCCCAAAAGTGACCTAATCCTGTTTTCTAATTTAATTCCCCATTAAAAACTGGTTCAGTTCAGCATGTCAGTGTCAGTATTAGTTTAAGAATGTCCAACAAAAGCGGCTATATATCACTGTACTAGTAGATCTAAGTAATTCTCACTGCAAATTGGTTTCACTCTTGGGACTTGGTGAAACGTTATGGTCGAGTTTTGTGGCAAGTCAGAAATTTGACAAGACCAATCATTTGATCGATATATCAAGTCTCTGCCGCCTAAAAAAAAAAAAAAAGAATCAACAAACGAAGAAAACGAGAGACGATTTTCCACAACAATCATGAACATCAATTGTACAGAATCAAAATATTCATCCATGTTTAAACTTTGACCTTTATGCATCGCGTAGTCTTCGAGGACACCGCTGAGGGTTATTTTCTTATCAGGAACTACATTTAAACTACAGTTGATAAAGGTATAGGCTACATTTTCTTTAAAATTTAAATGTGCGGGCTTATCTAAACTGATTGATACATACAACAAGACTGAAATGAATGAAAACGTAAGTAATTCGAGGCAAAACATGAATGCAGAGAGGCGTCAGTCCGAGTTTAAAACCTTGCTGACGTATGAACAAAGTGAACTCTTCCAGATCATCAACTTCGTCATCTTATGTAGTTTGATTTGTTTGTTTGGGATAACTGGCAACATTATCAACGTCATTGTATTTGTGAAACAAGGATTCCATCACTCCATAAATATTAGTTTATGTGGTTTGACCATTTCCGATCTCTGTTGTTTAATCACTCAGCTATGGGTTAATATCTGTTTTAATCCTCTTCTTAGAAAGGCAAATGTTCCTTTTGTTCCTGAGGACATACAATATGCCACTGGGACGCTACCATCTGTCATATTTGGCCGAATCAATGGATGGATCACTGCGTTTATTACAGCTGAAAGATGCCTCGGAATTGCCATGCCTCTGAGGGTTAAACACATCATCACACCCAAGAGAACAACCATCGCATTGATGGTCATCTATGTCCTCAATATTTTGGCCATGATCCCGGAGTACGACACTTATCGGATGGAATGCATATTTCATCCTCAGAAAAATATGACGTTGTTCGGTATTGTCATTAGAGTTCGTGAAGGCGGTACAAGTATTTTGACCTACGTCTTTACAGTTTTGCTGGGTTATGTCTCATTTTTATCTGTCGTCATCTGCACTTCAGTTATAGTGGTCAAGCTTAGTCAGAAATCTGACTGGCGTCAGAAAGCCACATCGGAGCAAGCTCAGTCGGGCTCTATGACAAGCCGTGACAGAAAAACTATGAAGATGGTTGTGCTGATTGCCACAATAATGATTGCCTGTTACACACCCGAGACTTGTCTTGCCATGAGTGTCATATTCGAGCCTGAACTCAGCTTAAAGGGGAAATACCAAAACACGTTTTTCGCCCTGTTGTCGATAGGATTCTTGTTTCACAACATCAATTCTAGTGTCAACATTCTTCTGTACTACAACATGGGTACAAAGTACAGGCAAGTTTTCCTGGAATTATTTGGCAATCTACCGCAGAAAAAGGAATATCGGAATGAAACTTAATGGGGAAAAAAAGGCTGTCTGTTCTTGTATGTGCCAGCTAATGGCGGAGCTAACGGGGGAGCAGAGCACATTCTTCAAAAGTGGCACTATTTCAGAAAGTTTTTAACTGCTTAGTTCTTTTATTTGGTAGAAATCTAGCACCTTGCTCGCCCCCCCCCCACCCTGGAACCTGGTCCCGCCCCTGGTGCGAGCACCGATGGTTTGAACTTATCAGGCTACACTCTGACGACCCTTACTGACATACAACTTTTGTGTAATCTTCAAAAAAACCTTCTTCGTCTCGCTGGTGGTCTTTGTGTGTGTTTTAAAAGAGTTGAACGATGAGAGCCTCAGTTGGTTTAAATACAAAATATTCATTAATTAAGTCATCATGGTCGCATGACTGATTAATAAATTAAATTTTTTGGTAATGAGATATACCCTAAGTTTCTATGAATCAGACAGACGTTACATCTTAGAGCAAAAAAAAACAAAAAAACAATTAGATTTGAAACTCAAAGCTGGACAGAAATTAATCCTCTTGATAGCAGAATTCAGCTGTTTTTTTTTTTAGTTTCCAGAAAGAGAGCATTGGGGTTGCGCTAACAAAACATAATGCAGCTGCAGCAGTTATTTTTAGTTTTTGTTGTTTTTTTCACTGGCGATTATCTGTTCAGTGATTTCCAAGTACTGCAGTTGATGTGAGTGGCCAGATTAAATCTTCAGTATAATATTTAATTTTTAATGCGCAGGATAGGCCAAAAGTTACTTTCTTATTCACACAGTTCAATATCTCAAACAAATGAAGTGTAGTGCACTTTTTTGCCTTTGTTTCATAGCTGCCCAGTTCTAACTGGGGCAAGCACTTCATCGCCACAGAGCACAGCCAGTGGGCGTTTTGTTTGTTCTTTTTGACAGGAGGGTTGGATGGAGGTGATAGGATAAATTTTATTTTAATTTTAGCAGGGCAGCGGCTGCTCAGCCTGCTCTTTTCAATTTCCCACTGCCAAAGTATCTTTAACGTGCGGTATGTGCACACGGGCCCTCCAAATTTTTCGTCCTTATACGAGAAGACTAAGTGCTTGATCCTACCCACCATAGGATCAGAGACAGGAAAATGTAAGAAAATCCCGAAAATCCAACATGCCTGCACTGACCAGAATTCGAACTTGTTACTTTTGGTGTGAGCGGGCACCTTGCCCTGAGACTACTGTGTCCCTATCATGTGTTTCAGTTAAATGAAGTGTACATCTGGTAGATTAAAAATCAAGTTAAATAAAATGTTGAAAATGACCTCCTTCTTCCCCTTGTTCTAATATAACTTTGTAAATAAACAAATATCATGGTCCAGTCAGTTGTGACTCATTTAACCCTCTAATGCCCAGACAAAAATTGGCAGTCCCAAAAACTTCTGAAATAATATGCTGAACTGTTTTTAAATAGTCGGATTATTGTACAAATATAAATATGTAATTGGAAAAATTATATTCATTCATAAGATAGGAAGAGGCATTGTATCAAAGATAGAGCATTTTGGCTCCAGGTTACCTATGTCAAATATGGTAGACTGGATGCTACCGGGTTAACTAGTATATTAACTTTGAATGAATTGACCTGCACCCACATACTACTATATTTGTATTCACTGAGAAATTGCTACCTATAATAACATATGTCATCTTTCCAGCACGAAACATTTTCTCTGTTATTTACTTCCAACTATTTCCAGGATGGAAGTATATTGTTGTTTGTTTGCTGTTATTGGAGTAACTACCTTTGTGCTGACAGGGTTGTTTTTTTTTCTACAGAATTTCTTTTTTTTCAAATCAAATTTTAAAAATTCAAAGCAGAAAAACAATTCAATCTCATTCTTGCTTGTACTGAATAAAGTTTATTATTATTGATAAGTATAAGCATTGTGCATAATGTTCTTGCATTAGGTCAGCAAGTATTGTCACAGTGATAAAGACATCACCCATGATATGGTCCTGTGCCTGCTGACCTGACAGGTCCCAAATTTATAAATGATCAATACTGGTCATCTTGAAAAGTGAGTTATACATACATTTACTGACAGATATAACTGAGTTCAGACTGTCCATTTGTTTTTCTAAATATATACCAAAAGTTAACTTTGCCTACTGCCATCAGTCACATATGTTTTACAGTATATTACACTCCTACAGAACAAATAGTGCTATTCTGCTCCAGCTCCCACTGGGCATTCCTTACACTACATCTCACAAAATGAGTCCCATTTTACTGCTTTCAAGTTCTTTAGATTACAATACTCTTCACAAATCATTGTTAAGATGGTGATTGCACTACAGTGCAAAGTTCAAGATGGGTGTTTTATCATATCATTTGCATTAACAGTTATATAAATATTCAGTCAACTAGTCATCCATTCCTCTATCTATCATGAAAGTTTCAATACACTACATGTGATACTTTAAGTTCTGAAGCTGGACTTTTTTTCCACCAGTATTTGTTTCTTTTCCATATTTGTTGGATCTATTTAGCAATCAGGATGCTGAAAAGCTGAGAAAGCTAAAGCAAAGTTGATGGTTAACACAGGTATTAAAACAGTGACTAAAAGTTTGCGCATAGTGATAATTCCAGTAACTAAAATTAGAGTAGTCAATCTCAAAAATATTAGAGTTTAAAAATTATTGCACACAAAGAAAAGTATATAGTCATGGAATGAAAAATCACTGCATTTAAAAGTATTGCACAAGATCATCCCGGTTAAGCATGCATATATGAGAATATATTGATCTTATAGCACAAATCCATCTTCAGTGAAATCACAATGTTTACTGGTTAAAACTCATTTGGATTGCTTGGACTCTTAGGTTGCAAATTGTGCCATGCAAAAATGATTAACAAATGTTCTTGGGAAAAAAAAATACATCAAGTGCACAGGTCCAAATTTAACATTTTAGTTGCAATGTATTATTTTGCACATTTCTCACACTATGATTGAAACAGACAAATACAAACATGCTGCACTGCATTTCTAGGTCTAGCTTGCAGCTCTCAAACGGCACAGAAATACAGGATTTAAGACTGGCAGGTTGTCACAGAATAATTCAACATCATGAAAGTCTTTAGTCACTGCAGGTGATACTGCTAATTCACTCCTTGACTGAATTTAGAAAATACAGAAAAATCTACACATCCAATTATACATTTATGTATAGTCTGCCTTACAATTACAATGCCAACAATAGCCTCAAATACTTAGTGTTAGACAAAATGCCAAAAACATAAATGCACATGGACATAATATATCAAAGCCTTCAAGATAAGCAAATTAAATAATGAATTCATAAAGAAATGCTGGTTTTAAATAACTAAAAATGAATACACTTTGCAGTACAACAGTTCATTTAACATTTAAATCTCATGAGTAAGTCTTTTTGGTTGTTCTTGGGGACAAGATTATGCATCCGAGTTGTTCTCTTGATAGAGAGGATTATCTAGTGACATGGCAGCATCTTGTAGTTTCATAGCCTGAAATGAAGAAAAAATACACTTTTTAGTGTTGTACATGTCAAGAAATGTACCTGGACAAATCATAAACATACCACCAATTTAAGTTTTTAAAAAGACATTGGGCATTTGAACTTGTTTAACTTTGTCAGAAAACTACTCAAACTAAATGTTGTCAATAACAAATGAGCAGTGAGTACAACACAATGCTGGTCATTGTAAGACATGCCTCCCATTGACATGTGGCCTCTTTCTACCTCTCTTGATGAACAATATTAGTGTCCTCAGTCAGATGGAAACAGGCAGAGGCAAAAATACATTGATTTCTAGTACAATTTCCACATACAACTGATCACAGATAGGATTTGACCCATTGTTGAAATATTTCTGAGAAAGCAATGTTATCAACAAAAATAATTTATGTCATCATTTATTCAAAACACACTGCAGCAACAAGATTTCACCATTTCTCACTGATCATACACTGTGAAGAATGTATACTGACCAAAATCAAAACAATGCTTTTGTTATTCTGGCATACACACTGTTTCCTCTAATACCATAATAGCAAATAGCTCTTTGGGATTATTTCTCATTCTGTGTTCTGTAAAACTCCTGGTGTTCTTGCAACTCACCAATTTTAATATAAAGTTAAGAAGCCTTTTACTGCAATTTTAATGAGAAAAATGTTTTGAGTTAAGACCAAATAGTCTGGAAGGCCATGCCAAAGTTGGATACACAGATTAAACAAAAGGGCGAAGTTGTCTTGAAAAAGCTTAGTTTACTTATTTCCGCTAGGACAACATTAAAATTTCTTCTTCACCGAGTGACTATATGTAATAAATGCATGCCATCAATGGCTTTATATGTTCCTATCAACCAAAATGTGGGCTTACTTTTCCTTTGTGATATTTCTTGGGCTCATGCTTTTCAAATGAAGGTGGTTCAATTTCTTGAAGGGCAAACTGTGGATGAAAAATGAAACCAAACTGTCCTTCAGTCTAATGATCATCCCAGGAGAAACCCTAAATATTATCTCTGTCACAGATAGTGCTCTTGCACGTTCGCAAACAAACAAAAAATGTACAAGATCATTAAAATTAGTTTTCCTTGAAGAGAAAAGAAAGAAAAGAATTATAAATTTCTGTTTGTTTGAGTTATGGGTTTGTGAGGAATGAGGTGTGTCATGAAATCAAGAAATGCTGAAACCCGATTCTGTTCCTATTCCGCGATAAACAAAATAAACTCCTCAGACTCCTAGAGTTAGTGCTTTGATTTAAGTTGCACAATGTAAAAAGTGATTAAAGTTCCCCTACAAGACGATGAGCAAACCCCAGTGAGACAAAGCTATTTAATGCTATACGATCCACATATGCATTGTTATTTGATTTCATAGCATGATAAAAGCAGATCACCCTGGAAGCTACTTCATCTACATATTAGAAAGTTTCAGTGTTGGAGCTTTTTCCATGATGACCCTGATGCCAGTGGGCTATATTGGATGCTTTGTTGTTCTTATTTGCATCACAATTTAAATGTAGAAATTTTTCCTCGTAATTTCTGAGGTATGCTGGACCACATAGAATAAATGAAAGAAATCTCATTAAATTGTGCGATGGAATTTCAGCGTATCTGGAAGAGACGATATAAATGAAATACGCACCCCTCCTCCACTTCCATAATCATACACAGGGTTAGTCAAACCACCATCATCAGCACCTTCATCCTGTCCAAAGCGGTGGAAACGCATGTTGCCTCTGAAGAGTATAAAGATTAATTTTATGATATAATTCTTTGACTCAAATGAAGTTTATGTGAAAGATTAGAGAAAAAGAGAGTGGCAAAGGAAATTGGAATCTGGAAAATCAAGTTTGTTGCATGAAATATCACTCAACTTTTCTGATTCATTAAGATTGTTATGCACCTAGTACTTTTAAACACTTAGCCACTTTCTCAGAAGTCAGAAGCTCTGTAATTTATTCTAAAATTGGTAAGACACAATAATTTGACATGGTTTTACATTCACGTGTAATATCAGTAAATTCTCTATATTTCCCTGACTTAACAGCCTGCAAAATAGTGTGGATGAGTAAATATTAGAAAAAAAGCAGGTCAACACAATGACCGTCACTTTGTGCAAAGAAAAAGTAAGATGAAGACAAACTTAACAGAAGGATAGAACAGAAGGGACAAGTAGGTAGACTGATGTTGCAAAACTAGTGAAAAATATATTTCATCTAACACTAATCTAAAATTAGTTCACTTACAATCTGTTGGTCTTTTTCAAATACATGAACAAGCCAACTCCAATACCAACAATTCCCAACAAGCCTAGAACCACACCCACTGGAACCTTCCATGAATCTACAACAAACAGAAGATGAGACATAGAAAAATTTACATATATCACAGCACCGAATAAAGAAATCATGAGCAAAATCAAGAGTAATTTCTTTGGAACAACATAATTTTTATCAGTTTTAAAAAAGTTGTGTTCATACCACCCTTATTTGCATAATATTTTCATGCACACGTTTGTAGGAGCTTGGAACGGTGATTTGTTGCAAATACGGGTGTTTTTTTTTAATTAGGAAGAAGACTATACAATTATTCTTCACTGAGGAATGATGGAATTTAAAGAGAAGTGCAGAATGCAAAATGACATGGCAAGATTTAGAGTGCACTGAGAATGTTGTGCAATGAATGCATCCCATTTGTGCCATGTCTCCTAAACCCTCTAGCAAGCTAAGAGTTCAACTGTGTTTACACATCTTCCAGACTAACATGAAACCCATTCAAAAGAATAGGAGCATTAAATAAGTTGTATAATAATATATTATATAATCATATAATAATATTATTAATTGACATTGTAAGCAATAACAACACTGGGTTATAGACTCAGATTGCTTTTTCAAATTTGTGCTCAAATGAAGACTTTAAAGTAAACCTGAGAAGCATTCAGAGTAATGTTATGTTTTTATAGTTGAGAGTGATAATAATGCATGTTGGGAATGACCTTACCATTGCTATTGTCTGGATTGGAGACTGCCTTTTCTGTTGCAGCTGATGGTGGTGATATTGATGAGGTTTGCCTCTGGGTCACTGGCGTATGTGTCTCACCAGGGGCATAATGGCAGCGAGGCCCATGGTAGCCATTCACACATCTGAAATGTGAATAAAAGTAATAATAAAATCTCAATATGATTGACAGTAACTCATCCACCTCTACACTGCTTTCATTTTGGATTAAATGTTAGGAGAAAAGTTAACAAGCTTTATATTTTCGATGCTGCGCGTGCCAGTGTTGTAAAGTTTTGCCTGAGAATCATGGGAGATTAATTTGAATGATATTTACAGAAATAAATGCATTCCTAAAAAAAAAAGAGGGTCTTTAAATGTCAAACACAACTGGTCACTTTTGGGAAAGACAAGTTAAATACTGCATTGAGCCAATGTTAACAATACCAAAAACTGTAGATGTATCAATGAATTAAGTTTATGGCTTTCATTACACTTATTACATATATTTTGATAATAAATAAAGATCTTTCACAAATAATGTAAATACTGATCATTATAACCAAAGAGTAGGACATTCTGTTTTGATTCAACTTTGGTGTACATGGATCTAGTGGAGTAGGGCAGCAGCTCTGACTAATTAATGACAGAATTTGTCAAATCCATTTAATATGTTTGTGGCAAGAACCAAACAACAATGGCATGCTCATGACAAACTTCCTGTGCAGTTTTCTTCACACACCAACACACCAAATCAAACAAACAATGTTTATCGTTGATCCACATAACCAAAGCCCATAATTATATTATCAAAATATTCCTTTGATATCCTTCCATACTATGCATGGTGGGACCAAATTATCTAAGACTACCTGCTGCAGTTTTTAGAAATGAGAAATGATGATGAACCAACCTGCACTGCCTCAATCCTCTGGTATCCTTGGAGCAGATTCCGCCATGCTCACAGAAATTATCACAACCTGATGTGAAAAATATGTCAGAAGCATTTACACCTTTTCCTAGGTGGAGTATGATACCTGGAGTATATTTTCTTACAAAACCAACAGGTAGGCCAAATGACCAGTCATCATCTTTCTCACAGTGATCATGATGAATCCTTGGAGAGTGGGTAACGACTGATATATTTTGCGGAACTCTTTGATTTAATATTTCTGTGGAGGCAGCTACCATTTGCCATAAAGTCATTATGCCAACGAGAAAAAGTACAAGAAATGATTTGCCATTGATTTAAACAATATGATATATATCGGAATATAATAAATTAATATATTTCTAATCTTTTACAATAAACATAACTGTTCAATTTCAATGGGTTAATTTCATATATATGTTTACACTTTTATGTCTCCGCTTCACATGATGCTTAAAAAGTGTTTCCTGCAGACTAAATGCTTAGTTAGAAACATTGGGAAACTTACTACACTTCATTTCATCACTTGAATCAGTACAGTCACTTCGTCCATCACATGTGAGAGTTGGGCTGATGCATCGTCGGTCTGAGACACAAGTGAAGAGATCCTCTGAGCAATTGGTCAACAGTCTTGGCAAACTCTGTGTGCTGGGTCTGTATCAGCAGGGACATAACGACATTCAGTAAGTTTGAAATACAGCATAGCACATTATTTCTTCTGAACACTCTAACCTTTTGACTGCTCTGTGGATGTATGCCGTACATTCCAAAATTGATAGTGATAGTGTGCTGTGGACATACACCACACACCCTACAATCAATACAGTGAGTGTGCTGTTAACCTGTACCATGCGTCCAACTAAAACCCTCTAACCTGTTCATGCACTTAAAAAAAAAGGTTTTCAACATATGGCAGGGAAAAACATGTCTCAAGGATAGAGGTTCTTAATGAATCCAGCCCTATGCAATTTAACCACTTGAGTTGCTCTCATCATCGTGTGGCTTTATCCTACTAAGTAACTCATTTTCTGGATTCAAATATAATATACAAGATCCTTTTTAATTCACACAGATGAGGCATTTGGTTTTGCCATCTGTACTTGAGAATGAGGCGTCTCCTACCGAGTCATGGTCTTTAGAGCCGTCTGTGTAGAGTGGTCTGTGTTTGGGGTGCTTACTGACCGCCTCTCCAAACATCTGCTTGTAAATTTCTGGCATCGTGTTGTTCTTGGGACATGCTGCCAGATCTAAAATAATGTTTGGTTTATGTGTTAGCCATAGTGGGATGGCAGGAAACGGGTCATTCTCCACCTCACATGGTCGGATTTCAGCCTCTGCCAGCAAAGACCGAATCCAAAGGCAGAAAGGAGGGGTGACATCTTGAAAAGATTCAAACTTTTGAATGTATCTTTGATCAAAAACTAAATTGTACGCGGGATTGTCTGGGTGAGAAGATACTTTTAATCCGTGCTGAAGGGAGAGTTTGTCTCTTCTGTCAGACAGGGACGCTTCGTTTGCCTCCACATACAGGCTTTCGACTGGGGAGGTATGGAAAGCACTAAGAACAAGACGTAGCCCTTGGTGGTGCACAGGGTCTAGCATTTTCAGGCATGATGGTTTAGCTGATCCATAGACAATGCAACTGTAATCTAGCTTGGATCTGATCAGGGAGCGATATAGATGTAGCATGGAGACTCGATCCGCAGTCCACTCAGTTCCTCAGCCTCAAGCCAAAGCTTCCATCTTTACCGCTGAGGTTCAAGCAATCAACTTGGCCTTAAATCTTATATCCCATTCCCAACCAGGATGCTTCATTATCTTTTCTGATTCGCTATCCTGCCTCCAGGCTTTAAAGAACCAAAATATGAAGACCCATGAGATAATAACCTATTATAACGTCTTCATACACTGTCCAACCGGAAAATATAAAATGTGCTCTGCTGGGTCCCTGGACACATTGGCATTCAGGGTAATGAAACAGCAGACACACTGAAAAAAGAAACATTGAAATGTCCACCACAACACCTAAAAATATCGCACACTGACTTTAAACCTCAGTATTAATAACTTCATTAAATCGAGATGGCAAGAAAGGTGGGATCAACAAACATTGAATAAACTTCATTCTGTCCAAGATCAACTCCGACAATGGATCCATGCCTCTCAACAAAATTGGAGAGATGAAATTGTCCTTTGTAGACTCCGTCTGGGTAATACCCACCTCACACACTGTTTTTTGCTTAGGGGGGAAGATCCCTCCGAATGTGTGGCATGCAATTGCCAACTAACAATAAAACACATTTTAACTGAATGTGTAGACTTCGTGCATATCCGATGAAGAAACTATGCCTGCAGCTCCATGAAAGAATTATTCTCTGACGTGGACCTAGAGCGCATCCTGACATTTCTGAAAGAGTTCAAACTCTACAAGTTGATTTAACAGACTTTTATCGTATTTACAAAATTCATAGACATATTTTCCAGCACGGGGCCTTTCACCATTAGATTTTTAATACGAGCCTTTTTGCCACTAGAGCACTAACTCCACGTTTATCTGATCTATAGGCAACTGAGGGCTGAAGGCTAGCCCAAAGAGAGCGAACAAAAAAAACGTGAGAGGAGCAAAGTGGCTGTTATCATGCCGACGTGCCGTTAAACTCAAACTCAAACTCACACAGATGAAAGTCTTATCTGTATATCAGCAGATCAAATTGTATAGCTCAGCATTGTGAAAGTAGACTGTTACTGCTGACTAAGCTTTTATTCAAGAGGTCAGAAACATTGTCTTTGTAACCTTTATTACATTTGACAATGTAACTGTATCCCTCTTCGATTTCTCCAAATATCAGAGTGTCACTTGGTTCATTGTTGCTCACATAGGCCCATTTCCCTGGGATTGAAAACAAAAATCTGAAAGTATAGCTTATTATCACAAACTAGTCTAAGACTAATTGCTCTTCACTACATGGAACAGAACCTGCCAATGACTACACTTACAAAGCTCACAAACTTACATGCAACCTGGGCCAAATGTGATGTCATCAATGGCTATTGCCCCATTAGCAACACCTGGCAGGCCAGAGAGTATAAGTTGGAAAGGCATGTCACTGCTAACACTAAGGGAAGGCATCCTTTGCCAGTAGGAGCCAGGTGTAGGCTCATCCATGGTAAGATCCCTGTCTGCCGGACCATTAGCATGGGTACGCAAGCTCACCTTTAATCGCTGGAACTTGGAAGGCACAATGGCAAAGAACCGAATCTGCAGCAAGAAGAAAATACAAAGATAGAAACAGTTAGATGAAGAACAGTCCATAAGTGAATCACAGATTGTTTAGAAAATGCTGGAGGAGAGGGACAGAGAGCCCAGTGGCAAATGGTTATTGAATACAGATAAAGCATTAAGTTATTTTCATGAGATGAGAGTCTGGAAACACTAACAGATAATTATTATATATAAAAAGTATGTACGGTCAAAGTCTGCAAAGATTATGTCTGTCACAGTTAATTACATAAGTAATTTTCCTCATGCCTTCACTTCCTCTGCTTTTCATACTAAAATATTTCTAAAATCATATCTTGTCATTGTTCATCTGTCTCTAAAACTAAAAAAAAAAAAATTGAATGATACTCACCGTACAATCACTAGAAGCACCTGTTTCAGTGAATGGTTTGGAGAGAAGCCAACCTGCATCACTGGATTCAGTATTTCTTCCACCTTTCACGTAGACATAGTGTCCTCTAGGGAGACCAATTGTGTGGTCAATGCCTGTCAGGCCATCAGGAAGGTCTTTGGTTCCATCCCATCTTACCCAGTCCAGCTGTTCTTCATTACTCTGAGACAAATCTCCAAAGCCATTTTCAAAATCAAAATATGTGAAGCTTGTACAAACTGAACCTTTCTCATCAGAGCCATCTCCACAGTCATCGGCTTGATTACACTGCAGCTCTTTGGCAATACAGGCCCCATTGCCACAGCGGAACTGGTCATCAGCACAATGATCTTGGGGTAAAGGTTCTTGGCATTGGAAAAACTGAAAGCTGTCTAATGCAATTTGTCCAGAGAATACTGCAGATGAGACTCGGGAGAAGTTCAGAACAAATGATGATGAACGTCTTCCAATGCTAACATCAACCTTGGTCCAAGTACCTGGAGTTGAAGTTTGCCAGAGAACAGCACCAGCCTGCTCGAATGTATTGATAGAGAGCTGAATGGTGCCAGGTGTAGTGCCTGACATGTAATAATAAAATTCAAAGACACATCCTGTAGCTGCAGCACTGTAACTCATACTTGTAAGAACTGCTATCTGCCCAGCCGTGTTACCATTTGTTTTGTCATTCAGATAAACATAACCAGTGTTTGCACCAGTTGCATCAATACTTGGACCTTTATTAACTGGTACTGAAGCTGCTAGGCCTTGTGTCCAGTCCAGCTGATCAGGATTTGACTCCTTCCAAGAGCATGATTCATCGTTGAAGTCACATATTCGCAATGTGTCACAGAGTAACTCATCACTGCTATCATCACAATCCTTATGGAAGTCACAGGTCTGGGTCATGGGTATGCAGATGCCATTATTTGCACACTGAAACTGATTCTGCTTGCAAGGCTGGTATGTGATCTGTGGTCCTAATGTTGTGGTTGTGGTAGGTAGGGGAGATGGTGTTGCAGGAACTGGGACATTGCAGAATGGATCAAAAGTAATATCATCCAGAGAAAAGTAGCTGCTCTGACCAATACCATGTACTGCCTCAATGATGAAATAGAATGGCTGATTAATTTTTATGTTCAGATTGTATTTGATCCACATGTTAGCTTGATTTGCAGTCTTGTCATTGAGACTGATAGAGTCCTGTAGAGAACGTATGTCCCTTGCAGTTGCTGATGTGCTGGTATAGATGTTCAGAACTCCAGCATCAACAGAACTAATGTAATACCACATTCCCAACATGCACTTTTGGTTAGGCTGTGGCATGTGGTAAACTAGTGTAGCAGTTTCGTTTGTGGGAGTGTAGCTCAAAGAAGTTGTAAGGTAATGTCCATATGATGATAATGTTGTATGGTCCACTCGTGGCTGAACATAGCGTCCAAGATTAGCACCGTAACTCATACCTTGTCTGATTTGCCAATCCTTCTTTTCACCAAACATGTTCTTCCAGTTGCCCAAGCCATTTTCAAAAGTCGTTTTGAAGTATGAGTAGCATTTGACACTATCTTCATCAGATCCATCACAGCAGTCAAGGTTCATATCACACAGCTGCTCAGTTTTGATACAGTCTCCATTTCCACATTTGGTCTCACCAACATTGCACTGCTTAGGTGGTGGTGATCCACATCGGGAGAACTGGAAGTTGTCTACGAGCATATAACTATTCAATTGGTAACTATAGTATATGAATACCAACTGGAACTCTGAAGCGCATCCTGGAAGCTCAATTCCTTGATTGGTCCATTCATTTAGATTAAATTTGTCAGGGTCATTACTACTATATGCCCAGAGTGTTTTGTCAAACCCACCTGCACGAAGGCTCAAAGAGAATGTGATGGGATATTTGTTAGCCTTGAATGAGAAATTAAATAGACACGTCTTGCCAGCTCTTCTGAAAAATGGTGACACCAGAATGGTTCTGAGATACGGTTTGGTACCTGTGACCAGGTAATGCCCTTGATCTGTTCCGGGGTTCATATCCCTATCAGAATAAGCTGCAGATGAATTGACTGCCCATCCTGGTTTAGAACCTGGGGTAGCATCAGTCCAGCCACACATGCCACTCTCAAAGTCACAGACTGCAGGACAATCTCTCTCATCTCTTCCATCTTTGCAGTCAGCATTGAAGTCACACATAAGATCAACTGACTTGCACATATTTGTATCACACTGGAATTCTACTCCAGCTCTGCATATACCAGGATCAACTGTAGGTCGCTTTGGCGGTAAAGTTACTCGGCTCATCTTGTAACATTCAGGAGTGAAAGAAATGTCATCTATACTGATTTCTCCCTTGTAACCTGGTCCTCTAACACCTTCAAACACAACACGGAAGTTCCTGGTGTCATCAAGTTTCAGTGATGCCTTCTTCCATTCATCAACATTTTGAGCTGTCTTAGTGGACCATTTTAATTTCAGTGTTCCACCTTCTTCTGTTTCAGTGTAGACATTCAATGCACTGACTTGAGCTCCACTCAAATGATAGAAGAAACGAATGTAACATGTTCCAAGGGCATTGGGGAAGAAAACTGGGCTCTTCAGTCTTGCAGTGTCATTCGGCCTTTGTGAATTGGATGGTGCGATGTACATGTAGTGTCCAGATGTGTTGCCATAGGTATGATCACTGTCCGGACCAGTGCCTTGAACAGATGCTCTTCCACTGTTTCGAGTCCAATCAAAATCATCTAAGTCATCCTGAATAAATCCACAGGTACCTCTTTCAAAATTACACTGCTCATAATTCTGACACTGGGATGCTAATTCATCTTCACCATTTTTACAGTCACTGGCTAAGTCACAAACAGCAGTATATGGTTTACATTCATTTGATGACTTACATCTGAATGCACCATCAGGACACTGACCAACTTCAGCTCCACGTAAACAAGCTGGACTGTATTCAATATCATCTATGCCAGTTCCACCTGCCATTAAGTCTTTTCGGTAGTCATATCGTATCACAAGCCTGAATCCTCCGGCTCTGGATCCAATTCCAGCCTTAGCCATCCGCCATGCAGCATTTGTTCCATAGCTGTATGTCTGCCATAAACGAATTCCATCTGTTGAGGAGGCATAATTGGTCACACCATCTGGGAACAAGAAGAGAGACAGTGCACCAGATCCATCTGACTGATAGTAAAATGATACTTCACATCCTGCCTCAGTTGCTCCAATGACAGGAGACTCTAAGATCGAAATTGCTTTAAAGCCAGTGTCTTTTGACTGCAAAATCATATAGTGTCCTACACCATGAATGCCAATGCTGTGGTCATGTATTGGTTTAAATTGTACATCTGAAGATGACGTGTTCTTCCTGACCCAGTTGTAGCTGCTGCGGCTAATATCAGTCCATCCACAAGAAGTCTCTTCAAAATCACACTCTCCACAGTTTTCTTCATCTGATTTATCAGTACACTGAGCCATAAAATCACACAGACCAGACCTTGGAATGCATTTGCTTTTGTCTTTGCACTGCCACTGGGTTGGGTCTCCACAGGGACTTGGAGTAGTACTGACAGTGGTGACAGTAGCTGTAGGGAGATGATCTGTACTGATTTTACAACCAGGTGAAAACACAGTGTCATCAATAGCAATGTCTCCCAGTTGACCATTTCCTCTTACAGCTTCAACAACTACTTGGAAAGCAGCATTACTGGAAATAGTGACATATCTTTGTTGCCAGAAATCCCCACGCTCTCCGACGTATGTCTTAACCTTCGTTAGTGGTCCATTCGATGCAGTTTTGGTGTAAATACTTAGAGATGCAATATTCCTACCAAACATGTGAACAAATACAGAAAATGTGCAAGCAGAGGATGGCTGGAAAACAGGGCTGACCAGCCAAGCTCTGTCCCCTGGAACTCTAGGGGATGAAGCTTCAATGTACAGATAATGGCCAGTGGGCAGAGATGTTGTATGATCTGCTGCTGGTCCTGTATTTCTTGATGATGTACCTTTATTTGTCAGAGCCCAGTCAAACTCATCCAGATAGTTTTCCTGGGTCCAGAAACACATGTCTGTCTCAAAGCTGCAGCGCTGGAAGTCTGAGCAGGAAGTTTCATCTGAGCCATCAGCACAATCATTGTCAAAGTTACATTGCAGAATTGGATCCACACAAGAATTGTCTTTACATTTATAGGTATTCTTGCCAGTACAGCTTATAATTGGTTGTGGATAATCACAGTTTCTGAATTTGATATCATCAATGGCTATATCTCCGTTGGTGGTGTAAGTTCGCTTGGCTGAGATGTCTAATTTGAAAGGTGCCTCCGCTTTGCCAACAGGAATTACTTGCTCATTCCATGTGTCTCCATAATCTTTTGTAGTTTGCCAGAGAAGACTGCTGTGAGTACCTACCATGCGAGATACAGACAAAGTGCCAATATTTGTGCCAGTCATATGAACATAGAAGACCATCTCACATGTAGGTGCTGCACTCTGCAACAAGGGACTCTCCAGTTTTGCAGTGGAGTATGAGCCCACACTTGAATCAACATACATATAATAACCTCGGTCTGTGCCTGTGGTATGATCCACTGAAGGACCAGTATTAGCTTGTGGTGTGGCACCTTTATTGAGTTTCCAAGTGTATGCATATCCACCCATGTCCATCCACATGCATGAGTTGTTCTTGAAGGTATCTGTGTCAAAGTCACAATTGTAGCCACAAGCTGTTTCTTCTTCTCCATCACTGCAGTCCTTGTGGAAATTGCACAGCTGAGATAGAGGTAGCCATTTTTTGTCAGCAGTACAGTAAAAAGCTGACAGAGTCTCATTGGGTGTTTGAGCAGATTCACAATTACCCACTTGAAGAGCTAGGTCATCTAGAGCGATGTCACTCTGAGACACACCTCCTACTTGGCCATCAAATACCAAAACAGAGTCAGCAGTCAAAGGTCCTATAGTTAGTCTTGTTGTGTTCCACTCAGAGCTGGCTGTATTTGAAGTCCACAGAGTGATACTTTTACCACTTGACTGCTCCACTTGGTATAAGGCCAGGCTGCCCATGGTGTTACCACCATTCATGAGGTACCAGAAATTCAAGCAGTAGGTTGTGCCATTGCTGAGAAGAGGTGAGATATATTTGGCATGGTCTCCTTGTTTTCTGGGAGATCCACTGTCAAGCACCAAATAACTACCAAACTGTGTATTTAACGTGTGATCCACTTTAGGTCCATATGTGGATGATGACATAGAACCTTTAGCCCTCATCCAGTCAAAATCATCTCCTACGAGAGAGTTCTTCCAAGAACAGATATCTCCTTCAAAGTCACATGTTCCAAAGCCAGGACACATGCCAGGACTCAGACCAATGTCATCTACTGCCATGTCACTGTAAAATCCACTGCCCACAACTCCCTCAAAAATGATATAGAAACCTTGGCTGCTTGTTACTGTAACCTGAGCCAATTGCCAATCACTGCCCTGTGGTCCGGACTTGGACCAGATTGGAGTTGCTGTGTTATCAGGTGAACCATCTGCTTGCATCAGGACATTGAGTGAACCCATTGTTCGCCCTTGCATGGAATACCAGAAGGACATGCAGGAACCATCTGTAGGTCCAAATATAGCAGTCTGCATTCTTGCTTTGTCCCCTTGCTTTCGTGGTGATGATGATTCTATATAGGCATAATGTCCTTCAGCAGTGTTGAAAGTGTGATCAGCCTTTGGACCAGTGTAGCTACTACTTGTTGAGGCTACATTAATGAGCCAGTCAAAGTCATCTGTCTGCAGTTGGGCATAGCCACATCTTGCAGTATCTTCAAAGTCACACTCTGGTCGGGGTGGACAGTCACCATCATTCATAGTCACATCATCAACTGATATGTCACCTGTGTAGCTTGAGCCAGTGATGGCTTCAACTGTTATTGTAGTACTGCCTGTTACATTCTGTATATGAACCTGTGCATATTTCCATTCTGGGCCTTGAGTTCCAACCCTTGTCCATAACTGCTCCTTTCTGCTGCCTGAGGTTACCCAGATGGAGAGACGGTTGATGCTTGTTCCAAACATGTAGTACCATAGCTTAAAGCAAGTGCCTGACTTTGGAACAGAGAAAGCTGGGCTGATCAGCCTAGCACTCGCATTCTTAGATCCAGCATAAGATGCTTCTGTGTAGATGTAATGACCATTTTTGTTGGCAAGTGTATGATCAGAAGGAGGTCCTGTGGCCTTCGTGCTGGTGGGCCCCGCCTGTAGTCTCCAATCAATGTTATCACTTCTGTCCTGTGTCCATGCACATAACTGACTCTCAAAGTCACAGTCAACACTACTTCTTGGATAAGTAACCACTGTTGGCAGTGTAGGGGTAAATGGATTGGCAGTCACTCCATAACAGGGATAACTGCTGACACTTATATCATCAATGGCAATGTCTCCTGTGTGATTCCCACCATAGATGCCTTCAAAAAGCACTTCAAACATACTTGGATACTTGAGAGTTACTCTTCCTTGCCTCCAGACATTCCCTTGATTGCCAGTGTTGCTCCAAATCTTTTGACGAGCAGCACTAGTTGTGGGTTTGTTGTAGATATTGAGGGTTCCAATGCCAGCACCATACATGTGGTACCAGAATACCAGACAGCTCCCATTGGTAGCAGGTATGGGCTCACTCTGGAGAAGAGCATTGTCACCAATGGAGTGTGTTCCTGAAGTTTCAATGTATAAATACTGCCCATTTTTGGTTCCTTTAGTGTGGTCAACTTGAGGACCTGTCTGATAGGAAGTAGTGCCAGCACTGTCAAGAAGCCAGTCAAATTTGTCACCTTTCTGAATATTAATGTAGCCACAGATGTCTTGTTCAAAGCTACAGGAAGCAGTGGGTGGGCAGATGCCGCTGTTAACTGCAATGTCATCTATTGCAATGTCACTTCGGAAACTGCTTCCAATCACTCCTTCAAATTGAATTTGATACGGTTTGCCCTGTGCCTTTATATTCACTGTGGCTCTCTTCCACATGTTCTCTTGCTGGCCTTGCAGACTCCATAATTTGACTCCAGTGTTGCTATCTTTGTCTTTCCTGTAAACATTCAGAGTTCCAATAGAGCTCCCATACATGTGATACCAGAATGTTAAGCAACCAAGCCTGTTGTACAATGCCCCTTGGTACATGTTGCTTGTTATAATGGCATTATCACCTTGTTTTCTGCTGGATGCTTCAGTGTATACGTACTTTCCGACTGATGAACCAAATGTATGATCAGAGCTAGGTCCTGTGCCGGAGCTTGATGTGGTACTGCTGCCCAGAGTCCAGTCAAATACATCATTAGTATCCTGTGTATAGTCACAGATGCCACCCTCAAAAGTGCACTCTGGGAGAGCTGGACATGCTCCTCTTTTTGTGGTGATGTCATCCAATCCAATGTCACTGTGGTAGCCATTGCCTATAATGGCATGGAAATTTAAGGTATAGTCTCTACTGATGTTAATAAAGATGTGCTGCTGAATCCAAACATCCTTTTGACTGCTGCTCTGTGACCATAGGATATCCTTGTTACGGTAAGGATAGATAGCAAGAAGCTGGAGGCTGCCCATTTCTGAGCCATGCATATGATACCAGAAAGATAAGCAGTACCCCACATTGTCTGTTGGAGATAACTGAGGGCTCACCAAGTCAGCTGTGTCATTAGCTTTCTGTGGGCTGGAACTTTCAGTGTAAATGTACTTACTTCCTCCATGGGCTTTTGCCGGTCCTGTGTTTGTTGATTGTGTTGCTCCACTCTTAAGAGTCCAATCAAAGTCATCTGAGTTGGTCTGTTTCCAGTTGCAAAGATTATTGCTCTCAAAACTGCAAGACAGTGATGGTGGTGTTTCCTTGGGGTTGCATTGTGAAAATGATATGTCATCAATTGATGCTATATCTTTACCTGGTGCGGCTGATGAAGCTTCATATGTAATTTCAATTTGGGTGCCTGCAGGGAGTGGACTTACTTTCAGATTATGTCCAATATACACATAGCCTTTCCTCCAGATCCCACTGTTAACTCTGGAAGCAGAAAAGATTCTGGAACGGGCTCCATTGATAGGAACATATACTGAAATCATGCCGGATGTAATATGATAATAAAATGTCATGACACATTCAGATGATATAGCACCCAGTGGAACAGATCGCAGTATTGCTGGTGTTGAAGTTATTCCAAAATCTGGCTGGACATACATGTAATGGCCTGAGCTGCTTCCAGGGTTGTTGTCGATAGAGGGTCCAAGTGAACCCATTACAGCTGGTGTGCTTAGAGACCATTTAAAATGACCAGTACTAGCATAAACCCATCCACACATTCCATTTTCAAAATTGCATGCAGCACACTTAGCCTCGTCTGAGCCATCTTTGCAATCTGGCGAGAAGTCACATTTTAATTTGGAGCTAATGCATTCTCCACTTGTGCAGTAGAACTGGTTCCTGCTACATTTGGATGGTGTTGTGCTCTGCGTGGTCACTGAATAGCCTGGTGTAGGTAAGGTCATGCCAGAATTAGTGATTTTGCATCCAGCTGAGATAGTGACATCATCAATGGCCATGTCGCTATACAAGTGTCCAGCAACACCTTCAATGATGATGCGGAAATTCTTGGAACTGTTTAGTGCTACAACGTCTCTAGCCCAATAGTCTTGGTCATAATTTTGCCTTGTAAACAACAATGTTGGGTAGCCTCCCTTCTCCGTTGAAATGTAAATGTTTAATGTGCCCATCTCCTTGCCAAACATGTGGTAATAGAATGACAGGTGACAGTTATCACTGGTCTGTGCGGGACTGATCACTGGACTAAGAAGTCGTGCTTTGTTACCTGTTCTGGTTGGAGAAGAGGCTTCGAAATAGACATATTTGCCCGTGTCAAGTCCAGTGCTGTGATCAACATTAGGACCTGTGTTAATAGATGTAGTCGGACCTGCATGTAATGTCCAGTCTCGGTCATCTGTGGTATCCTGAGTCCATTGACATAAACCTGATTCAAAGTTACACTGTGCAGCACCACTGCATTGCTTTTCATCACTGCCATCCCCACAGTCGTCGGTCAAGTCACATTGATAAATCTTGTCATAGCAGACTCCATTACTGCACTGAAGCTGGTTACTGTTACAACTTTGCGATTTTGCAGGTATCCCACAGTTCAAGAGCCTTGTATCATCAATTGCAATAGATCCTGATGAAGTGTAAACTCTGCTGGCCTCAATTATTATATGAAAAGGACTGCTGTAGTGTCCAATATTAATCAAGGCCCTTGCCCAGCCAGAAACAGTGTTTCGGGAAGTTGTTTTCCAGACCATTACTTCCCTTGCACCAATCTGAAGACAAACATGAATAACATTTATCATACGTACAGCCAAAATGTCTTTTACAACCAGGAAATACAAGACTTACCACTGGCTACATCAATATATTTAAATTCAACAGCATTCTTATATTAATTCTCAAAAAGAAATCCTATTTCACTGAAGTACAGACTGTCTGATTCTGATCTGGAATTTGGGATAAACATTTTATATGAAATCAGCATTCATACAAACCTGATGTAAACAAACCAGATCTGTAATGTCATGTGCCTTTTACCTATGAAACAGTCGGGGCTGAGAAAACTGTAAGAAGAGAGAAATTTGCTCTTATCTGAATTCAAATGTGAATTATAACTTTGCTTTCCAGACTTGCAAGACAGATGACAGAAGAAAGCCCTCAATTTTGAGGGACCAAGACTTTTGGAATCTTCTGTTTTTTTGAACACTTGTTGCTGGAAGTATAATCAAAAACAAACCTGAACAAGCACTTGAAGGGTGCCTGAGGAGGCTTTCTTGTAGAAAAACTGCAGCTGACAGGTTTCAAATGTTGGCTTGAGCTCTGGACTAACAAGGGAAGCCTTGTGCTGGTAATTGTTTGTTCCCAGCCTTGTCACATAAATGAAGTGACCACTGAGTGAACCAAAAGTGTGATCTGCTCCAATCCTCTCTCCAACATCAGTAGCAATACTGTCTGTGGCCTGCATCCACCTTAGAGTGCCTTTGCTGGTATCAACAAACCCACAAAGGTCATTTTCAAAAGTGCAAGTCCCACAGTGACTTTCATCTTCACCCTTTGGACAGTTTGGATGGTAGTCGCAAACCTGCATAGAATAAAATATGATGTGAGGCACATTTCTAAATCAAATTGCCACTGATAGTTTGATGCAACACATGTTTACTTAACTCTCACCCTGCACACGACACCTTAAAGCCCGCTGTCCGGTCAGTGACCTTACTCACGGAGAATCTTATCTGAGGTCACTGACCCTTGCCGCTATACGATGACCACACACGCTGTCCACGTGGTTCGGTTTTTATTGATCAGTATGAAAACATTTGCTGCTGTGCCTTATCACGCTTGATAATGAATTAACCAGCAAAACCTTAGTCTGTCAGTCTCTAACCAATGATCTGACTTATGATTCCAAACTGACAGCTGTAGTTTCGTGAGAACGAAGCATGATAACTAGCCACGCCCTCCCAAGCCCTACACAAATGGTTTCATCCTGATTGACACATACTGTGATGATACTAATAAACCAATGTGGGCATTTGGGGCAAAGATTATTTCAGAGCTTGTTTCTGATTGGTTCTTAGATACAGACAACACCAGATGGTGGTCAGCTTGTGAGAAAATGAGATAATATTGCAAATCTGTTGAGCAACATTTCGCATGTCAATGTTACATCTTTTGAAAGTGTGGGGAGAGCCTTTGAAAGCTTAATCTTTGTGATTCCGACCTGTGCTTCACTGGTTAACATGTCCATGTCACAATACCTTTGATTTGGAAGTGATACAGTGAACAATAAGACGTTGGTTACGTCTCAAAAAGGTCAGTAACCCAACGCATGAAAATACGGCTTGTACGTGGTGCGGTCAGCTTGACCTTGCCGACTTTTGCAGCGTGAGAGCTTGGAAAGCTTGGGCAGCATTTGATGCTCTGCGCAGGCTGAGGGTTAAGAATGATACTTTTTTCTGAGAATTTGTATTACTACTTTGTTAAGCACAAGTGCAGGCAGCCAATGTCGGCTTGCTACAGTTGTAAGTGGGAGAGAAGATATGGTCTAAGTAGTCTAACATCATCACAGAATAGGGCAGAAGATCTTCAAAATGTGTAAAGCATAATTTACTAGATCTTCACAATGTATAGTAAATTTCTAGCAACAGCTGTATCCTCAAGAGCTCCCTGCATATAAATGCACTGAATATTCCTTCATTTGTTCATGATTACTGTGAAATGAAAAACACATGCTTAATGCTTTCAGTTAGGTGAAAAATGTCTTATTCCCTTTTCAAAAGTATCATCTTATGTTCCAAGGAAATCTTAAAGTAAAATGCTTTTCAAAATTATTTAATTTTTATAAAATTGTCTTAGGTATCCTCTCTGAAGATTTATGAAAAACGTGAAACATTGCTTGAGACACATGTGGACATTTTGTGGACTTTGAAAAATTTAATATGATAGAATGCTATTTCTTTTTTTGTGTGTGCATACCATTTCTTTGAATCAGTGCTCTAGGAATGTGTCTGTTCAGGAGTGCTAATTTATCAAGTTTGTTCATCCTCTACCAAGACCTGCTGAAAATCACTGTCACAGCACAAATTCAAATTTACAATCAAAAAAAAAAAAACAGTCACTGCATGATCATGAATTGCACATTCAAAGGTACAGTAACAGTAATACTAGATACCTTTGTGATATCTACAGTGCTTCCATCGCTGCAGTTGAAGACAGTTGGTCCTGCTGAACACTTTCCAGAGCTAAAGAGGATGTCATCAAGTGCAATGTCACTTTTACCTGGGTCCCCTACTGTTGCTTCAAACACAAACATGTAGGGTACAGTAGAACTGACGTCCACCTGCAGAAGGTATAAATGCCAACAGACATTTGGTATCATTGCACCAGTCAAAATAGCATGTATGAACTGAATCATGTTAACAAAGTAACCAGCTGACATGACAAGGTAATCATTTATACTGGCCTGAAACATGTAATTTACAACAGGTTATACTGTTCTTCTGATATAAAATTTAAAATGCAGTCTGCTTTTTATTTTGTTGTATACTGTCTATATATTAAAACAATATATAATATTGCCCCTGGATTTGTCATGTTTGTACTAGTTATTGTGTTGGATATATAATTTACAGCAATTAGGACACCTCTCCCAAGCCCAACACAGCAATGTGAAATGGGCAGCCAAACTATTCAGTGGAGGTAGTAAAAACACCGTCTGTTTGTACAATTGTTCCACAACTTACATTGTTCAGCCATTCACCTTTGATGTGAAGACATTCCAACTAAGTATAATTAGGATATTGAAAATTTTACAAACTTCATATCATCCAAATCCCCCCCCCCCCCCCCCAAAAACCTGTCTTGAAACTTTGCTCTGGGATATAGAGAGGTTATCACTGATACCAACAGACAGACTTTTCAAAGGTGGAAACAGAGTGGACATGATGATTTATTTTCCTTAGTAAGATGCCTGTTGTGATTTAAACAACCCTATAACATGCTTCAAAAATGTTAACATTCTCTATAAGTTAAATACATTCATGACAAAAAGAGGAGAGAAAAACATGCCAGAAGCCATTTCTTACCATGCCCTTCATCCATTTGCCTGCTTGTGAACCACTGAAACTCTGTTTGTTGGTGTAACGGCCATTCAGAGTGCTAATGTCATCATCAACATTGACTACCAGGGTGCCGGCATTATTGCTTGAGGACATCTGTACATAGAATGTCAGGCAGGAGGCCGTTGTTGGAGGCAAAACTTCAGAAAACAGACGGGCTTTATCACCAGTGTCTTTTTTACTAGTATCCACCAGCATATAGTGGCCTGGAAAGAAGATATTTAGAGGATGAAGGCGGCTTGGCCCTATATGGATATAAAAAGATTGGTAATTCAATTTTATTCTTCAATTCAATGAACAATCCCCATTACTCTGTTGCTTTGACTGTTGCTTTCCTCTGATAACTTTCAATGTACATACATTGTATATGTAAAATGTTCTGAGACAAATGCAGATAAATCAAAGAAATTAAACTTCAAGTATTATTATGAGCATATGGAAGCTGATAAGCACTTTCCTCAAAATTTGAAAGTTTCATTGTTTAAAGTGCCTTGGTAATGACAGAAATGAAAAGCTGCATGACTCACCTAATGTAGACTGCAAAGTGTGATCACTGGTAGGGCCACCATAGTTGTAGGCAGAACCTTTTTCTACAATCCAGTCAAAATTATCATTGGTTTCCTCATTGAAAAATAGACATGCACCATTTTCAAAATCACAGGAAGCTGGTGGTGGACAGGATCCATCACTGAATGACACATCATCAATGGCTATGTCACTGGTTATAGTGCCACCAAGTATTCCTTCAAATACCACCTGTAATAATATAAAGATTGTGGAAAGATTACACTATAAGTGAACATTTATAAGATTGACCAAATTCTGAAATGAAGTGGCAAGCCAATAGATCTTCACAGTCATTATTCTTCCTCATCTCCATTCCCCTAACACATCATACTATACTTAAACAACATAAATCAAAATACTTTGGCGAATGTATAAAACAACTATGAAGACAAACTAATAAATAAATACATAAACATAAAGTTCTTGCTTAAGTACCCAGTAAACTGCAATCTCACATAAAATCACAGTTAATTTTTCAAGTCACTTCTTTCTAGTGTACTAGTTTTAGTTGAACTCCTGTAAATGCTTTAGGCAGTGTTCAAACACACACATTTGCTCATATTATGTGGATAATGTCAGAAATACTGCCATAGTTAGAACAATTATTTTTACTACACTGTAAAAAAGAGAAAACCATCAAGACAATAACAAAATACACTTTATTATCATTTGGTTTTACAAAAAAAAAAAAAAGGTGAATTCTCTTTTTTCTATTATCCACTTAAATAAGACTGAGTTGCAAAACTTATGCTGCAAACTCTGAAACTAACACAAATCCTAGAAACCTGTGGCTTTGACATAACTTCCAAAAAAAGTATGTAGTGTGCAAAGGGTCCACAGTATATTTTAGTCTAAAATTCCTTGCTTTTCCTGTCCCAAGTTTTGTAAAAAGGGTTTCTTCTTCTGGTGTTGTTTAAATTATTGGGTGTAAAATAATGCTTGCAAGAGAGCATATTTTTGTAAATCCAAGCTCTGGTTGGGCCACTCTGCTTGCAAATTATAAAATAATCTTACGTGTAAAATAAACAGATTTGACATTAACAAATTAAAACATGATGATGTTATCAGTAATTACAATTTGCAACGCAGTAACATTCACAAAACAAACTGTTGCACATAAAAATGTTATGATATGCTCAGTGAGTTCTGGCATAATGGCCACAAACTTCAAGAATTTCATTTAATTATGAAGCCTCAAAATAATCACTCCAGTCATGTTTTCCATTTCAGCATGAAGGTAAGTTTCATGCAATCCACTTTCTGCTTATTTACTAGACTGCGTATTAGTCCATGAATCATGTGACTGTATCCAAACAAAATAAATGGTCACTCACTTGGAAATCTGATGGGCTGTTGAGTGTGACCTGAGCAGTCAGCCACTGATCTGGCTGATTTCCTCTCACTGACCAGACAGGCCTATTCAGTCGACCATTTCGTCGCTCGTAAACATTCAGTGTTCCCATATTAGTTCCCTTCATGTGATAGAAGAACTTCATGCATTTGCCTGAGGTAGCCTTTAGAGTAGGACTAATTAGACGTGCTTTGTCACCAGCATGACGTGGGGAGGATGACTCTGTATACATATACTTTCCTGAAAACGACAATTTCATGCAATAAATCTTGCAAAGTAATGACTGGCAGTGTCTGCTCCAATTTGATAAAGTAACACATGTTCCTTTTTGTGACATAGCCTTTCCCGTGGTGTCAATATTGCTTATGAATATCTTCAATAATACAACAATTCTGAAGCAACAGACTGTCTTTTGATCATGTTTTTCCCATATTTATAGAGAGTTGTATATCTTTTCTCACAGATCCACACAGACCATGACACTCAGAAAATGTAAATGGAAAGGGTTCTAAAACCCCAACAAATATTGGCAATCACTCTGGTCTCAAAGGGACCTCTTCTGGTTAGTTCTTTTTACAATATTTTGATTCAATCATTCATCAACTTATGAATCTCAAGCTACAGTAAGGTACCCCAAAAACTATGAAAGGAGCAAAATGGCTGTTATCATGTCCTGTCACCATGAAACCCAAACTCAAAGCAACTCTCTGTAGGCAGCCCAGTGCGACATAACTTTCAATATTATTTGCACAGCACACACCTATATTTGTTCCAGAGGTATGATCGTTTGTGGGTCCAGTGCTGGAGGATATTGTACGCCCAGACTTTTGGGTCCAGTCAAAGTCATCAAATGTATCTTGTGTGAAACCACACAGGTCAGCTGTTCCAAAATCACATGATCCTGTAGAAAGGGATATGTAATGCATATGAATTATGTGTTTTGGACACTCGGGCTATCTCTTCTCAAGTTGCTTCATGAACTACATGAAAGCGCCACTTTCGATCATTGTATACCTCATCCACAAATTTATGACGTCAAGAAAATGAGTGTACCTCTTTTGGGTGAGTTTGCTACTGAGCAAGAGTAAAGGGTGCTGTAGTTATCAGAAGTGAGGCCAATCTTTTTCCCAGGATGAATACTACAATTTAAAGAAATATTTCTTTGTAATGCTGATGCTAAATGACGCATAATCTCTGTTATTATTATTTTTGTCTCCTAATAGTGATATATATTTTGTTGCAACAGACAAATATTTTTTCCAGGCCAAATATTAGTTCAGCCATTTTGGCAAACTTACCTCCATAATTCAAACAATTGCCTGTGCCAATTGTGATGTCATCCAGTGCTATGTCTCCTCTGTAGCCACTATTCAACAGTGCCTCAAACACCACCTGCACGATGGAAGGGACAAATATATAGAAATGAGATTAACTGCATTTAAGGAACTCTGAGACTCGCCTGCATACTCCGAATAAATGGGAAATGAATGACAACCGATAACCAAAAAGCACAATACTGCTTCAGCAGATCACCACTTTCAAATAATTCATTATGGATCATCCTATTTTTCAAGGAAGTTATGCAGTTTTATTTATTCAAATCAATTACCAAGTCACTGACACTACCATGGTCATACACATTCAGTCACCAATGATGAAAATGAAAATAACTATGAAATATTCCTTTGTGTATATGGAACAAGCCTCAAAGGACCAATTACCTGGATCTGGTTGCCACTGCCTTGAGGAAGAGTACTTGTTTCAATATGAAGGTAGCCTGCTTTCCAGTCCTCACCTTGCTCACCAATTCTTGTCCACAATGGAGGTCCCAAGTTAGCTGTGCATGAAAGAGGAAATCCATCTTATTTACTACAATCAAAAGATCTCTTAAATAAATGTTAAAGGATGTGGAATTCATGAACTTTTTCTCACTACAAATTCTGACTGAAATTTCTTTTCTAAAACTAAGCCTGTATTTAGGTGGTCTATTTTAATGATAAAAACCTTAGGATTTAAATGATTTAAGAATTCAGATTCTTTGCACAAGAAAAACTTCAGCCTGCAAATAATACATAAATTAAAGATATCATTTACTAAAGACAAAATGTCATCAAAGATAATCATCTGCTTTGTAGGTCATAGAATCATTAAATCTCCTGCGAGAGTGACATCAGATTCACTCATTCTAATGCTAAGATACTATTATATGACCGTTTATTTTTCAAGACAAGCTCTGAAATGTCTTGTCACACCATGAACTTTTTATTGAAGTAAAGAAGAAAGCTCTGAAAAAACAAAAAAAAAACTTTTTAAAAAAATTAATAAATCAGTCTTTTCATGGCCATAAAGCAAGAGATCTGAAATTTCTAAATGTCTTTTTACTGGAGAGTGAATACCATCATATATCATATATACGTTGAGATCAGAGCTGTTATGGTACATTTATTTACCTCCTTGTTGGGCATAGATATTTAGAGTTCCGATGTCACTGCCATACATGTTGTACCAGAATGCAAGGCATATTCCACCGTTTGAAAGAGGAATTGTTGAACTGGTAATACGAGCTGAGTCATTGGTTGATCTGCTTGAACTCTCAGTGTAAATGTAATAGCCTGTAAGCAAAAAATACAAACTTCATTCAGTATTGCTGTATAAAAAAAAAAAAATGGGTTCTACCAAATTGCATTATTTAAAGTGTTACACCATCAAGAGTGAATACAAGACATAGCTGCAAGTGTTTTTAAATTAAACATCATAGAGTTAGATTGGACAATTTTCTTGATAATCACTTTTTGAGTATAACTTCCAAGTTCATTTTCATTGGTATGGTGGTTGCAAAAAAAAAACAAACAAAAAAAAACAGTAAATGCTGAAAATCTAATCTAGTGGTAATGTGCATCTTGATGCACCACATAGTTACAAAGTTATGGAGTAAAAAGTGAGCACTGACATTTCACATGAAATTCCAAAACTGCAAAGTGCAATTTTGTTCTTAACGCCAAGTGCAATGCATTGAAAAATAAGACAAAATAACCAAAACAATCAAAACAAAACTCACAAAAATTATTTTCATTACATAGCTGATCTTGAATTTCATCTTGTAAATCACCCCAAAAAAAAATTCAATACAAAGTGAATACTTTGAAACTAAAAGTGGACAAACAGGTATCTCATAGCTAGAAAAGGCTTGTCTAGAATTTACCTGTGCCAGATGTATGGTCGGCTTTCGGGCCTGTGCTATAGGAGTTTGTTGATCCTTTATTGAGAATCCAGTCCATGCTATCTTTGCTGTCTTGTTTCCAGCTGCAAATGTTGTTGCTGTCAAAATTGCAGTCCCATTGGGTTTTGGCTGGGGAAGCATATAAAAATATCCTTACTGATAATCTACTGCCTTTCAATGAGACATATATACATGTAAGTGCAGAGGACAGCTGTTTAACCATAATGCTGCCATTGGAGAATTACTGGGTCCTGCCAAGGGTTTTTGGCTGCAAATGGTAATCTTAACCCTCACCCTGCGAGGAGCGGCAATTGTCGACGCGGTATTTACTCGCAAGCGCTCACGCCGCACAGGCGGCAAAAGTCGCCCAGGTCAAGCTGACCACGCCACGCGCAAGCCCTATTTTCACGCATCAGGTCACTGACCTTTTTGAGACGTAACCACCGTCTTATTGTTCACTGTATCTCTTCAAAATCAAACGCATTGTGACATGGACATGTTAACCAGTGAACCACTGGTCGGAATCATAAAGACTAAGCTTTCAAAGGCTCTCCCCACACTTTCAAAAGATGTAACATCGACATGCGAACTGTTGCTCAACAAATTTGCAACATTATCTCATTTTCTCACAAGCTGACCACCATCTGGAGTTGTCTGTATCTAAGAACCAATCAGAAACAAGTTCTGAAATAATCTTTGCCCCAAATGCCCACATTGGTTAATTAGTATGTGCAGTGTCAGTCAGGATGAAACCATTTGTGTAGGGCTTGGGAGGGCGTGGCTAGTTATCATGCTTCGTTCTCACAAAAACTACAGCTGTCAGTTTGGAATCATAAGACAGATCATTGGTTAGAGACTGACAGACTAAGGTTTTGCTGGTTAATTCTTTATCAAGCGTGATAAGGCATAGCAGCGAATGTTTTCATACCGATCAATAAAAACTGAACCACGTGGACAGCGTTTGTGGTCATCGCATAGCGGCACGGGTCAGTGACCCCAGATAAGATTCTCCGTGAGTAAGGTCATTGACCGTGCAGCGGGCTTTACGGGTAGCGCACGGGGTATGGGTTAATTTGAAATTTTGGAGCTTGCAAGGACCTGGAAACTGAAGCAAAGTATACATTTCTGGAAAGCTGATTTTATTGACTAGCAGGACACTGTTGAAAAATTAGCAGACTAAATTGATAAAAGGCATTAATGAGGTTAACGACAGCTGTGTAAAGATTACAGAGTTAGTTTGTTTTTTATGCAGTTTTTATCAATTTAAGCATTCCAATCTTCCAGACATCAGAATTTACATTGTTGGTTAAGAGCAAGAAGTGATTATTTTCTTTCCTTGACAAAATAGAGATACATGTAATCACTTCCTGCACTGAGCCAAGAATATCTGAAGGTACATGACCATAGCAAATTTTTCCTTACTATGCGTGACTGGAGTGATTGCGGTGACATCAGTAGGTGGTGGGATGGTTGGAGTGCCACATACACCATCAGTGATGACGATATCATCCACAGCAATGTCACCTTGATATCCTGTGCCTTGTTCGCCATCAAACACAATCTGAGAATGTACAACCAAATATCAGTATGTGTCTCCATTCTTAGGTTAAAGATAGTAGTTACCACTGTCTAGAACTATCACTATGTAAAATCCCAATCAAGTTCAGTTAAGACAGACAGATATGACAAGTCATTTATTCGGCATTTTAATAATGGCAAGAATGTGCAAAAGTCCAACTTATAATTAAGTTAAATTTAATACAACTCTTCATTTTAACATCTTTTTTAGTCTTTGATTCCCACTATTGTAATCTTATAAGGTGCCAAGACAATTAGTGGTTCGTTTTTGTTGTCAGATCTATTTAAAAAAAAAAAAAAAATGCTGAATGACTTAACTTTGGAAGATCTAATAACTAATTTCATAACACCATAAACTCTGCATCAGATACACGGATAGGAAATGTAACTAGGTGGAGGATTATTCCTCTTACTGAAAGTTGCACTGCAGCTTTTAAGCATGCTTTTCTTTTTTTATGATTGCCGAGTCCATAAAGGAGAAGATTACATGTACATCAATGCTGGTATGGAAATTTTGGCTAAATATGATGTCAGTAATACGAAGACTTTCATAAATAATTCATACATAAACATACTAGGGAGTTAGAAAGTTTTGAGGTTTGCTCATTTTCTATATTTCTTTTATTCTTGCTGTCTCCTTTTACACGGGACGGCTGACTTATGACATATCATAGCTGCAGCTTATAGATAAATTGGACTGTATTGAGAAAAGTTGAACATATACTCAGATCAACCAGATACCTGATAGGAGTTGGGGCTGGAGAAATTGACCTGACCAAACTTCCACTGTGCACCCTGGTCATGTGACATCTCCCATAGACTTGTTGTGTTAGGCTGGTGCACCAAATAGACACGCAGGGTGCCCACATCTGGAACAATATAAACAAATATATCTTTGGTGGTTTGCATAAAAAACAAAAAATCAAAAGCGCGTAACAGCCACAACCGTTCCCTTTGCAAGAACCCTTTGAAAAAAACCCGGGCCGTGCAGGCATGTTGGAAGTTTGGGATTTTTCTCATATTTTCGTGTCCCTGATTCTATTGAGGGGTAGGATCGAGTACCTAGTCTTCTCGGATAAGGACGAAAAAATTCGGAGGGCCCGTGTGCACGTTGCGCACGTTAAAGATACCTTGGCAGTTGGAAATCGTAAAGAGCAGGCCGAACAGGCCGCTGCCCGGGCAAAATTAAATTAAATTCATCTCTACCAGTCCCTCCCCCTCCCCCCTCACCTCCCCCCCCCCCCAAAAAAAAAAAAAAAAAAAAAAACGCCGACCGGCGCTGCACTGTGGCGACGACGTGCCTGCTCCAGTTATAACTGGGCTGCAATGGCACAAAGGCAAAATTTCCCAAATGGGATTAAAGAGTATACAAATACAAATACAAATACAAAAAAAGCAGTAGCATGATGAAACTATCACTCAAGTCGCCTTACATGTTGTTACCATTTGCATAACTTTTATTTCATAGGCTTTTGAATTACAAATATGAGCAAGGATCTTTCTACTTCATCTGGCAGAGATACTATCACATTGCATATTGTCTCATTTACTACATTCTCTTTTTCTTTTCTGAGTATGTGACATTTTTTAGGCAAATATTACTAAAAATTATTAAAAGAAAGAAAGAAATGTCTTACTTTGGCCATACATGAAGTACCAGAAGCTAAGACAAGAGGCAGTGGTACTTGGTATGAAATCTGAGTACAGCCAGGCTCTTTCTCCAGATCTACGATTACTTGCTTCTGTGTACACGTAGTAACCTGAAAAAAGATTTTACCTACACTGAAGATTTAGGGTTTAATAATTTCAAAGAGAGGAATTTTCATGATAATCATTTCATCTAAAGATGAGAGATACATAAATGTAACTCTGAATTGATTCTGTTCATCTGAGCACAAGAAGATTTAAACAAACACAGATCATTTCAAAAGTAGACCTTCCTTGATTCTTTTCTCTATAAGTTGGATTTTCAAAGGAACATAAAGAATAGTCACAGGTGACAAATTCATATCACTAGTCGAAATTAAAACATGTGATGACCAATAGCTAAAACTGATATTTTTCAAAGACCATGTCAAATTCATATTTCTAAACAGAAAAGCAAGCTTCTAGCCCTGTCACTTTCAGTCTTCTCCTTGATATTTTATATCCACATTTTCACCCCAGAAATCAATTTTCTTCCTGATGTCAGCATTACAATAGTTTGACATAACTGACCCATGAGCTATGATTAAGTAATCCAATAGCTGTAATACGAATCAAGTATGAATTCTTTTGAATGTAACATTTTGTTTCTTCTCATAATTGTGTTGCTTTGTAGAGATTAAAGTGAGCAGAAACAGAGTATTTATTGGGTGTTAAGTCTTTCATTTGTGCAATTCTGAATTCATAATTACCAAGGTCTGTATTGGTTGTGTGATCCACAGGTGGACCAGTTGATGCAGATGCGGTGTCCCCTGCATTTCTCAACCAATCAAATGCATCAATGCTGGTGGGGTTGAAGTAGCCACACATATCATACTCAAAGTCACAACTGCCAACATGTGGACAAGCACCATCAGCAATTCTGATGTCATCCAAACCAATGTCACCTCTAAAGCCACTGCCAACCACCCCTTCAAAGATCACCTGAGAAAAGCAAAAGCAACAATAAAACCATAAAAGAATGTCTCATAACATAAATAACAATTTGCTTTGTATTGTTTGGGTTTTATTTCTCATGCGGGGGTTTTGCAACATTGACATAAATAAGGAGGTCACACCTGTATTCTCATCTACCTATCTATCTATGAGATCCAGCTTCCTTTCTTTTTTTGTTCCACTCACAATTTACTTTCCTTTTCTTTTTGTGTGGCCCTGCAAACTGCAACCCAAACATACCATGTGGTCTGGTTACCAACTGGGTCATCTTTGGCAGAAAAGGAATGGCACCAGCAATAGCTAAGAGGCCATTGCGTGATTTTTAAAAATTCATTTTCATAAATTGTTTTAACTGTTGGATTTTTTAATTTTTTTTGAGCTCAAGAAGGACTTAAGGTCTGAAAGCTCATTACTTCTTCCATTTCTGATATTTATTCATTGTTTCCTTATTGTTTGTTTATTTCTTATGGAGGTCTTTGTGACAAACAATTTAACCCTCCATTGTTAAATGATTTTCTGCAAAAATGAGGCAACACTCAAGGTCTTAGACTCTGATACTTTTAAGGCAATAAGTGTTCTTTTTTTTTTTTTTCCCCCGTACAATAAGTGTTCTACATTCCACCTTTTAGTTTGCTTTTCATTGTATTGTTTGGGTATTATTTCTTACACGAGGCTTTGCTACATACAACATTTTCCTTTTGCCAATTTTTGTCTTTGCTTATAGCCTTGTTGCAACCCCACAGTTTTTCTGTGGTCTTAATAATCTTTTGACAAACATGCCTGGCTTAGTTCAAATCATTTTGGATTCATTCTGACAAGTTTCTGAATGAACATGAATGAATAACTAGAGTCCCATGCCCAAAATGATTTGTGTATACATATAATTTCACATTTTTAATTTCATCATAATTTTTTTTTCAAGGTGAAGATTAATTTTAATCAATGTTTTTGGAAACTACTTCAAAGTTTAATCATAAATGCTTACATTATAGTCTCCAAGACTGCCATCAACAGTGCCCCTTCCTTGTGTCCAATAGTCACCCAGATTGCCACTCTGAGACCAGATTAATTTTTTGTTTCCAGTACTTGTGAGAGCATAAACATTGAGTGTGCCAATCTGAGATCCCAGCATATGATACCAGAAATAAACACAGTGAGACTGGCCATTGGATACTTTCATCAATGGACTCTGTAGTTGTGCTTTGTCGCCTTGCCTCCTTCCTGAGGCATCAATGTGGACATAATAGCCTGCAATGAAATTCACTAGTGCTGTATTAAAGATGCACACTATGGCTTCTTCAGTAACACAACGAAAAGCTAAACATCAATTAACTGGCATATCACTGATTTTTATACTTTTGAGGTACCTCATCATTTCTCACAGAGAGACGTAGATTTTCACAAAGTGATGTGTCAATATTTTTAATAGTTTTGAAGTTATAAGCAAAAACCTTTTAGTCATATACACAAAAATAACAAAAGTGACCAAAACTTTGAAACAGCCTCCTGTACAATGAGAAAATTGTTAAAATGCCAGTACATGAGAAGGACAATGATTTGATACAGTGCTCTATTTTTTTCTGAAAGTGCTGTTTTTGAAAAGCTCTCATGAACAAGAATTTGCACAATAAAAATCTATGTCTAGTGTATATCTTAGCTTAAGCAGTGAATACTGACAATCACTAAATTGAGCAAAATCTGACACCTGTCAACTTTATCATAATGCCATGTAAACTGTATGTGATTATTTTAATGAGGGAAGAAATGCAAATTGAAAGCAGCAGTAAATGTCTGTGTCTATATCTCCTATGTCAAATAACTCAGTCAAGATAAAATGAAACCATTTTCTTTTGACAAAACTATATAATTCAACTTCAGTCAAATTCTAACAATAAAATTTTGTTGTCATTTTTCATAAGTGTTTATCATAATCTTTTCTTATGTTTTATTCTTGTAATGTGGTACAGGAAATACATTTGTGTTCAGCTTGCAGCACAAATGGCTTAAAAAAATTACGAAAGTATGGTAAAGTCAGCTTCTGTGTAAGGAAATACACCCTGCCTAAATTTCAAACTAGGTGATACATTTATCATTGGAATACACTGTTTACAATATGCAAACCTACATACCAAAGCCATTTTTGGTTGTGTGATCTGTGGATGGGCCAGTTCCTAGAGATGTTGTCTTGTTAGACCATCTCTGCCAATCAAACTGGTCACTTTTCAGTTGAGTATATCCACACAGATTAACCTCAAAATCACAAGTAGCTGAAAAAAAGAAAAGAACCTCCATAGTTTTAACTGAAAAAAAAAAATGATGACCACATACATCAAATGCCAGCATGCACAAACATAGGCAAGCATGTCATCTCTTATTCTTGACTTTCATATCCATCTGCCAAATATTCTATACTTCATTCATGTCGTTGTTTTTCAACAGATGGCTCACAAAATATTTCTTTAAGTATCCTTTGAAGTCTCAAACATAGTCTGTTTCAAAGCCGGGACGTGAAGAATGCATAGTTTCCACATGCAAAAACAGCTGAACATTTTCCAGGGAATCCTTATATGCCAGCATGTTTTTATTGACTGGTATTATTACTGGAACAGTACGTATTTTGTGCTTGTAATTATTTATTCTGGTATACATGAGATAACTATAACATTTCCCAAGTTCCACATTACAAATTTGACCATTATCCAATTCATGATGGCATATTCTATACAAACTGACAATGTCACTATGAATGTAAATCAAAGTACCTTGAGGAGCACAAGGTCCAGTGGTCATTGAGATATCATCCAAGGCAATATCTCCTGTATAGGATGCACCAACCACACCTTCAAATGCAATCTGAAGGCAAGAAAACAGTTTGTCAGTCAAGACATTACCACAAATAAGACAGATAATGCTTTCCCAAAACATTCTTATTAAGGGCACAAAAATGCAAGTTCTCAATGAACAGAACATAAAACATGAAGTGCACAATGGCTTTTTCTTTTCTTAAATATAATCATAACAGAGTTCATGCCTAAAAAGCTGAGTCTAGCTAGCTATATTTCCTGTAATGGACTGGAAAAGATATGGATTATGCATAAACATCAGATTGGTTCACTTATTTATTAAAAACAGATGAGGTCAGCTCCAAAACAATAATAAGAAAACTGTCTATGTTTTCCAGAGCAGAAGTCAAGCTGATCCTATTTACCTCCAGTCCTGTGCGGGGCCAATCCCTACTGTAGCCCAGGAAGCACACAAGACCACTTTAGTGGCATAGCAACACAGAGACGTCCGTTTCTTTACTTAGTTACTCCAACTGATTGTTTTCTCACACTAGTTTTACTTGTTTGTGTATCCTGTCACCCCTAATACTTCTAACAACGTGGTATTGTCTGATTGTGCTTATTATGATGACATGTATTAACTATTTGTCATACTCATGTAATAGTGCTGACGGTCAAAAACTTGGTCTGGGAAAATCTAGGGAAAACTGTTGACTTAGACGATGGTTGACATTTCCATGCGAAATGACAAGTAGGGGGATCAGCTTATTTGATGAGCCCTTCTATGCACAATGATTCATTTCAAGGTAATATTAGGGGAAATGCTGCATATGGGTGTCTGACAGTTGGTTTTTCATCACAGAAACTTGGGAGAAAATGACAGATTTTGTTGTTGGTCACCGTCTTTATTTAATATGGTAATTAGAATTAGAGAGAAATTTTCTGCTTTGGTAAAACCTATTTTAATACATGTATGTACTCTGGAAATCACATCTCCTGCCAAAGTCATTCAGAAGATTGTGCTTAGAAAACAAAGATAATGGAAGTTGAGCTTTAAAACAGTGGAGGGGAGAGAAGGGAATGTCATGATACATATAGTTAATACGAGTTAAGTGCCTAACTTAAGAAATAATTTGTTCACCGACACTATACATGGCCTAACTTATGGACAAAAGGCAAAGACTGTTCTGGACTAGGTTAAAACATATTTTATGCAGCTTGTGAATGGCATTATAAGGCTTGCATTTAAAAATAAAACATGTTGCATCTCATCACAAGTACTTTATCCAAATATTACAAGGGTTACTTATGATTTATCAAGGATATTTTTGTTATTGGATACTAAAGAAAACATGATAACATGTTCAAGATGACCCAACTGTTGAGGTTAGTGGCAACATGCGAGCAAACAGCTCACTGGCCACCTGCACTAGCTGTTACATGGACTAGTTCACTCAATGTGGAACAAAGGTTAACATGAAGCAATGTACAAACAAGTGTTTACACAGATGCCATCAAGCCCATTAAACACAATTTAAGCAATCACTGTTTTGATATTACAAATCTCTGTTAAATGCATTACCTGATAATTTTTGCTGGAGGAAACAGGTGTCTCTGCCAACCTCCACTGGTTGCCCTGTGAATCTGATCGGGTCCAGATCAAGGTCATGTTGGGAGTAGTGTCAGCAAAAAGGTAGACATTCAAAGTTTCCACAGTAGATCCATACATATGGTACCAGAATTTCAAGCACATATCATCAGCTAATGAAAGGAAATGGAGAAAAAAAAACACCGGGTAGGCATATAAACAAGGCAGGACACTCCAGATACTTTAGGCACAAAGCATGGCAGATTTTTCTAATGAATTGTAACATACGTAGGTGTTGGTTTTTCACTGAATATGCTAAAATAAAAAAGTTGACATCCAATTACAGAAAAGTATGATGATAATTAAAGAGTACCTGGGCTGTGCAGGCATGTTGGAAATTGGGACTTTTCTCATATTTTCGTGTCCCTGATCCTATGGGGGGTAGGATCGAGTATCTAGGCTTCTCGGATAAGGACGAAAAAATTCGGAGGGCCCGTTGCGCACATCAAAGATACCTTGGCAGTTGGAAATCGTAAAGAGCAGGCCGTACAGGCCGCTGCCCGGGCAAAATTGAAATTAAAATTAATAGATTAAAATTTAGCAATATCACACCACCCCCCCCCCCCCCCAACATATCACCAACAAAAATTTATAATTCATTATTAAATAAATATTAATGGATATTCAAATATTATTATAATACTTTAGACCACAAGTTGTGAGTTGTGAACTGCGCCTAACAGGCTGCGGTTACAATTTGCTCTGAGCTCACTGAGATAGAGAGAGATAGAGAGAGGTAGAGAGAGTGAGAGAGAGAGAGGGTGCGAGAAAGAAAGAGCAAGTGAGAGAGCTTCTGAAAAGCGCATAGGGTATTTCTAATGGCAATGGATATGCGCTATATAAATGCCGTCCATTATTATTATTATTATTATTATTATCTTTGAAAACACATAGAAGAGTATGACATGACCTTATGTCTGGGATGGGTTGTTTGAATTGTATGGGATCAGATATGAACAATCTTTTTAAAATGTGTGTCCTAAAAAGTTGTCTACTTGTGTTTCTTGGTGGTGTACTTATACATCACATATCTAGTCTTGAAGTGAAACATATTAAGAGCAAAATTCATACTAGTTGCTGGCATAATGGCAGAAATCAAAATGGCTTTATCCCCAGGCCTCCGGTTCGATGTTTCCATGTAGATATAATTTCCATTTCCAGCTGTGTGGTCTCCAGCAGGTCCAGTATCTGTAGATTGAGTGGTCCCACTGTTCAGACGCCAGTCAAAGTCAGCTAATCGATACTTGAAGAAGCCACAGAAGTCACCATTGGTGAAGGAGCAGTCCAAAGCTGATAGAAAGAAATGCAGTAAGAAATCAGAAATTCCTGAGTAAAATTGGTTAAAACAAAAATTAATCATTCATAATTATTTATCTTTTAATAACAAAAATACATGTATAGAGAAAGGTTTAAAGCACACTTCTACCCATAACAGCTGGATCCAAAACAACTACTTGTATAATGTCATTGTTAAAAAGATCTGAATGTCACAAATAGCTATACAGTCACGAGAAAGGCTTTGGATCCTGAGTACTTCTTCTACCAGAGATGTTAAGAAAACAGGGAACTGTGATACTCGCGCAGAAGCTTTGGTGTACTGACATCCATGCAGAGAAGTAAGCAACTGACACTTAGGGAATAAATTAGAGGGATAAAGATGTAATAATGTCATACTGTAAGAACAAGCGCTTCAAGGTAGGAAATATATGGACATGCTTAGTCTTCCTTGCAAACTCCTTTCCATTTAGGATCAGCTGCTACTACAGTTGTCCAGGTATATCAGCTATATTTAGAACAAATTTTATTTCACAGAATATGCTACTGTTGGCTGCCAGGTTCTCCACAGCAAAACAGTTGTACAGAAAGTTTTACCAATAGCTTACCTGTAGTGGTGAGATTATATAGATTGTTTAGTGCACATCCAATGAACTGGGTATCATCCAATGCTACAGCGTAAGTTGAAGAGTAGTCTGGAGCTGAAGATATCACAATCTGGGTGATGAATATAATATTTACAATGATCAAGCTGGCTTGGTATATCAGTACAGGACTTGAACAAAGATTATTTCCCATCACAGTCGGAGGTCTTAAACTGACGGAACAATGTAAAATATTCACTACTAGAGGCTTTTTGATTTCTGAAGTTTCAAAAAGTCAACATGTGTTGTTTTGAGGAACAAAGGTCTATGACAGGGGACCAAATTTATTTATTTCACAGCCAAGGAAAAGAAAATGGAACACGATCACACCTTCTAGAATGGCAATATTCAACTGGGTTGTCCATAAAGAGTATCATCCAGGACAACTACAACAATCAAATATCATTTTTCCCTTCCATGATGCTCACCAGGTACACATCTAGACTGTTATAATTACTGACAATCCCATTTTGGTACTTATAAACCTGCTGGTACAATGTACCTGATATCCTGCAGGCACACTGCCAATGTCCACAGAGAATTTGTGCCACTGAGAAGAACTGACATCTATTGCATGCCACAGTTCCTTGGCTATTGTAGTACCTGTGTTGTTGGAATTCTGTAGGGAGACTGTGAGAGTACCTGTAGCAAGCACACGGAGAAAAGTGCCATAGGTTCAGTTCCTTTTGAACAATTGTTCAAACAGGATACTATTACTACTATTGTTTTTGTATCAAATCTACTTCTCATGCAAGAGACTTTGCTAATGAAGATGCATAAATAAACCTTCTATTTCGTCTCTGGACAAAATGTCTGATACTTGTCCAGTATTCAAAGTGAGATCATTGTTTTCATGCCAGTAATTCAGGGTGTGCATGAAATACTTGCTTTTGTGGTATCTATTTTAGTGAAATGAGTTCAAGCTTCACATTAACAAATACAACAAATTAACACTTGGTTCAGTTTCACTAAAGCATCTGATTTAGTTTTGAAATCGGATGTCAATTAGTAACCATAAACTAGACAAAAGTGGAAGCACACCTGGGTCTGATCCTCTCATGTAATAGGCAAATGCCATGCGACAGGTCGGGGCTGTTCCTTTCAAAACAGGTGAAGCAAAAACAGCAGGGTCTCGTGTAACACCTGATGCTCTGGTGACTGTCACATAGTGGCCTGGGTGAAAAATGTTCAGTATCTGAGATAACAGTGTGTTTTCCAATGTTAGATAATAGAGAATGAGACAACTGTAAGAGACAAAACTTGACAACCTAGCAGTCAAATGGGGCATTTCATCGTCAGCTGGGCTCTATGAACAACTTGGTCTCTATTTCAGGAAACTGTGAAAATCTCAGAATCACCAGAGATCTCATTTCATATCAATAAAGCTATCTAGAAGATGTATCTATCTGGACGGAAAGTACGAGACAAAATACCTGTAGTGCCAAATGCCAAAGTATTGTCTGTCCTTGGTTGCAAACCACTGGCTGTTGAGGCTGAAGCATTCTTCCAGCCAAAGATACCTTTACTCAAGTCACGCCAGCCACAAAGGGATGTCTCAAAATCACAGCTCCCTGAAATTAAAAAAGCAAATAGTTGTGACAGAAAAACCATGTTTCAATGATAAATGTATAATATATAAGCTCAGAATCATGGTTGCTTCCACAACTATATCAAAATGTATTTTATTTTTCATCATAACAAATGGAAACCTAAGGAAAATACTTACCACACATAGCTTCATCAGATGCATCTTTACATTCTGGGGCAAAGTTACAGACTGAAGCCAGAGGAAGACAACTTCCATCTCCACATGTGAAGTTAGAGCCACATTTTCCAGGTGCTGTTGTTGGGGATTGTCCAGGTGGCAAAGTAGCTAGAAAAGAAAAATTACGCAGAATCACTGAGTCACTATAGTGTGAAACCAAGTCTCATCCACTGATTATCATTATTCATAGGCTTGATACTTTATACAAATAATATTGTGTGAAGGACAAAAAAACAAAGTATTCACTGCTTCTAACAGATAATTATTTTTGCACATAATGGGTTCCTAAAATCTTTGGGTTCATTCAACACAAATTAATTCAGAAAGAATCAAATACTTTTAGAATTAATAATCTGACAGTAATAGTTCGGCTAACCTTTTTCTGTTTCAACGAGTCCATTGCTTTCCCATGAAGTAAACCACAAATTTTGCAGCAATCAAATGATTGCTCCCACTAATCCCTTTCCTGCATTTCACCGATGGCATCATATGCAGCATATATTGTGCTTCAAACCACTAATTCAAACAACTTCTAAATAAAATTTGTTGATATTAATAAAGTTCCACAAAGTCTACCTCCTGTGGCAAGGCTGCATCCATCTGAGAGGGAGATATCATCTATAGCCATATCACTTGTGTAAGAGCGTCCTTTCTCTCCTTGGATTACAATCTAAGAATGATATACCAAGGAAAACTTTCACAATAACTACTATTGTAGCTCCATCCTGGCAGCCATGCCATTCTACCATTTCTCATACAGTACATTACATTAAAGGCTTACCAAGTTACTTAATGATAAAGCCTTCAGTGCATACAGTAACAATCGCAATATCTCTTACAATAAGATATTCAAATATGAGTCTAAAATGCTCTCTGAATGTGCAAAATGTCCATAATTCACAATCAAATTTCAGTTATGTCCATAACAACAATATATTGCTATACAATGAATTAATACTTGGATTGTCCATGACAATGTGTTATGAGGATTAATAAATTCTTAATCATTTGTATATTCATTGTAACAACTCAAATATTTTTGGACGATGTTCAGATTCAGCAATGTGATTCAGCAATGTGAATAATTTTGGCCTATCTGAAAAGGTTGTCTGTTTTTGTCAGGCCAGAGTTTTCTGCTATTGTATGACAGTACACAATACAGCCTGCTACTGTCACCCCCACTGTCTTGTGGGTCATCTCGGGAGAGAGGAAGACTAGGGGAAGGTAACCCTGAATACAAATACCACACTGCCTTGTGTGTTGCTATGATAGCAAAGGCTATGGGAGTAAACCCAGACAGAAAATCAGGAGTGGAGACCCGAAGGTGGTTGTCAGGGAGAACTGCATCAAACTGGCTTCCAGCATCTCCTGCAGCCGGACTAGTTCCAAATGTATTGACCTGGTCTCTCCCTTGGGTTTAACTAGAATGGCAGAGAGAGGGGTGGTGCCTCTGGGCAAAGCACCATCTCTTAAAAATAGCCCAGGCAAGGCAGCAAAACGAGGAGGCGTTTGCTCGGGCTTGGCAAGCGTCTGTCTCTCCTCTATAAGCCCACCCATTTCCGATTTGGAGAGGACACTCCAGCCATCCGTTACGGATGGGCACAACACGGGAGGTGGCAGTTACCGGTGATAAGCTCAATCCATTTGGCGTACGGATGAGCGCCAGGGGTCCCCTCTGTCGGTGGGAGCGGCTTTTCAGCTGCATTGATCAACTACCGCCCGCCGTAACCTGGGCAGCCCCCAGGCAGTTGGGTGTTGTTCCGCCACGTCAGCCTGCTTCATAAGGTGGTTGGAGCTAGACCAAAAGTCAAAAAGCTGACGTAAAGTGTGCACCTGGCAAAAACAGAAAAATACTAAAACTTGGTACCTGGAACGTCAGAACAATGCGCCCAGGCTTGCAACAGCAAGATCTCACTAATATTGACTCCATCAGGAAATCCCAAATTATTGATCGAGAACTTCAGCTACTAAACATCGACATCGCTGCCCTTCAAGAAACTCGACTTCCCGACTCCGGGTCAGTCAAAGAAGAAAACTACACCTTCTTCTGGCAGGGCCTTAGCAGCGAACAGCCGAGAATCCACGGCGTGGGCTTCGCCGTAAAAAACTCCCTTATCAATTCGATCGCAACTCCAATTGGAGTGTCAGAACGCATCATGACACTCAGACTGAACACCCGGTCTGGTTTTACCAACATTATCTGTGTCTATGCCCCAACACTTACCTCCTCTGACGAAACCAAAGACATTTTCTACGAGGCATTGCAGAGGACTCTCCACAACATCCCTCTCACCGAAGGCCTGCTAATTCTGGGTGACTTTAACGCTCGAGTGGGAGCAGATCACTCCGCATGGCCAAAGTGCATTGGGCACTTCGGCATTGGCAACATCAACGAAAACGGGCAGCGCCTTCTGGAGCTATGCTCCGTAAACTCATTATGTGTTACAAACACGTACTTTGACCTTAAGAGATGCCAAAGAACATCATGGCGCCATCCCAGGTCTGGCCATTGGCATCAATTAGATCTTATTCTCTCAAGGAGGAAGAGTTTGGGCTGTATAAAAATAACTCGTTCCCTCCACAGTGCTGACTGTGACACCGACCATGCACTGGTAGTCAGCAAAATCAAAATTTCGGCCAAGAAAATATACAGATCAAAAGCCCCTTCAATCCCTAAGATCAATGTAACAGCAATCAGAGATGAATCAAATAGAAAGTCATTTGAAAAGTTATTTGCTGAAAGCATGGATAATGTCACCCAATGCGACTCGGTAGATGAAACATGGAACACTCTCAGTTCAAAAATTCATGACTGTGCCATCAAGTCTTTTGGACAGCATAAAGTTTCAAACAACGACTGGGTAGCCCAGAACAGCGAAATTCTCCTACCTCTCATTGAGCAAAAGAAATCTGCTTTCAATGAGTATAACAAAAATTGCAATCAGAGTACAAAAACTTGTTTGAAAAATGCAAAAGCTAAACTTCAGCTGGAGGTAAGACGTTGCGCCAACAAATACTGGACAGACTTGTGTAACAGCATACAAGAGGCAAATGAAAAGGGAGATATGAAAACCGCCTTTAGTCAGATGAAAGTAGCCCTTGGGCCAATCATCACCAAAAGCGCCCCACTTAAGTCTGTAAATGGTGAACCCATCACAGATAAAAATGAACAACTGAATAGGTGGGTAGAGCATTACTCTCTGTTGTATTCAACTGAGAAAAATATTCCACCAGATTTTGAGGAACACCTCCAAAAACTGCCAATAATGGCCGAACTTGACGCTGAACCTTCCTTAGTCGAGCTTTCCAATGCAATCGACCACCTGTCTGCTGGAAAAGCCACAGGAAGTGACAACATTCCTGCAGAGGTATTAAAAGACCTAAAAGGCCCACTTTTACCACACCTGTATAATCTGTTACTGCAGTGTTGGAAAGAAGGCGTGATACCACATGATATGAGAGACGCCAAAATTGTCACACTTTACAAGAACAAAGGAGACAAAGGCGACTGCAACAACTATCGAGGCATATCCCTCCTCAGCATTACTGGAAAGGCTTTTGCTCGCGTCATCCTCTGCCGCCTTCAACAACTGGCGGAAAAAGTCTTACCAGAAACACAATGTGGCTTTCGAAGCAAACGATCAACTATTGACATGATATTTGCACTTCGGCAAATCCAAGAAAAATGTAAAGAACAAAACAGGCCGCTTATAACATGCTTTGTGGACCTAACAAAGGCTTTCGACACCGTAAGCCGATCTGGCCTGTATGCAGTCCTTAAATCCATAGGCTGTCCACCAACATTGCTAAAACTTATTGCATCCTTCCACACTGACATGAGGGCATGTGTCAACTTTGAGGGCTGCACATCCAATTCATTTGCTGTAAACAGCGGTGTGAAGCAGGGATGTGTTCTTGCTCCTACCTTATTTGGTATATATTTTGCAGCCCTACTCAAGAATGCCTTTGGTCAATGTTCAGGTGGAGTACTTATTAACACCAGAGTGGATGGCTCCATTTTTAATGTTGCCAGACTAAAAGCAAAATCTCGTACAGAGCATATTATGTTACAAGAGCTCCTCTTCGCAGATGATGCTGCAATCGTGGCCCACGATGAAACCACGCTCCAAGCTCTCATCAATAGCCTTGCCAAAGCCTGTGACAAATTCATGCTAAAGATCAGTGTCTCAAAAACTGTAGTTTTGACACAAGGCTTGAGAAACTCCAACCCAATCATGCTGAATGGCTCTCCTCTGGAGCAAGTGGGAAAATTCTGCTACCTAGGCTCAACCATCAGTGGTAGCACAGACATAACAACTGAAATAAATGCCAGAATAGGAAAGGCGGCCACAGCTTTTGGCAAACTCTCAAAAAGGGTGTGGAACAATAGCAAGCTGACCATCAAAACAAAGGTACTCGTGTACCAAACTTGCGTCCTAAGCACCCTGCTGTATGGCTCAGAGACATGGACCACCTACTCCAAACATGAAAGATCCCTCAACTCCTTCCACCTGCGCTGCCTACGCAAAATTCTCAAGATCAAGTGGCAAGACAGGATCTCAAATATCGAAGTTCTGAGCCGAGCCAACATTCCATCAACTCAGGCTCTCCTAGGCAAAAAAAAGACTGCGGTGGCTTGGACATCTCCACCGTATGGAAAATGATCGCATCCCCAGACAAATTCTCTACGGGGAACTTGCTACTGGCAACCGACCCAGAGGTAGGCCACATCTGCGATTCAAAGACACTTGCAAGGTCACGATGAAAGCATTCAACATCGACCCCAATGAATGGGAGAACCTTGCAAGTGATCGAAGCAGATGGAGACAAAAATTGCGCAGTGGCACGCTCGCAATAGACTTCAAGGCAAAAGAAACATACCTGACAAAACGACAGAGGCGGAATGAAAACACTCGCCAAAGTGAACCCAAAAGACTGACCTGCAATCACTGCCATCGCACTCTCGGGTCAAACATTGGTAGAATAAGCCACGAGAGAAGCTGTCAGTCAAAGTGAAAGTGAATATTCTAGCTGCTAAGACCGTCTGTAAAGACGCTAAAGGCCATATATATATCTGAAAAGGTTGTCTGAAAATAAATATTTTGAATGGCAAAAGCAAATATGTCAACATAAACACTAATCAGTGCCTCACATTTAAGTCAAATATGTGACTCAATTTATCCAAAGGACCTAACTCTGCCCCAGTATATCTTTTACCTGGAAGTTATTGACTTCAGAGAGAGGAATATCCTTTCGTATCCACTGGTTACCCTGGTTTCCAGAGCGTGTGAATATAGTCTTGAGATTTCCATTGATAGTGGACCTTGTGGAAACTGTTAATGTTCCCATTCCTGACCCATACATGTGATAGAAAAAGCGGAGCTGAAACATAAATAAAAATAATGAGTAAATGCATTCTGATTTGTTTAATATGCATAATGTAGTGTAATTTGGCATCTACTCATTTCAGAGTTGTTCAGTCTCATACTACATGCCATTTGGTGCTCTATCCAGTTTTTGCTTCCAAGGTGTCATTTCCTTATTATTGGGTTACGTCATCATTTGTGTTGGCGCAAAACCAAAAGCATTCCAAGCTGAATGCATTGGTATCAAGATGATTCTATTCTGCTTGAAACTTGTGTCTATGGTAACAAGGAATTCAAGACAATGATCCATCTCCTGGATCAATGATGACAACAGAGCGTGCAGAAGTAAAGGAGTATGGCTTTGAGTAGTTCAGGCCTCACTTAAACACTCACTTGGCATGAAGATGCTGCTCTCTTTCTACTTGACGTAGCTGAAATGACTGGACTGATCAGTCGAGCCCTGTCTCCTGTTTTCCTGGGATTAGATGCTTCTATAAACAGGTAGTGACCTAAAAGGAAAATATAAAGGGCTCAAGTTCCACAAATCAAAGAGAGATTCTTGAGGACAGCCACATTTATTTCCAAGGCAACAATTGCATTAAAAGTTCTTAGTTTTGTGTAACAAAGAACAAACCTAAACTGCTCTTAATGATGTTAAGAGGATGGGGAAAAAAAACTGGACCCTCATGGAGATAAAGCACTGTTAAAATGAGAGAGCAAGAAGAAAAGGAAGAAAAGAGCACAGGATGACATACCTCTACCAGTTCCACGGGTATGATCTCTGGTTGGTCCTGTATCAACAGAACTTGATGCCCCTTGTTGTCTTATCCAGTCAAAATCATCTGTTGTATCCTGTGCCCATTGACCTAAACTGTACTCAAAGCTAGTGCGCAGTGGGAAATTGTCTGTCAAGTGAGACAAGCATAAAACTTCAAATATTTGTCTCATGATGACAGAGCCAAGAGAAACACCATATACATGTATCAGGACTACATTTGTTTCTGTTTCAAAAAGGATGGCAATATAAAGATACTGTGGACACAAAAAGCACACTGCTATATCATACTGCTACTAGAGATCTGTCCCTACTGACTTTCCCTACAAGAGCACAAGACCATGCAAGACAAATTTCAAGTCTTAAAGAAACACGAACAAGATAAATCAATCATGATTTTTACAGACACAAAGATCATGTACCCCTTAAATCTCCCCCTTAAATCTCTTGTGAAGTCACATATACCGTTCATGTCACAAATAAGTATCTACCGTCCACATAAATGACTGGCAATTATCATCACACTGAGAATGCACAGAAGATAAAGAGGGGGGACATTCACGATTTCTTATGCAATGGAATAAAATGTTATTCAGAGCTTCTTCAAATGGGTAATGATGGTTCTGTTGACACCATCAATGAAACTGGGCAATAGGCAACTTCTTGCAAACGCAAAACATCTTTGCTAATCTTATCTGTAAATCTCGTGTGTACTTCATAAACTGGATAAGATGTAATTTCAAACAGGTTTGACAGAAGCCAATTGACTCACCGCAGTTTGCTTCATCAGATCCGTCTCCACAATCATCAGAGAAATCACACTTGTTGCTGAGACTTACACAAGACTTTCTTCCACATGTAAACTGATTGGCTTGACAACTTGACTGTACAGCTGTAATTTCATTCAATAGTATTTCAACATACATATCAATAATAGCAAGATATAAGCAATATGAGAGGATGAACTTTTTTCTTTTTGTGGAATTTGTAAGACTAGTTTGTGTGACTGAGTGAGGCTGTAAAAATTGTAGGCACTGAGATTTGTTTTACCCTGTGTTCTACCCACGAGTCAGGTTAGGGAGCATATCAGTTACCTTCCTTTAATTGTTATTGCCTTCACCTAGTTGTCTGTCCCTAACTTGTGGTCAGCTCCCATCCAAAGTTGGACAATGCTAATGAATAATAGGAAGATTGGCTGGCTAGAATTGAAAGGACCATGTGTTCATTAATGGCTAAAATTCATGTTTCTTCTTTAATGTCCCTCAAGCAGACAGAACTTAGATTCCTTTCAAAGAGTATGAAACACCCTGCCTGTACAATCTGAATTTCAATTTTAACTGTGGTAATGACTGAGTCACGATGCCTTGCCAGAGTTTGTGAATCTCTGCTAGTTCTATCACCTTTCAAAAATAATAGCTATTACAAAGTTTATGGACAAACTAGCTCGTCAATAATGCAGTGGAAAGCTCATATTTTCTATTGGTACTAATTTTATTATGCTGCTATGCATTTCTCCTGGTGAAATTGTTAATACAAGGTGTAAGATTTTACGTAAGTAACAGGATAATAATAAGTTGGTTATGTTTACTGGTAAGTCTTGGCCAGATAAGGGAATAAACCATATTCATTGTTCAAGTAAAGCTAGAATGCAGTATGGTATAACTTTCATATTTATGAAACAGTGTTTAATTTAACTGTAGTGTAGGGCTAGGCCTACCTTCAGCATTCACATTTGCTTTCTTACTCACTGATTTTCTGTAACAAAGGGGGCAATTATTCCATAATTCTTGATTGACACCAAAGTGAAATAAAAAAAGTTAAGTTGTACTAAACCAAAAATGAAAATTATAAATAACCCAAAGTATAAACTTTTAGGTCTTATATGACAATTCCTAAAATCATACTCACCTGGATAGTTGCAGTTGATGAAGTTAATATCATCTATAGCAATATCTCCATTGACACTGTATGATCTTGTGGCTCTGAAGACAATCTGTAAACAGGAATGACAAATCTTATACCTTTGTCATCATCATCAGTTGCCCTGTCTGGAAGAGACATTGGCGATCATGGCTATCCACTCGGATCTGTCATCAGCCAACCTCAAGAAGGAGTTGTTGTTTTAACGTTTATTTGTTGTCCATGAATTAAGACTTTCAGTGAAAGTTTTTCTCTGTCTACTCCTGCTTTTCCCGCCATCGATCTTCCCTGTGACTGCTAGATGTTTGAGGCTCCTGAGGTGACAGATGTGTCCTAGAAATTTCAGTTGCCTCTGTTTTATTGTTTAATTAATGATCTTTTCAAATTAGAGTCTCCCAATACTGACCCATTTGATTTTTTCTCCATCCATGACATTCTCAATATTCTTCTAATAAACCACAGCTCTGCTGCTTCACGTTTCCTCCCTATTTCTTTGTTCATTGTCCAACATTCACATCGGTATAAAAGCACTGACCACACATATGTTTTCAAGACTCCGATTTTAGTGGTCGTTGATATATTTCTGTTCATTAATATTGGTCTCATATTTTGGAATGAATCTTTGGCCATTATTATTCTTTTCCTTATTTCACTTATGCTCCTACCATCTGATGTTATCAAATAGCCTAGATACTTGAACTTTGTAACTTGTTTGATTTGCTCTCCTTTGCTGACCAGATTACATTTCGGGTTGATTGCTATTTTGGAGACTACTGTCTTTTTCACGTTGAGAGACAGACCCGGTTTTTCACTTTCTATAACAACTGTGTCCAAAAGTCTCTGTAGTTGTTCCGATTCTGCCATTAAAACTATGTCATCTGCACAACTAAGGTTGTTAAGATTTTCTCGATTTACTTTAAGGCCAAGGATGTCGTCTAAGTTTCTGAGGATCATCTTACCGCATTGATTAAAACAATCAGGTGACATCACGCATCTTTTTCTCATTCCTCTTTTAATTTTTTTTTTTTTTTTAATTCACTATGTTCTCCTTTGATTCTTACGGCTGCGCTTTGATCCCAGTAAAGATTTCGGATAACCCTCTGGTCTTTGCCGTCAACGTCTAGTTTTTCCGAAATGTTAAGTAGTTCTTCATGCTTTACTTTGTCAAAAGCCTTGGAGTAGTCAATGAAGCAGTGATGGAGGTCTTCTTGCACTTCTATGCATCTTTCCATGATCATTGATAATGTAAAGATGGCATTGATGGTACCTTTATCGGGTACAAAACCAAACTGTGTACATGATCTTATAAATACTCATCTGGTGGCACTGTTCTATAGAAGTCAAAAAATTATGTCTTGTGGCAGTTTACAATCTTTATGCCTGAGGAAGAAGTCTTTGAAGATCTTACACCTAGAAATCTGAATATTTTGCATTAAGTACAAATTTCATCAATGAAGTATGAACAAAAAACACTGAGCAATTTTTAGATAAGAACAAAATGACGGCGTTCAATTGCTGTACTTGATTTCCTAATCCAGCATCCATGCCTGTAGGTGCTTGCAGGAATAACACAATAACAAATGAAAGATTATTTCAGTTCATCAGCCAGCATGCTCTTTCAATGCCATTTCTCTTCCTCTTTTTTTGTTCCTATATAAAGGCAGATCTAAGATGTGGATAGCCACCTTTCATCTGACCCACAGCTCACCTACAAATTTTTTGTCACTATTTTTCCACTCAAACGTTATGCCCTTTGTGCAAACGGAGGCTGTGTTCTGATTTTGAAAGCATCCCATTTCTTTTTCAACATCTATATTGAACCCTCCTGAATAACTTGCTCTAACATGGTTCATATATCAGTAATATGCTTGATGTCTTCCTCTGACTTTATATTTCAATGATTACCTTAAATGGCACAGCCACACGGCCAATATCCACCACAGCCTTAACCCAGTTGTTTCCATTGGCTCTGTCATATTCTGCAAGTACTGTGTCTTCCTGTGCTTCTCTCAGAACAACATTCAACTGACCAACACCTGGGGCAGGTAAGCAAGAGAAAGACATCATACTTCATGGTTTATGAAGTTTGGTACAATCAATCACACCAAAATTCAGTGAAAGAAAAGCAATGAGAATGAGAACTATTGACAGAAAAATTTCCTGAATTTTTAACTTGAAGTTAAAAGTATAAAAAACAGAAATCAGAAAATTTTCTGAGGAGTCCCATCCTTGAAAGACTGACCATATGTAAAAAGAAAAACAAGGTCCAGACCACTTGCAAAATCACATTGAAACAGCAAAAGACAGTGCCAAAGATAGGATGCAGATATTTAGTTTAAAATTTACCATATGCTTATCATGTGATATCTGAGGATTAATAATTAGTACTCCTAGGAAGGAAAACATGAAGCCAGAGAAACAGCATAAGGTTATTAAAAATAAACTAAATCAGAGATATTCCATAAAAAAATGCATAGAAAACATCGAATATTATATATTACCATATCCACGTAAATGGTAGTAAAACACAATTTGACATGTTGCTGGTGATGGTCCAAAGTTGAAATCGGTCATGAGCTCTGCCACACTGTTTAATTTCCCAGTTGATGCAGTCACATACAGGTAGTAACCTGAAGGAAAGTAACACATTAAAATAATCATTCATAAGATCACAATATGGACACAACCCACTGCATATCATCTTTATAGAAATAACTGTATTTAAGGATAAAGAAGTTTTTACTATTTCTGAAACTTCTCAATAATTATTGCTGAAAATGCAAAAGATACCTGATGTATAAAAAAAATATCAAGATATCAATTAGAGCATTCACTGACATCAGATAAAACTGTCCAGCTCTACTAAAGTGTTCTTTACACTTAAATTCATCAAATATTCTTCAGTAAGTTACACTACATCAATTATTCTCACCAGTGTTCTTGCCATTATGATCAAATGCTGGTCCTGTGTTGGAGGTGACACTGCCATTTCTGCCACGGTTCCACTGAAAGTCTCCATATACAGGGTTGACATATCTACACCAGTCAAATTCAAAACTACAGTCACCTAACAAAACAAAGGAGATAGTGAGAATTACACACACCCTGGAGAGCATTATTATAGACTATGATCTTTTTATTACCAAAGGGATATTAAAATGGTGAATTTGCAATTCCAATAAGAACAACTGGAAGGGAGAAATATGCAAACATTGGACCGTCTATTACCAGTAGAATCTGCCAAAAATCTGAAGTGGAAAGACCAAAGTCAAATTTGCAAATGTACATGAGCTGTCCAGATTCCGTCTGCTTGACAAAGATACACAAATGAATTTTGAAAATAACCTGAAAGGTAATAAAATAAAACTCTTTGTAAGTCAGCAAAACCAAGTTAAGTAGAACTGAAACAATACAGATTATGGGAAGAAAGTTTCTTGCACAAGTACAGCAAAGATGTGACTTACCACAGCTATTTTCATCTGCCATTGTCTCAGTGCAATCTCTGAAAAAGTCACAAACTTGTGTGGATTTGATGCTCTGGTTTTTCACCCCTCCACAATAGAAAGTATCAGACTGCAATTTCTCTGAAAAATAAATCAATGGAAGCAAATGACCATCCACACATAAAAATGAGTACAAATCTCAAGTTTCCACTTTCCAATCATTTTGTGCCCATAATGAAAGGATTCAAGAACAGATAAACTCTGAGGAAATCTGACAGTGCAGTCACAGCTATGGTTGTTACTTCCAGACATGGTTTCATATGTTCCAGATATCTTTTTTTTTTTTTATATGTGATACTGTGATGTCCATTTGAAAAAAGTTGGGAAGTTAAAAATACATTTGCTAATTACTGTCCATTAAGTATTTGTGCTTCTTTAACTTACGGTCACCACAAGCCATGTCAGCAAGTCTAAAGTCATCCAGGGCAATGTCTGCTGAATAGCTTGCTCCTACAGAGCCAATCATTGAGAGCTAGAACGGAAGAAAATGACAAATTAATCCACATAAAGTTCAGGTACATGAGAATTTTAGGTAGTTATCTGACAGTTTATTCTGCTGAAGAATCTTTATTGCACCCATTCTTCTAACATGATGTACACAAAGCTGTCTGAAATAAAACTGTTTTACTGTAAAGTCACTCCATATATTGCTTTGAAATGTCACTTGAAAATTTTGGAAGAAAAATACTCATGACTGAGGTCAATTTTATGTAAAACTTTATCAGTCCACTGCCAAATTTCTGTGGTAATCAATGTCCCATACACATTTGGTTATGTTACTGTTAATTCCTCACATCACAAATGCACTTAATATTGTTCTGATTTGTTTACTTTGATTTGAAATAATTTACAGGGTCCAACTCTTCTCAAACTTTTGTTTGATCTGTACAAATTCTAGGAAAGAGTCTTCTAGCTGTAGGACAAACATTCACCCACCATAAAAAAAAACCAACCCTCTGCAAAACTATTATGTGTCTGTTCAGAATGAAAAAACAAATTAGGTCAAATCTGAGTGATTTATCAAAAGATGATGTACATATTGTACTATGCACCTGCACTCACCTGGAATGAATTAGCTGGTTTTGGAATGGTGAGTCGGGCTTGTAGCCAAGTGTTATTTTGCGGGCCATGTTTGGAGAAGATGTTGTGTGGGCTAGGGTCATCAATTGTCTGAAATGCAGAAAAGATAGACAGGTCCCAGATGTTTTTGCAGTATGCTGAATGTGATGAATGCCCGTCAGTTGTCAAATATTGACTGTTTTTCAATAGAAATATGAGCTTACCGAAACTGTTTCATCAGATGTTGTCCTTAGAAGAAATTCTGGTAACAGAATGAGAAAGATCTTAATGAAGATAACTTATGAAATATAATGCACCACATATAAGTGCATCATTTATTGGACTGCATAATGTATAATGTAATTGCAAAAAAAACAGCAGAATCTTCAGGCCAAATATTCACCAATACTGGATTCACACAAAGATTAAGCAGCAATGACATTTCCTCTTCATCAAATACACTGTATGTCTTGTCAGATCATTTAGAGGATCCAAAACCTACCTGAAGTGTCACATTGAGGTAATCAATGTCCTTGCCCCACATGAAATACCAGAAGGAGAAGCAGAAGAAATTGTTGGGAGTGATTATTGGAATCATCTGCGAATTCAGAATAGCAACATCGCCTTGCTTGTTTGGGGAACTGCTTTCCAAGAAGATGTATTGACCTGCAAATTTAATTGTGCATCAACGAACATTACTTATGATATACAAAGAAATGCAAAGCAACTAAGTAAAAGTTATTAAATTAATGATGATTACAGTCATTTTTTAATAGCCTAGGATATGGGTTGGATAAGTCATGTCAAATCAGTAACTAATAATCATTTTATGGCCATCAGTATCATTTTATAAATAAATACCATTTCCATTTTTTCATCATGTTTGGCTGGAAACCCTCATAGTTCACAAAGAAATTTTAGCTGCTACAAAATGTATCAATAAATAATTACACAGGGAAGAAGCATATTATTGCTCAGCTTCCGTATCTTGATACCCTTGGACTTTAGCTTAACTAATATTGTAGGTTTCTCTTTGTAATACATGGCAGGTTGGGAGACAAATATAACAAAGAAGCAGAATAGCCAAGCTATGCTCAGGCTTAAGGAAATATGTTTTCCTTTGCAACTCGATTCGCATTATTTTATAACAAAAACATAACAATGAAACATTAAACTTTTGCTTACATTTACACACACAAAAAAGAAAACAGCAGAACCCAGACAAAATTCAAACTATATTGTGAATCTGGATACATTTCAATATTATTAGGTCATCTTCATCTCCCATCATTTTGTAGCATGTTCATTATAAACTATGATCTGGCACCTCACCACTCATGCAAAGTAGATGAAAAATACATTTTCTTAAAAATCAGTGCTTTCCTTTAAATTTTAAGGGCTTAACGTCAAAATTCAAAGAACTGGAAATGTTCGTGCCAATTTTAAAAGCTGTAAGTGCTGCATTACTGAGAAAACTTCTTGATTTTTTTTTTCAAAGTTTTCAAAAATATATACATATCTTGGTAGAGAAGATAATTTTCTTGGCAAAGCTCATTTTAATATACATCTACAAACATATGTTATTAAAGGTGAACCTGGAGGTGTGCCAAGAGTGTGATCAGCAGTAGGTCCTGTCTGGGAGGATGGAGTGCGGCCATGATGCATGATCCAGTCCAGATCATCTGTTGTATTCTGAGTCCATGAGCATAAATCTGTCTCAAAATCACAGCCAAACATGTTGAGGCAGGGATCATTAGCCAGCTGAGGATATTAAGAACATGAGCTGTAACTGGATTGTCCAATTATGAAGCTTTGAAAGGAGCAACAAATGACAAACTGTTTACATACAAATCCACCAGTTACAAATAAAATTGAGTAGTTAAAGTGAAAAGGTTCAATGTGCATCAAAGGGAGTTAGATGCAGTAAAGAAGTGAGGAAAATACTATTTCTGAATGTTCACATAAAAAAAGACAATAACGAATCATGAGCTTTGAGGTGTGTAACTCTTTTATCTCTGGAAGAAGGTAAGGAAGGAGGAGGAATGTGGGAGAATTGCACAGCATTTAGAAAATTTTACATATTTTTGAAAGTGCATGTCTGAACTCTTTCCCTGGGGGCCAGCATTCCACATCTGGACAGAGCACCACCTGGGTTTACTCAGCAAACTGTGCATTTGTAAACAAAGATTACCTTACTACACAACAGCTGTCCAAACTATAAGGTTATCGCACACGTAGTATCACTGGACACACTAGGACAAAGGAAGCTTTACAAAGAATTCTATTTTTAAGGTTCAACGTCACAGGATGCTAATTTCCAATGTAGTGGTCAAGGAATACCTTTACAATGTCACAACGCAGGCTTCATTGTCCCGTTGCCGCTAGGGAAGTGTGCGACGCAGTGTGCATTGTACCGTAGGGAAAAGAGTTAAACGCAGCATAATATTGCATTTTGTAGTTGACAGGTTAATTCCAAAGATTTTATCAGAAAAGTCATGAGATACCCAGAGAACTTCATCACAGTTCCTTTGCTTTGTTATGTATTTGTATGGCAATGGTTAACCATTTTCTTCACATTTTAAATGACTATCTTATGACATGTGAAAAAAACAACAACTGATGCTTAAATTGAAAGCTTGTGATGATCAATTTCAACTACAAGCTTCACTTTTGTATGGCAGATGTATCCCCTGATTTTTTGGTTCACAGATCCGACATCATCCTGAAGCACACCAATGGTGACCATCAAACAGAAAAGAGGACCAAACAATACGAATGCAGAGGTTACCTTGGTATCATGAGGGCCTTGTTTGACCATACAGTAACAAGCAAGCTTATTATGGAACACCAATTTTCCCATTATGTTTTGCTGTTTTGATACTGATTGCAAGGGGCAAAATAAGAGACAGTGGGGTTGTGTACAAGAGAGACAGATAGGCCAAGCAGCCTCACAAATATCATACAGGTTTGGGCTGTATGTCAAAACCCTTTTCGTAGCCATGGAAGATCTTCCCAAAAATTTCAAGACTGTTATTACTGGTCTCCTTGGGTATCAAGCAAGCAAATACATGGCCAAAAATGGCAACACCGACACAATGGAGGCTTTTAGCAATTTGCTTGAAATGAAGTTTGATTTCTGGGGTGAGTCTGTTCAACAGCCTTAATTATTTGCCTGGTCAGAGGAACCTCATCCAAGAAACTATCATTTTGTTTATCCTGCAAAGGCATGTAGAAGAATTTCTTTTTTAATATTCTCATGTTGGTTACTAGTGGTATCAGGCTGCACAGTAATGACATAAATATGCACAGACAGTGTTTTGACTCCATGCATTATTTGTATTCCTGCATGTTCACAAAAACTTACTTGCAGGTCATCGATGGCAATGTCTCCTGTGTAGCTGCCTCCCACAGATGCTTCAAATACCAGCTGTAAAGCACAAAGAGTAGACATGAGATAGCCAGGAACTTGATCACACTAATGTCACATTGTGACTCTATTTTATACATTATTGAAACATTTGAGTCAATCATCCAACGATATAAGATTGATTCAGAGGACATAAGATGAGAATGAGACCCATTCTCTTCTAAGGTAATATTATAGTATGATAACACAACTGATATTAAATCCCACTCATATGAACATGGGGTTGAACGGTTTAGTAGTGTGAAAAATGGGAGTTTACAAAGGGGAGGCAAATGCAATGACAATAACTACCACAGCTACATGACAGGATTAAGAGCACAGCCAGAATTTTGTTCACTGAATGTTCATTCGCAACATGTTGCTTCAACCCTCTTATGAGTTAAGAGTTCAATTCTTTGCGCATGTTTGCAGGTTATCCCTCAGTCCCACCTGATGGGATGCTCTTGTAAAGCCTAGTTGATCTGCATTGTAAAGCCTAGTTGATCTGCAACCATATTTCACTTCTTCATGCCAAATTTTTTATGAATCCGTTCAATGGAATTTGAGCCTATGGTAACAAAAGGGGTTTCTTTTATTTTTATACAAAAGATGTAGAAATTCAATTTATTACATGAATTAAAAAAATGTCCATAAAATTTCAGTGTATGGAGCAAAACTGCACAAGTGATGGTAATTTGACATTCATCAGTCTTAATTACAGGGACTTAATTGTACTTTTTTTCACTTTCAAGTTAACAAGATGAGCTGAGAGAGGAAACTGTTTAGGTACTATCCACACAACAGGAATTGTACCTGGAATGCTGTTTGCGACACAACATCAAGTTGAGCAAGCAACCATTTGTTTCCATAGTTTCCACTCTTGCTGTCCAGTAGTTTGTCTATGCCATGCCGGTCTCGAATGTAGACTGCCAATGTGCCAACAGTATTTCCATACATGTGATACCAAAATTTGAGGCAACGACCATTTGTTGGTTGATACTTAGGAGTAACCATTCTGGCGATTTCTCCAGATTTTCTTGGACTTGAGGTCTCAATGTAAAGATAGTGACCTGTGAAGGATCAATGAATGGTACATTTTAATATGCAGTTTTTCACTTTAGTAATAGTTTTGACATGGCAACCAGTCATTTTCCAGCATCTTTCATTTCATGACAAATAGTGATAGAGTATGCTTGTGCAGCTTGCAATGCAGACTACAAGAGATAATGCAATCTTTTCTATTAACTACAATTTACTGTGTGGCGATGAATAAGTCCACTTTTTAAAGGAAAAAGGAAGAGAAAAAAACAACAGCACCACAGTGAGGCTGATACGGATGCAAATGAATTAATGACTTGTAACAAACAAACAAGTCTAAATATGAGTAGACCACTACAGTCCCTCTCTTATATTTTTGTATGCTGAAATGGCATATCCCATCTGACTCTTGCAAAGTGCTTCACAGATAGAGACAACAGAAATGAATAAAACTTACCTGCTGATGTACCATACGTGTGGTCATTGGTTGGCCCTGTAGATGCTGAAGATGTCCTGCCACTGTTGCGGGTCCAGTCAAAGTCATCATACAAATCCTGATCAAATCCACAGAACCCATCATCTTCAAAATCACATGTGGCTGATGAACAGAGAGGAAAAAAAATCCAACTATTACATAGGGAAAAAATGCATACATATTTAGTATTGTTAAATTGGAATCTGACGCCACAAAATAATCTGAGTAACTACTTATAACTACACTTGTATGTCAGACAATGCCCAGAGATGTGTCTGGAATGTTAAATCCTAGCCCACGCTTGCAATGAGAGGCATTTAGACACATGGAAGAATAGCAAAGTGCCTCAATCAACGTGTAAGTTGTACAAGTTGACAAAATGAAACTGTTATTTCACCACTTGTAGTGTGTCATTAAACATAGATTTCATACATCTGAAAGCTGCCAAATCATAAAATAATTACAAGGAATACACAACAAGCTTTCAATTGTCTAATTCTGTTTCTATTTTGTTTTGTTTTTTTCATTTTTTGTTTTTTTTTTGCCTGAAGAAGGTCTATCAGGATTATAAACAAGTTGCCAAATCATGTAGCCTTGAACTTTAACCTAAAAAACTAAAATCTTTTATGATGCATTCTGAACAAACATATTATGTCCCATCAACCTATTACTGCATGTCCAGATACTCTAATTTCTTGCATAATTGTCTTGTACGGTGCTGTATGAATGTGCATTAGTTTGATCACAGTTGAAGGGTAGTTAGCTGCCTTCTTCACTAATTTCTCTCTCTTTTCCACTTCCAGTAAGGATGACACTGGTATCACCATGATTTCTAATGCCCTTTCAAGATCAATGATCAGGCACAGCACACTGGAACCTTTCTTTTGAGCAGCATCAATCTTTTCTATCACTTAAATGGACACAAATGAGTGGTGGGGCAAAGTAGAGTTAGATGAGAAAAGTTAAATCAGGACCAAGACCCTACACTGGCAGACCCTGCAAGATAACTGAAAACTAAATGATGGCCATAAACTTGACAGAACGCAAGCTTTATTCAATTTTAATACAAATACATTTTCTCCTGTTGCAGCCTTATTACTAAATTAACTCCAGTTTTGCTATTTCAAAAACTGAACGTACATCCTGCACTTTCTCATCTTCTCTCCTGCTTGGAGATGAGAAAGTGAGAAACATTAATTCAAATGGTAATATTAGGTGAGGAGTGGACATGATCTCAGACATTCACTAGATTCAAGGAGAAAAAACAGATGTAGAATCAATAAGTACCTGTTGGGGGACATGCTCCGTCATAGACAACAATGTCATCAATTGCAACGTCTCCTCTATACCCATTTCCAGCTAGACCTTCAAACACCAGCTGAAAATGGTTATCAAAATGACAAGTTAAAATTTCATGGAAATGTTGAAAACTACTAAGTATAGTCAGAGGGCAGATCACATTGAATTAATCTGCACTATTTTCTCAAGCTGGATTCTGACAATATGCACTGCAGTGTTTCATCTTATGCAACTGCCATGTAGTGCCATGGTGTAGAATTACAATAATGGAGGATTAATTTTATTCCTTGAAGCATTTACAAATACCCTGTAGTTTAAGCAAATGTAATCTCTTAAACTAATGCTGAGGAAAGTTGGTTTTTCCATTTCTTGATGTGAACAGCAAAAAAACACTGACTGCAGGAACATAACACAAATGGCTTCTTAATTTCTCTCTATGCCAGACATGGGCAACCTGCAGCCTTCGGACCTGATCCAGCCCACCCGCCCCTGAGGTTGACTGAAAATTACTTTATGGGCTGGTCAGTAAGCTGTTAAAGAAAAATTAAATATTATACACACATGGATATGCACAAACGTAAGCATACACACACACACAATTTTTCTTTAAAAATCAACATCCAAACAATGAACATTTCACCTCCTATAAATATACATATATTTATAGATTTACATTCATATTTTTTAAATGAGGTGAGAGTATCCGGCCCACTACAACTTCATAATCATATTTTGCAAGTTTGGCCCTTCCTATATAAAAGATTGCCCATTCTTGGTGTATGCAGTCAACCAGTGAGTGATTTTACCTTCACATAAGCATCATATCCACCAATTTCCACTTCAGCTTTCTTCCATGCAAGTCCTTGTTCTCCAGACTTGGTCCAGATTGGATCACCCAGCCCAGTGGAGTTGGACAAATATACATTCAGCCGGTTGATATTGATACCATGCATGTGATACCAGAATGAGAGGCATCGTGCACTGGCTGAGTTACGGAAGGTGCCACTGTTCAGACGGGCAGATGTATTGGCTGCTTTGTAGGACACATCAATGTGCAGATAATGTCCTACGAAATAGGAGATAACACAGATTGCAGGGATAAATACGCACTGATTTACAGAAGAAGTGAAAAAACATATATGAAATAAAGCTTAGTGGGATTAAAGCAATAATTACAGTTCTCACATTCATTGCTTTTTAAACATTTTCATATTTAAAAAAAAAAAATCAAGTCTGAAGTTACAGAACCAAGATTTTAAGAAGATTAAGATTTGAAATGAATGGCATTTTGTGGATATTTTTGTCACTCTATTATGACACCCCATACTGAGTTATCCTTCTCATGGAACAGTGTGTTCAAAGCCAATGCAAATGATGCAGTTGGATGTATTTTACTCAATATTCTTTAGACAGTACATCTGTTGCAAGTTCCTCACTATTCTATATTTCATAATTTGTATGAAAGCCTCGTTATAATCATTATAAAAATATCTCCAAAAAAGCTGAAAGTTAAAGTTTTGAGTCAGACAAAACCTCATGTTAGAAACTGTGTCTTGCTTCCCTTTTTTTTTTTATATCTTTTTCTGATCAGCTGAATTTACCTTGAGTGTTGCCAAGAGTATGGTCATAACTAGGTCCAGTGCCAAAGGATGCTGTTGATCCCTGAGCCATCTGCCAGTCAAAATTGTCTGTTGTGCTGTCTTGTTTGTAGTAGCAGGTATTATTTAGCTCAAAATCACAAGACAGGGTGAATATCGCAGCTGGAGGATGAATCCACAAAGTAATTACTACAAGATGACTGAACACTAGCTCTTTGATGCGTACTTGTGTAACCAGTGTAATGATGGTAATGAAGATGATTATGGCAGACACATGGATTGTCTAACCGCATGTATTTCAAGTTTATGAGTTTTTTTTTTGTGTGTGTATTTTTTTTGTTGTTGTTTTACCTTTACCTCTGAACAAAACTGGTAGAGGACATAACCAATATGTGATGTTCAACAATACAAAATGTGACCATGATGAGAAATATTGTGGAGATGAAACCAAGACATCCTCTGTTCCTTCTATGTGTGGATGACTTATATATACATAAGGAATCACCTTCTTTGTCTCTTGTTTTACTTATTACTATCTACATTTTGATGATCTCAGGCACAAATTACACAATTCTGTTTTTAAGGACTCTGCTCTATGGCAGATGTAAGAATACCTTACTCCAGAATACAACAGAAAGACAAAATAATACAGTTTGATCAAACTATATATCGACACCGTTCCCTAAAACTAGTAACCCAAAAATTCAAAAATTCAGTTTTATAAATGTTCAATTACATTCAAAAAGCCATCAAATGATCTTAGTTCTAGATTCCTAAGCCAAAAAATAATCGAATAACAAACTTTCAAAAAGTCATTGTCACTTGTCCTAAAATAAAACACTTTTTTGCTTCTCCTGAAAAGTAATCAAAACCAGTTACTACAGTTTTAGGGAACGGTGACAACATTTTGTATTTCTTGCATTTTGTATACTTCTTTAACCCCCATTTGGGGAATTTGCCTTAGTGTCATTGCAGCCCAATTACAACTGGAGGAGACACGTTGTCGGCACAATGCAGTGCCGATCGGCGGCCTTTTTTGGGGTGTGTATGTGTGTGTGTGTGTGTGTGTGAGGGATAAGCGTGTTCAGCCCGCTCCTCTTGATTTCCAACTGCCAAAGTATCAAAGTATCTTTAATGTGCACAACATGCACACGGGTCCTCCAAGTTTTTTGTCCTTGTCCAACAACACTAGGTGTTCAATCCTACCAACCACAGGATCAGGGACAGGAAAATATGAGATAAGCCCAAAAATTCCAACATGCCTGCACTGACCGGGATTTGAACCCAGTACCTTTGGCATGCGAGGTGAGCCCCTTGGCTCTAGACCACCACGTCCCCATATCTCAGTTCACTTTTTCCACATTTAATCAATTTGTTTTTCCTCCTATACAGATAATTTTTCCAGAATTAAGTAGATTTGCCTGAGGGGAAGATCTTTATTTAAAGATGATAGCAGCCAGAAGCTTCTGCACATCTGTCAAATGAAGAAAATGTTTTGGTTTATATTTTCCAGCAGCTTCATGGGCACAGGACACGTTGTCCAATCCACGGCATCACCATCAATGGTGGACAAAGGCAAAGACAACACAAGACCTCTGACCAGCAGCTTGATCTGAAGGAAACTACACCCCTGGTCAGTAAAAGCCAATTCTTGAGCCCGACTGAGCCTAGGACCATCAATTTAGTTGTAGATTAAAATTACTTTTTGTTTGTTGTTGTTCATAGCATGACATGAGCAAAACTAAAACAACCAGAAAATTTACCCGGAGGTGTGGGAGTTGTGGGTGGTGGAGGAGTGGTTTGTGATACACATATGCCCTGGAGTAATTGTACATCATCAATCACAATGGAAACTCTTCCAGAAAGGTCTCTCCTTGCATCAAATGCAACAGAATAAGGAACAGCTGAAACAATGTCCTGCTCTGCTGACTTCCAGTTCATAGTTTTGTCTCGTCCATTTGAATTAGACAGCTGAAGCACTGAGTAGTTCTTAGATCCTTGTTCCAAGTACACATGCAGAACACCTAAGAAATGAATGAACAATATAATTATCAAAACTATAGACAAGAATTCTGAGCAGATTATGTTTCCCCCCTTTTCTTTACTTATTTATTGGATTTTTATGATACAATTGGCACAAGTTAATGTCTGACTTGGAAAACAGAGAAGGTTTGTTTAGCATTAGTTTAAAATCAAAGTCAAGCAGTGCAAGAATTAAGAATTTATTCTGAAACTGTGTCAAAATTACAAGTTTGACACGTGTTATTAAGTCCAGGGCCACTTTCAGAACACATTTAAAATGTCAGAAAAAGCAAAGGTTGCGTGTTGTAAACCCCTGTGTCAGAATCAAACAATAAAGAAGCATTATATATATAATAAATCACAGAGAATGCAAAGGAAAAGCAAACAAAACACATACTTTTTCAAAGACTTATGAACAAAAACACTTGAGGCCCTGGAATTGACTCTGAGTGAGATGGAAAATCTGATGAAAACACCAAACCATAATAACTCACCATCTCCATAAATATTGTAAGCAAATCGGAGACATTTTCCTGTGGTTGGAGCCTGCAAATCACTTACTAGTGATGTATGTCTCTTTCCAGAGGGAGGAGAGGAAATGTCAGCCAATGCATAGTAACCTGTTGAAAGACACGACACAGGAAACTACCCACATAGTATGAGGTCAACCACATAGATCAGTGCGAGATCAAACAAACTGCCCCCAAAAATGTGTACATAGTGGTGAAATTACCATGGGTGACTAGTTTAAAGGCAAGCAATTGTTCTCTTGAATTCTGTTGTACTTATTTTTGACAGTGACAGACACTGTTGTGCAAAAAGATCATTATATATGGCAACTGATTTCAATGATCACAGTCTTACCATCTTAAGGATCCCAAAATCAATACACCTGAAATATCATTTCTATCTCAAAACTGACTCATAAACACAATTTTGTGCTGACTACATATGAAACAAACTATTCTGTTGTCCTATGGATGATGAATAGTTTTGCCAATAGATAGATCATGAATAAATCTGAAATAATGAAACCATGATAAAACACTAGAGCCTACCACTCTGGGAGCTGGTGGTATGGTCCACCCGAGGTGTTGTTCCCATGTAGCGACTGCTCTGTGGTGAGGACAGGATCCAATCAGAATCATCGTCCTTACTGTTGCTAAATGTGCACATTCCACTTTCAAAATCACAAGATACTGGGCTTGGGCAAGCATTAGGCAACATCTGAATGTCATCAATAGCAATGTCACTGGAATAATTTGCCCCTACAACTCCTTCAAAGACAAGCTGAAATATGTCAAATAAAAAAGTGTTTATTCTTTTGAATTCAAGAATTAAGGAGCATGTAATATGTTTAGAGTGATCAAGATTTTCCAAAATAGTTCCAAGTAACTGAAAGATATGAAAGAATTAATATTAAAAAAATGATAAAAAATTCCAGGCTCAAAGCTTTTCGTTAAATCACAGTTACCATTACAAATTCTCACGACAAGACACAGTGACATAAGAAAAAAAATGCTGACAAGCATAAAATGAGACTCAGATGTTCTGAGTTAAACAGTTGGTTTCATTTTCATAAAGACAACATCAGTTTTTTAAAATGCACTATAAGACACTGAAGAGAGAAACCAATCATGGTACAGAGGATACCATGAAGCTCCCATTCTTTACAAGTATTCCATACAAACCCCACCCCACCCCACTCTTCATTTGTTTTCTTATAGAAAGATAAGAGTAAATCCTGCTTTCTTGCTTCAGATGTTCCATCACAGACACTGTATTTGGCTATGAAGTTTAGATGAGGTATTGTAAGTGGAACATGTAACATTTCTATCTGGAAACAAAATAAGTGGCAAGACTAACAGCAGCACAAATGTATAACAATAAAAGGTTGCAAGAATGACTGATATAAAGAACATGATGCACATGCTTCATCAACGACCATTACGGACAAATTTAGTCTATCTTAGATCTGTTTGTTACATACTTTAAAAAACATCTCTCACCTGGAACGGAGCTGTATTTTGAACCTGAGCCTGGGCTAACAGCCACTTATCTCCTCGGTCAGCATGCATGGTCCAGATGATACTCCCTTGCTCTTTCTGACCAACATTGCGCAGGTAGACAAACAGGTATCCCATTGCTGAACCATGCATGTGATAGTAAAACTGCAGGCATTGGGCACCTCCCCCTGGGAGGATAGGTGAGATTATCCTCGCCTTATCTCCAGATTTTCGTGGAGATGATGCCTCGATATAAACATAGTATCCTGATAAGAAAAAAAGGTATTTATATTTCCTTTGTATGAAAAATGAACATGAGTGTCAAGAATGCACACTGAATTTGCATTGCTTTTCTAATTTACTTCATTCCAAGGAAACTTTGAAGTACCATATTTCATGATGAAAAAAAAAAAGAACCGCCTTGATGTACATATATAATGGATATTGGTTAAGAATATGGAAAAATTACATTTATTTTATTAAATGTCCAAGCAGTTTCACTTTTGACATTTCACTTCTCTGTACAATGATTTTACCCTGGCCAGTAGACATGGTGTGGTCACTCCTTGGTCCGGTGCCAATACTACTTGTTGATCTGCTTGTCCTGGTCCAATCAAAGTCATCAGTTGTTTCCTGGGTGTAGCCACACATGTCTTGTTCAAAGTCACATAGTGCTATTGACATAATTTGAAACGCTCAGTTAAGTGCAGGTACAGGGTGTTGATATGAAAATTTTGACAAGTCTTTAAATTTGCACATAAACAAATGTATATCTGATATAAAAAAAACTCATGGGAGTTTTAACAAAAACCTACTGCCGTTCATTCAGCTTGGATTTGCCTGAATTTTACAGGTGCCTCCCTTTTAACCTGTAGAATGTTCTTTTTTAGATTGGAGACCTGAAATGGTGGGGAAGTATTTTTTTGGAGTTTGCTTTGTGTCAGTAATTTCTCCTCTGGTTACCTTTTACATGAACACATGAGAGGGACGAAACCTAACTTGTTGTGACGGTTCCTTTCTAATTGAAGTGATCAAGTTGTACCTTTTATGTATAACCTTTGGCAGAATGGGACAGTTACTTACTACTCAGTGCTCAGAGTACCACCATTTGATGACAAGCTTCGCCTCGAATGCAGACAGGGCATGCAGGGCATCAACGCATAGTGGGAATGCAATAAGAAATTGCTTCAGATGTTCCATCACATACAAGGATGAAGTGGCCAATAAACAAATAAACCTACAGGAACGGGCAATGTGTAGCAGATCGATTGTAATCATTGAGAACCAAAACTAATGAAGTTTATCCTGGGCAACACCAGGACCACAGCTACCTGATAAATAGAAATGTCAGGGCTTGTTCTGATGCTCAATTTAAATGAATTATCACAATTCTCATTCTCACCTTTATGTGGGCAGGCATTGTGAGAAAGTTGCAGATCATCTACTGCTATATCCCCTGCATAGGATGAACCTTTCACAGCTTGAAGATATATCTGTGGGAGCAGAGACAAGAACTTTACAGTGTGTGTTTGCATAATTATTTTCAATGATACTTCTAGCTACAAAAATGTACGCATCGTTAGTCAAATACTATATTCACCTAGAATAATGGAATGATAGCATCATTTTGCATTTTTATTTTCTTCAGAATTGTTTAGAATTTGTTCTCATGTACTTAATGCTAGCAAAGGTTTATGTTTACCTGGAAATTAGTGCTACTGTGTACTGTGATGGCTGCTGCCATCCAACGATTGGCCTGTGTTCCAGATTTCTGCCATTTCACTGTGTTGGCTCCACCTACACTAGTTACCAGTTGAAGAGATCCTACACTGCTACCATACATGTGATACCTGATGAACAAAATTTAGAGGGCTCTTGAAGTCCATATTTCTCAGAACACTGAATAAGAGGAAGCAGTTTTCTTCAACAAGATGAAACCTATGACAACACTATTATTGATAAGAGCATAACATCTGCCATGTTTAATGTCTTTCAAATTATTTCAAACAAAATTATTGACATTCATTAAAACACAGAAACATTCGCCACATTTAACCGTTGTAAGTCTTTGAGCATCTAGATGGTTCATTCTCAGTTAAATCTTCACAAAATATTTGAGACAAAGTCAATACAAACACAGCTCCTTTGTCTTTCCATTTGATCTGAAATATTACAAATAATCATTTTGGATATGATATTTAGATGAACTCCCTCTTTAACCTAACAACTGCCTTTAACCAATTAAATCAGCTAATTTTTCAAAGCTCTGATGCTTCTTCTTCTTTCGTTCACCAATCTAAATCTGCAGATTTGTTCTTTTAATAAAATCTACGGTTTTCTGCAGTTCTGGCAGAGCACCATAGAGTTTGATATTCAGGTCGGTGGGTTGGGGCCAATATGTTTCTCGCAGTGCTGAGAGGAGTGTGCAGTTCTGCAATATATGCTCCGTGTTTTGAGGAGACTGGCTGCACTCGCATATGGCAGATGTTCCTATTTTGAACTTGGTGAACATGTGGTGGTGGAGCCTATTGTGACCAGTTCTTAGTCTGAACAATAGTACTTGATCCTCTCTGTTCAGGAGATGATATTTATCCTGTTGGTTTATTTGCTGCCGTCTGTCGTTTTTGATGAGGTTTTTCTTCTCATAGTAGTTTAGGAGGCACTGTGGCTGCTCCAGGCCGGAGCCCTCCTTGGCCAGTTGGTCTGCCTTCTCATTGCCTGGGACTCCACAATGTGATGGTATCCACTGTAGGACTATCCTGCTTCTATTTCCAAGCTGTGTAAAACATTTCTTCAGGTCGTTAAGCTTGCCAGCTTGAAGGGCCTCAAGGACTGATCTTGCATCTGTGAGGAAGACGATGTTGCTGTCCTCTACTTGAAGCTCTGTGGCAGCTGTCATGAGGGCTTTGGCTTCTGATCCATAATTATTGCAGAAGGTTCCGGTTGGCATGCTAATTGCCGTTCTTGTTGAGTCTGGATACTCTATATACACTCCGGCACCTCCGTTTGTTACAGCATTCTCAGCAGAGCCATCTGTGTAGACTCGAACCCATGATTCGCTTGGATACTTGTCATCAAGTAGGCCGAGTACAGCAGTTCTTCTTTCTACTTCACTTTGTTCTCCCTTGTTGAAGACACCATCAACGTCTGTGTGTATCTGGACTTGGGTCTCTGTCTCCTCCGTCCAAGGGGTCTGTTCAGGTACAGATGTCAGGGGGTGGGCAATCTGGGGAAGGTGTGATAGCTGTCTTCTTATTCGCTTTGCCTTGTGAATAAAGCTCGTACGTTTCAGCCTTCCCCTTGCCAGGTCTCCTAGCTTCTCTTTCATTGGGTGATTCTCTATGCTGTTGAATTTCTCTGCCTGGATTGCCACCCTGGTTTCTCTTCGTTCTGCAAGTGTTGCTATCTGGGTGATCTTCTCCATCTCCACAATGGGTGTTGACTTCATTGCTCCTGTGATGATGCGCAAAGCCTGGTTCTGAACTTTGTTTAACATCTGAAGGGCTGAGTTGGACGCTGAACTCCAGGCTGTTGAACCATATTCGAGGTGAGGGCGAATCCCTTGCTGATACACATTCTTGAGAATTCTTTCTGTCGCTCCCCATGATGTGCCGCTCAGTTTCCTCAATATGGCTAGCTTTCTTCTAGCTTTTGTCTCTGCCCTCTCGATGTGATTCCTCCATGAGAGCCTGGTGTCGAATGTGACTCCTAGATAGGTTGGTGCTTTGTCTTCCTTGAGTGATGTCCCATTGAGCTTGATGGCTCCAGCAGTCTGTTTTGGAGACAGGGTGAAAAGAGTAGTGGACGACTTCTCTTCGTTGACTGTGACACACCACTTATTCGTCCATGCTAAGAGGATGTCAGTGGCTCTTTGTAGTCTTCTTGTGGCAACTGTGGCTTGTTCTTCCGTACACCACATAACTAGGTCATCTGCATATAGAGCTGTACGTATTCCGCAGGGTAGTTCTTGAACTAGATCATTTATGAAGATCAGGAATAAGGTGGGTGATATTACTCCTCCCTGTGGCACACCGTGTCTCAGCAGTACCTTCTTGCTGTGACATCCATCCAGCTGGACTCTTGCTCTTCTGTTGTGTAGAAGGCTCTTGGTCCACTTGTACATGCGCTCTGATGCTAAACTCAATTAAACAATTTCGCAGATGTATATTTTGTTCAAGGTTTTCAGGTCATTGCAACAGCCCAGTTATCAAAATGTAGGAAAGATTCTCACTTGCAGCTCAAACAGACTGGGTAAGACTGCAACAGGTTCAAGCCTGTGTCTTATAAAATACTTTGAGCAACTGTAGTCTTGGATTATGCAAATGATCCAGAAAACGATAAAAACTGACCAGAAGGAGAAACAGTTGAGTCCATTGGTAGGTGGTAGCACTGGGGAAGCCAGAATGGCTTTGTCACCTGTTGTGCCATTGGATGCTTCCATGTAAATGTAGGACCCACCTTTTGAAAGAATGTTGTACATTCAGTTCATGTGTTACGAAGGTAAATATTGAAAGTTAATCGTACTAACAAAGAATAAAGAACAAAAAGAAAATTATTTTTGATGCTATAATCAGTGATCCGACAAATATGCAGAACCTTATACATGGTAAAATTCTAGTTTTTAATCTCCTCACAACTTCATCAGGGGACGGGAGTAAAAAAACATCATGTGCTTTGATTTTCAACATTGAAAAGGTTCCTTGTCCATCCAGCCTCACACTAAAGTGCATCAAAATAACTAAAGTCAAAATTGGGCAAAAAGAAAAAGTTGTATGTTGCGAAACCGAACAATAAAAGACTTCAACAGGAACAAAGCGAAACAGTTTACTTAGCTGCAAGTTCTTGCTTCGTTAGCAGCACCAAAGCACGTCTGTCAGCCAAATGCATCGTGGACGGACGTGCTTTGGTGCTGCTAACGAAGCAAAAACTTGCAGCTAAGTAAACTGTTTCGCTTCATTCCTGTTGAAGTCTTTTATTGTTCTATTTTTTTTTCACTTGAAAAAGGTGAAAGCCGAAAATTTTGTGTATTTTCTGTCTTCTCTTTAGTTTACTTTGTATTGTTTGGGTTTTATTTCTCACACGGGGTTTCGCAACATACAACCTTTTCTTTTTGCCCAATTTTGACTTTGCTTATAGCCCTGCAGCGACCCCACAGTTTTTCTGTGGTTTTTATGATATTTCGTGAATCAAAATAACTACCATGTATTTCTTTAAAATGATTTTTGGAAACTCTCATACTCATAATTTAAACATACAAAAGGTAAAAGAAAAAAGCACTCTTATATCAAGAACAACTTCTTAAATATATTACTATGCAAAATTGGATACATTCAGCTCAAGTGTTGGTAACTGATTTAAATGCATGTATCATCAAATCATGCAAAGCCTCAGAAAATTTATGAAAGGAAGATTGTATAAGCATGCATCTGTAGCCAGAAAAACTTTAAATAACAGTAATTAATCTGATGGTCTACACTGCAAAGGTAAAGACACAATGAAATACTGACCATTGCCAGTGTGATCAGATGATGGTCCTGTTCCAATAGATGCCGTGCCACCACTATTGATGTACCAATCCACTTTACTCTGACTGTGTTTAGTCCAGCTGCAGAAGGTCTTGTCATCAAAGTTGCAGTCAGCTTTGCCTAGGGCTGGGTTAGATAAACAATATCACGTACCTTAAGTTCTCAATAAAATGAGGATAAATGTTTTAAAATATGTGACCTCAAGGTGAGAAAATATGACACTGTATATCCTAGTGAATATGATAATCTTACATTTATACAGCCTTAAATTGACAGACGTGAAATGTCCTTGTCTGGTGTAAATCCACATAATGACCATTTTATAATGCTATTAAACATAGCATCAAATTTTTCCTACTGTTCAGTTAAAATTAGATTAATTAGCTTCAGATGAACTTTATCAAAGTTTAATAAATTTGCATCAAATGATAGTATTTAATCCACATACCATCTTGAGTTGGAATAGCATAATCTGGTTTTGTTTGGCAGCTCATAACATCAAAGTCTGTATCATCTATGGCAATGTCTCCTTGATAGCTTTTTCCAATGGCACCTTCAAGTATGATCTGCACGAATGACAAAATATGCAAAAATCTGTCGACAAATCTTTGAAGTTTGTCATCATCTTGATCTTTTCAAAACAGACACAATGAAACATGATCTCTTCTCCACATGTGGTATAAAGCAAATTGCTTCTAACTACAAGGATGAAGTGGCCTTTAATGCAGTAAAAAGTAAGAAAATCTGCAACAGAAACTACCCCTATATGAAATTGTTGTGTAACATGCTGCTGTGAACCCTACCAACATACACCGAAATCCAAGAATTGGATTCCATAATGCAGGAGGTTTTGTGTTCCGTATTTTTTTTTTGTTTCAACTTCAAGAGCTTTCATTTTTCTTTTCCCATGCCTTAAGCCAAAACATCGGAAAGCCTATGAAGTAGCAAACATAAATCTCTGCAATTCAGGGATGAAGACTAAACATTCTGCCTAAATTCATGTATATCTTTTGTAAACGATTTCACTTCAAATATCATATCAAAATGTGCCTTGCTTCCAAATTTACTTGAATTCCAACTGTAAAAATGATAAGTTTTGATTCTACAACTTTGTAAAATTTCTTACTAATGTCCAGTGGCGGGGCTAAAGGTTTCAACTGTTCTCCATCTTCATTTAATAAAACCTTTAATATTTCAAAAGCATTTGATGAAATTTGGATATTGTTTCAGCACTCTAGCCAAACAATAATAATGTTGTTTTAGTACTGCCTCATGCCAACTCCATATCAGAGTGTTTCAAGGAAATCCCTTGGAAAGTTTTGTATTTGAACTTTACAAAGTGTTGGTTTAACATTTTAGCACTTTAAAATCTACTCCCAGAGGTGAGATACCTTCATAAATTTCACTAAAATGGTAGAATATACTTTGTTATGCCATAATATGGTCTTATCTCAATTTTTGCAAAAAGTGGAGATAGAACAAAGCAATGGCAGGGCAACAAATATCCAATAATAGTTTTCATAATCACGGACCATAAAGGGTTTATTGGTGTACATCTTGCTGATGTTGACTTGAGCATTCAACCATTGGTTCCCACTTTGTCCATCCAGTTCCCATAATGTGGCTTCAGAGGAAACAACATCATAACTAGCATTGGTCGTGACAATCACTCTCAAAGCGCCAATGGAAGTACCGTACATATGATACCAAAAACTGAAGCAGTAGTCTTGATTGGTAACTGGCATGAAAACCTGTTAAATGACAATGAAGTAAAAATATGTTACTTTAATACTGTGACAATACAAAGCACTTTTTTTCATGAGTAAATTATGTGAAAGCACAGTCATAATCAGCCAATATCTGATCACTGGCTGCTAGGAAGAATTCACAAGAACATAAAGATAAACATAAAAGCATTTCTGAAATATCTTCACTTTATGAACTTTCAAAACAGGAGCAAAGTCTATTAATCAATTTGTTCGCTTTGCATTATATTGTCTCTGACTGTGAAGTAATGATCTCTTTGTACAATATTTAGAATGTGGATCAATTGTTTTGTGCAAAAAGTTCTTTTTGTTGTTGTTTTTTTGTTGCTTTTATATATCAACTCAAACACATGATCAGAAGCTAAAAGCGATACCATCTGATATTAACGAATGATCTTAATTTGTCATACCTGACTAGCCAACCTTGCTCGCTGACCTTCCTTCATATTACTGCTCTCAATATACATGTAGCTACCACTGGCAGTCTGTGAAGTATGATCTGTGCTTGGACCCGTGTTGTAGGATGACGTACTGCCTTTGCTGCGCAGCCAGTCAAAATCATCAGATCCATCTTTAGCATTTCTCCACAGGCAGGTATCTGAAGTGAAACTGCAGCGATCTGTTGGCAACATGACAAAGAAGTGAGAGTTCTGAAAATATTTCCAAAGATATTTATTGTCTGCAGGTGAAGTCTAAATTCTTACTCCTCATGAAAATATTATCATTAAGTAACATTCAGTTTTATCCGTGTGCTAAGGACATCTTTGAGCAAATGCCTCCTAATTCTGACAAAAACAAAATTAACCCAACAAAGCAACTTTTCATCAAAGTGTTAGATTTAGGTTAGGCAATCCATGGTTGCCAACCCCTTGTTTTAGAGGGAAAGTGAATGAGTGCAACATGGTTGAGAGTTAGATCCTTACTTGAACTTGGACAAGCTCCATTTGCAACAGTGATGTCATCCACTCCCAGATCACTTCTATAACCACTGCCAATGATTCCTTCAAATATTATCTGTAGAGAAACAAAATTAGCTGAAAACATTTCCCTATAACCGGTGTATGTTTCAAAATCTCTGAAAATTGCCACAAAGCATGACTTGAAGTCTCTCTTGAAAAGACTACACTCAATACTCATTCTATACATTTCTTTTCAATTTCAAGTACTAACTGAAGCAAGGCAATGATTCTTCTTCTCCTTAATTGCCTCTTGTACCCTTGGGGTGTCGAGGTAGATGGAGTGATCTGGAGTGTGAGAGGGAAACAGCATCTGGTAGGGATATGGAGTGTTCTATGGGCGTCTCCTTGATGTCATCACCCCATCACCTGCAAGGTGCTGTGGGATTTCCACCACTGACAACAGTGATTCATAAACATAAATTATTGTACAAATATATCTTGTGTTTCTAAAGGTTAATTTTCAATTAAATGGCAAACCTGATAGTTGCTAAGGAGGTCTAGAGTGACTTGAGCCTTTCTCCAGCCCTTGCCCATATCATAAGAACGTGACCACTGTGGTGAGCCTCTGTTGGCAGATTGGCCATCTGGAACCTGATACACATTAAGTGTTCCAATATCAGCGCCGTACATATGGTAGAAGAAGCTGAGGCAGTGCTGCCCTGCCTGACCTGCTGCAAAAGTGGGACTGGACAAAAAAAATGGAAACAATTTCAAAAATACGTAGCATACATCATGACATTCATCTCACTTATTTGTGTCGTGATGGTCTTGGTAGTTCTGAGTTATGACCGCCTTCTCATTGCTTGTTATGAGGTCTATAGTCCCACAAAGTATCATATCCATATCTTCTTAAAATTAATTTTGAAGCTATATGCGGAAACGTTTCTGCCAGATCTAAGACCAAATTTTGAAATACTTTCATTAACATGACAGAATTGCTGATACGCTGGTATGGACAGATAGACTTTAATAACTAAAACTGTAGTATGCCCTTAGAAACAGCCAACTGAAAATCAAATTTCCCTACTTTTCTATTGCTACAGTTGTTCTCATCGTAAAGGGTTACACTTAAAATGATTAACCTTCTGAACTGTATCGCAAAATCATAAATCAACGACAGTATCTATGACTTCAGTCTCCTAAATCCCAGGTCCCAGACAGCCTCCTGCACATCTCTCTCTCTCACTGTTGCCATGAAGTGTTTTATATTAAATTCTGAATTGTCAAATCAGTGAAAGAATTATATTGATGGTCCCAGACACAAACTACCCAGCACTGATATTTTGGCTTTATTTTTTTTTAGGGGAGGGGGGGGGGGGGAGGGGAAACCAAGACAGTCTCACTGCAGTCTACATAATGTGTAATAATATCTTACCACAGTCTACAATATAAGTCAAGCAAAAAATTTTTAAAAAACATAATAAACCATCCATTTCTGTTTGCTCTTCTCCATTTAATCAGTTGTTTTTTTTCCATCTGTAAGACTGACCTTTCCAGACTTGGGTGGTTTGTGCCTAAACAATCAATCTATGCTGAAAAAAAAAGACAACTTCATCTTTTGTCAAGCCTGCAGGACAAGCCAGTAAGGATCTTTGTCTGTCACACAGGAGTCCGGGGTTTCATTCCCTTGTGGGAGGATTTCTTTTTCTCTGATACATAAAATCTTTTTCTCTAGGTGTGCTCATTTAGGAATAAACATGTGTGATTGTCAGGATTTTCCAAAAATTAATGTCCTGGGAAACTGATCACTGTTAACTTGCTCCAAATCGCTTCCTTCATTTATTCCCGTTAAGTGAGGAGTCTAGTATGGAAGTAAAGCATTCATATCTAGCACAAATAAATACAAGAAAAGATTATAAAGGCATAATATAAAGGCATAATCTAATTCAGACCACAAGACAGAAGATTAATGTTAAGCAAAATGAGATCTCTGTATCTTCCCTATTCAAAAGGAATAAAATCAAATCCTTATCATACCTTATAAGCCTAGCTGTGTCATTGGGTTTCTGAGGACTTGAGCCTTCAGTGTAGATGTAATGTCCATTGAATGAGCCCCATGTGTGGTCAGTGAATGGGCCAGTGTTAGAGGTGCCTGTATTTTTTGTGTTGAGTTTCCAGTCAAAGTCATCTGTGTTGTCTTGCGTGTAGCCACACATTGGACTATTTGCAGGCTGGTTCTCAAAGGTACAGTAAACTGTTCCATCTGTATAAAAGTATTTGTGCATCTTCTATGACAGTTCAATTGCTGACAAAATATTTTACACACAGGTAATTAATGTTCCCTCAAATAACTGGAAAAAGTTTTATATACTTTCATGATTGGAAGAAACACAACAAAAAAATATGTGATGGAAAGAATCAACTTCTTTCCTTTCTTCTCATCCTCCAGTGACAAAACAGCACATAATGCAGGGACCAAGACTCCCCATCTCTCTCTACCAGCTGTTTTTAGGCCACTGACTGATGTTTACCACTCTTCCTTCACCCCATAGTGTTCTTTTGAGGGTAGTTTTTGATCCTCTTCTTCTTTTTTTTCCCTTTGGCCTCCAAAATAGCACTGCGATAGCCTTCTATTGTCCATTCTCAATATATGGCCATAATATTTCCATCTTTTCTTTCTGATGATGTTTGATCTATATATTTGGCTGTTGAGCAATATCAGCCTATGAGAGAATCTTCTGAACAACTGTCATCAAACTAGTATGTGAAATAACAGTGCCCAACCTGGTTTCCACCATCTTCTTAACATTTTCATATGAAATGGCTCACCACATTCCCTCTGAAAGTTCTTATTTCATAGTGATTATTCCCTGGTAAATGCATCATTTTGAAAAGTTTGAAAATTGACCGAAAAATTCTAATGAACCTGCAACATGGCAGAGGCCAAGGTTATTAAGAGAGGAACATAATATGTTTTGTATGCAATTATATATTGTACAGTGTGTAATGCAACAGTTCAAAAACGAAGGGTTTGGGCGATGCCGCATGAAAGGTTGGGCAAAGAGTCACTGAACTGTAGGATGCAGCATATCAGTTGGACGCAGAGGGGGTCACTCAAATATTGGGGATGGTGATGTGAAAAGATTAAACAATTTAACTAGGCCTACCATCTTCATAACCTATTTTTTTATGTTCAGTTTCCATATCTTCTTTTACATCTTTTACGGCAGAAAACACATGCAGAAATCATTCTTATGACCATAATATCATCTGGAAGCAGATTAAGGACAATTATGTATGAACTAAAGCTACCTTTCTATCTTGGCAAAGTTACATTATCAAAGCCGCACAGCTATATTAAAATAACATAACTAAAAATTTATTCCTCATTGAGCTTAATCTAGGCATTTTCAATGCAACTGCCACACACAAATGAGAGAAGCACTTTAAATTTGCACAGATGGAATAAAGTTTGCTCAGAAATGAAATCTACTCCAATGATTTTTATCGAAGAATTCCAGGCAGTAATGTTACAACTGTCATGATTGATTCACTGTAAGGACCATCTACTATCCAGTCTAAAATATTCAGTTAGGGTAACAAGATTGGTTGAGCCAAACAATACTTTCCTACTCTCTAACATGGTATGAAAAGAAAAAGTATGACTTCTTAAAATTTCATCATTGTCATATGAATTGAAATGAAAACCTCCTCCGTTTTAGTGATGCAGACACGGTGCTCTTCTCATTTATTCTGAGCATTTATGCAAAGATATTAATTTTTTCTTTTTTCTTAATCTAATGTTCTACCTACCTCCAGGATTCAGTTCTGGGCATGGCCCTGTGGGTAATTTGATATCATCTAGAGCAATATCTCCTGACCAACCTGTACCTCGTTTGCCTTCAAACACAATCTGTGGAGTAAAGGACATGCAATAAATTATACCTCTAAGTCCTCCATATTTTTTTAATATAAAGAATACTTGTCATGGTTTCTTACTCAATAAATATCAACAAAACACTAAAGAATATAATTTTTCATCAAATAGGACTATGTTTTGTGCTGAGTCTATATATCCTATATATTACCTGGTAATTTCCTCCTGTAGGATTGATGGTAATGGTGGCACCATGCCAGTCCTGACCTTGGTCACCTTCCATGCTGAAGATTTGGTTCATGTTGGAGTTCTGCTTGATATAGACATTAAACTGGTAGATGTCTGACCCATACATGTTGTAGAAGAATCGCAGACAACGCTGACCAGGACCAATTGGTTTACTCATTAACCTTGCAGTATCATTGGCCTTTCTGGGAGAAGAAGCTTCTATGAAGACATACCAGCCTTGACCTGTTGGTAATTATAACAGGTCCAGTTTTATTAATGTCGTAAGAAAATGGAAGTTGAACATATTCATAAATAAAAATAATCTCCCTAAAAAATTAAAACAAAGATATAATAAAAAATTTTAAGTTAAACTTCAGCAATCATTAACAGGACATTGTTTTATTTCCTTTCAGATTAAATGGATGAAATTCCCCTGAAAAAAAAGGGCTTCTTTCTCGATGTCTAACGCGCGACTTTTTGTTTGAAGGATAGGTTCTTTTTCCCAATTCTTTTGTCTCTGCCTTTCTCTTTACTGCCTTCTAAGTCAACATTCTTGCTTTTGTGTCCCTCCCCTTTTCTTCCCAGTTTACATCATTATTTCAACTCACCTGTTCCTTTTGTATGGTCATTGGTAGGTCCTGTTTGAGAAGAGCCGGTTGGTCCTTGTCCCCTTATCCAATCAAACTGATCAGTGGTATCTTGGGTCCACTGGCATAAGTCTTTCTCAAAGTCACAATCAAATGGTGTGATTGCTGCAAAATTCAGTGGCAAATTAGTATTACACAACTAATTCTTTTGTGATTAATGCAGCATTACTATGTACCTTCACATTTTTTTCCATTGATATAATGCAGGCAATATAAAAACTAAAAATTTTTATTTCTGTGGAATCTATATATATATCTGGACAACTTGGAGCGGTCCTTCCCTATGCATAAAAAAATGGCTAAACGTAGAAAGTTCAAACTTTCTGTGCTCATTAGTTAAAAAATCTACTAGGTTTTTACACATTCATTTTGAAGATATAATGTGTGGAAATGTACAAACTGAATTTATGAAGTCATTTGTTTTGTTACCAGTTCCAATCATCTTTTTAAAACACCATTTTCAACATTTCCAAATAGGTTTGCCAGGTTGCCATTTTTATGATCATCTATACTAATAAAAGAGAAACTTTACGACATTGCGCGCGCCTCTGTCGCTACTCCTCCGTTAATGTTGATTCTATGGCCTTCAAATTTTACACAGTGCTTAGTATAGTCTGTGGTCGTGTCGCCGGCACATAAAATTTAAATATATTTGAGAAATAACAGAACGTTTGTTTCCGTTTTTGTGTTGCGACACATCAAATTTTCGGCAAATTTGCGGCAATTTTTTGTCATTGATTATAGTATTCTGTGCGCAAATTGCTTGAGCGATTACAGTCGCCGATTTTGTTGAATCGCCTCGCAATATAGCCGATTGTGCTAAACGGCCTCGGAATAGACCCCCAAATTACATGTCTTATCATGAGGACGCAGATCTACATGCCTTATCATGAGGACGCAGATCTAATGATTTGCGTGCACTGTACCTTCAAGAATGCATTTTCTCATAATATTTCATCGACTGAAGTAATCAGACCTATTTAACTCATGATGTTTTACGCCAACGATTACCGCCAACTTCCGCCGTCACACATTTTAAAACAGTGCACAACTGTGGTTAAGTTTCAACTTTGTTCTGATTAGTTTACATCTAGACTAGGTCTATATATCTGTGTTTTAGAATGTGTTTTCAATAGCCTATGCCTACATTCTAGACTAGATCTAGGAAAGGAAAGATTCTGGATTAGGTCGACTATTAGCTAACGCTACCCTAGACCCATTAATCCATAAGTATCCATAAGTAAGTAAGTAAGAGATTGACGCCACAGTACAGGGCCAACGTTTCAAGCGGCAACGATTGTTGTACGTGGGTGGCCATCACACATTTTAACTGTTTAAAGCAGCGCCCAACAGCAGGACTTTCATTTCGTTGCTCAACAGCAAACCTTTTTGGCTTTGGTTAGGTTTCAGCTTTGTTCTAATTAGTCTAGACCAGATCTAAGCTTTTAATATGCCTAGGAAAAGGAAAGGGTCTGGATTAGGGAGATTGACGCCGGTATGTCACAATAGTTAACCCATTGTCATCATCTGTCACTGTCACACTGCCTTTTCTTTCTTTCCTATTCCGTTCGTAGAACGGGTAATCAGGCTTGTATAATATATTTGTGGACTTGAGATTTTTCGTTGCAAAAGGATTCTGAACCACTCAACACTCAGACTTCAAATTTTATATGGTGCATCAGAATGGATGTAAGGGTGCACAGTTTTTAATAGAAGTCTCAAATCGGTGTAGTTTTTTTATTGAAAATTTATTGTTTCACCATGATTTAGATCTATTTCGAGTCATGGTTCGCCATTTTAAGGTTTCGTTATCACTTCCTGCGATGTGTTCACTATCAAACACACTAACCCGTGCGCAAATCATGCTATTGTGCAGGATGCGCAGGGTGTCAACTCACAAAGGCAGAGCAGTAAGACTTATTTAAAAACAAACAAACAAAAATAAATAAACAAATAGGAACAGGCCAGATGAAGCAGGTCCATAATAACCAACCAGAACTGAAACCAATATTCAATATTTATCCCGGGCAGGGCCGGGGACCTCAGCTAGTTTGAAATAATAACCCAGCAAATTACCCTTATAACTGACAAACCACAATCTTCAGTCTCAAAACTAATTTAAATAATAGGAGATTTCAGAAGGAAGTAATCAACCATTCAAAAATAAAGCAATGGGTCAATTCTGATATCTAGATTTTCACAGGATTTACATTTCATCAATACAACTGGAAACACATAAGCTGAGAATGAATTCAAAGTAAGCCGTATATTAGCCATCAACCGTGTCCCTCCTTACCCAAGCCCACATTCATCCTATTCTGCCACATGCATTAAGTACATTATGCTCATAATAAAAGACCAGCCTTACGAAATGTAACTGGAGGTGAAGTCGTAGGGCCTGGAGTTGTTGTTGACATTGGATGCAGTGCTGGGTCTGCCGTAGGTGGTACCACTGAAGAGAAACATGCACAGGAATAGAGTCACTAATAATTTTAAGACAACTATTCTTTCAGCTATATTAACCTGATCATTTTTTTTTATGATAATCCTTTGGATGATACATTTCCTACTGCGAAAGGTAAAAAAACAAGAGCTAATTGTACTTCTATTTGGCATCACCACTTTTCAGTTATGTTGGAGAATGTATACAATGTATTACTAAGAAGAAAAAAATTGCAAAACAAATCTTGTGCAGTGAAAACATGTATTATGCAGCCCATGTCACAGAGAACTTTACTTCATCGGTGAACTCTTGGTTAGTCCATTTTTTCCATAAGCAGCTGAAATAGTGAAATCAAAGGAAAACTTAAGCAAAGTTATATATATCATCTGCCTGTGTTTTACAAAACTTTTCACTTAGAATTCACATGTATATAGGTAAATCTGTAGTATAAACAAAAACGTTTGTGCAAAATATAACTATCAACAATTTCTTACATGCACAGTTGTCATTGGTGAATATGATGTCATCAATAGCAATGTCTCCATCATAGCTATTGCCTACTGTGCCCACAATCAGGATCTTGAAAAAGGATCAGATTTAAAAATTACATGTAAGTTATTTTATGAATTAATGTTTGACTGAATTAAAACTACTGAAAAAAAAAAAAAAAGGAAAAAAAGAAAAACCTCACGAAGTACTTAGTTACCAATTCATTACCAGACAAACTGGAACCAAGTAGAACAATAGACTTAGTAAATGCTCTAAGTGAAGGTGATCTCATTCATTTTAAAGTGTCAAGTGATTGACATATATGAAGGTGCCAAAAGTTAAATGATGTATAAAGCTGTCACACACAAAAAGACGTGTTTTTCTCTATGTATGCATAAATGTAGGTGGCCAATATTTAAATCTTACAATTTAAAAACTCCTACAAATATGTGGAGATGGTGGCCATCAAAACTGTATGACTTTCCATTTCTTTTGCATTAACACTAAATGACTTGTTGACAAAAATAACCTAAAAAGAGTGATCTCCAAATCTCTACATGTAGTTTTATCTGTCCAAGCCATCCACATGCTGGTAATGGTAAATACATGTAACATGTCCTCATAGTGAAAACAGATGTAAGTGACCAAAAAACCAAATTGTATTCTAAATACAGCCGCCTAGCGTTTAAAGTTCTGATCATTTAAGACAACAATTTTTCCCTCCATTTTTATATATCATGATTTTAAGCTTACATTGTATGATTTAGGATAGTTGACCATCACTCTAGCCGGTAGCCAATCTTGACCTTGAGATCCGTTCAGTGTCCACAATGTTTGCGTGGCACCTGTGTTGTTATCTGGCCTCATATATACAATGAGGGACCCAATGCTAGCTCCATACATGTTGTAGTGGAAGTGCAAACAACGCATCTGAAAATATTATCATTAAAGTCATATGACTCACCACTGAAGGATAAAGAATCCAGTGAAATGTTGATGTGATAACGAGGAAATGGTTATTCAACACTGTGTGTGATTCATGGTATACCACCAAATGTTAGCTGGTGCAGGGTGCAGCTCATTGCATAAAAGAGTTAAGCGATGGTATCAATAATTATACAAATCACTTGTCACTTGTTCCCACAACACCCCCCGGGTTTATAAGGGCACTGCATGAGAGAACGGCTCACCACAAGCCTCCAGCTGTCTCGATTGTATGATGCCTGGGTTCGTGCAAAGTTCCTTCCAGTCCACTCAGTGATGTTGCCCATCCATCTCTTCCTCTGTCTTCCCCCTTTCCACTTCCCCTGACCTGTTCCCCGGAGGACAGTCTTTAAGAGGCCCCAAGCAAAAATATATACAAACAAACAAATTAAAAGGAACTAACATATTTCCATAACCCTACCTGATTTCCTGCAAAAGTCTCTGACTCCAGGATTGCTTTGTCTCCTTGTTTCTGAGGGGAACTTGTTTCAATGAAAAGGTAGTGACCTGTATTCAGAAAAGGCAATATGAATTGTGTGTGCACATGATCTTTGCCATTAGCCCATATCTTGTCATCTGCAGTTTCCTTTAAAAAATAGACCACTTGCTGAACTTTTTTTCCTTTTAACACATAATATTCAAACAAGTGCAAATATCTGACTGTATCTCATTCAGTCAATCTACAGCCAGGATAATAATTATCAAACAGAAATGAACAGCAATGAATGGTGAAATCTATAAAGACCAAGATTAATCAGAAATAGTATTTCTAAATTGAATACCTTGGACATCAAAAGCATGTCAAGATGTACATTACCTTGAGAGCTACCAATGGTATTATCTCCCTTAGGGCCAGTTGAATACGACTGTGTAGAACCTGAACCAAGCAACCAATCAAAATCATCTCCGACAGCAACATTTTTCCACGTGCACATTCTTGATCCTGTTCTCTCAAAATCACAAGCTCCTGTGGACAAAGATGACTTTACATGTAGTGACTGAGCTAAAGATAAACCAAAACAAATAAAACCTAAAACCTCATTCATGGTCCTTAACATTTCCTCTAAGGTAAATTATAATTCTACAGAGAAATGCCATACTTGTCAGTAACAAACTGAATCTCAAAACTTTTGTACTGATCTCTATGATTTCTGATCTACAATGGTATAAATGGTTATATTCTTATCAAGAACTTTGTTTCTTCTAATTTTATTTCAGAAAGAAACTGTAGAATATAATTAAATGAAATATTCTCATAAACACACACTGGATAGATACTTTGAATTTAAGCAAGAATTTAAGTACAAGCAAGCAAAGAAACATCAGATGCAACAGATTTTAATCTATTTGCCAACCTTGAGTGTCACAAGATCCAGATCTGATGCTGATGTCATCTAAAGCTATATCACTTTTATAGGAAGAACCAACAATGCCCTCAAATTCAATATTGATGCCCGAAGAGCTGGATCCTTGTAAAGTGACCTCTGCCATGACCCACATGGCTCCTTCATCACCAGTTCTCTTCCAGATCAAACGTCTACCTTGCATCAAGCGGTAAACATGAAGTTCTCCCATGTCAGGTCCATACATATGGTAAAAGAACCTCAAACAATATGATCCTGGCAGCAATGACAAGGTTGGGGAAATTAGGCTGGTCCTGTCACCTGGTTTCTTGCTGGAGGCTTCCATGTACACATAGTGACCTACAAACGAAAACACATGTTCATAACACATATTTTTCTACCTTTGTCCTATCTTTCTCCTCATCCATTTCTTTCAGCTCTACACAGTAACTGTTGTTGCAAATCAATGGCCAGAGGAATATGCAGTTATACGTCTTAAAAACAGAATCTGGCAGTTCATAGCTTAACAATAACATTTCAGTGTGAGCATCACTTTTAGTAAATCATAACAGTGGCCTAATTCCTTTATCTGTGGTGTGCTACAAATTATTTGCCTTAGCATTCAGCTTTGAGTACTTAGGATTAAGAAAACTTAGGTTCATAAATGAAGGACAACAGATGTAAACTTATTGATCTTTTCAGGCTATGGTATATGACTAAAAGCAGAAAAATACATCGGAATATGACAATTTCCATTAGTTGATGCCTGTCATACAAGATGCTAACAAGGTTTGTCCAATGTCCATGGACTCACCTGTAGGAGTCTCATAAGTGTGATCACTGGTGGGACCTGTACCAAAGCTAGTAGTTGTCCTGGATGTTCTTGACCAGTCAAAGTTGTCATTAATGCTCTGATTGAAACCGCATGTGTCCATTTCAAAGTCACAGTCACTTGTGAGGGACCCTGGTATCAAGAGGTTTACAAAATGAGAGTGATGTGTTTTATAACACAGTGATTACTCTCAGTCAGATGTAAGACTGCACGTTACTCTCAATTTTGTCAATTTCACAAAGTGACATTTGTTTGCGCTAAAAGATTTCAGTCCAACATGACTGCTGCAAACTTCATGATATCTTACTAAACTGAGAATTACACTCCACCACACCACACACAAAACAATGAATAGACTGTTGCTTCCAATTCAATCAATTGAGATAAAATCTCACCATATTTATATGACAGTAAACTGACAACAAATACCAATGAATGAATGGATAGTAAAGACTGGGAAGAAATAAATGCAAATTAATGCCAAAGTGACCATTGACAAATCAAAATGGAAAAAAAAAAAAGAAGCTATTCATGAAAGTGTAGTGGCAATTTAATTCTTAGTAAGGAAACAAGTGGAAGACATGAGCATTTGCACCATGTGGCATTTGAAACTGGAAAATGTTTAGAATCAAAATTAAATTCAGGTAACAGTTCATTATAAATTGCTTGTTCATATTTGTTTCATTGCAGTTTATAAGCTGGAAGCCTAATAGCGATTACTTTATAATTAAATCAAGAATGTCATTGAAAATAACTTACACTGGACTGTCCTACATGGAGAAGAGGAAAACCTTATGTCATCAATATCAGTGGCACCAAGATAGTTTGTACCTCTTTTACCTACAATTTCAAACTGAACAGAGGAGAAAAGAAAAAAATAATTAACATATTATTTCATAACTGTTTCGCCAATCTTCTGTCTTGAATCATGCAGCTGTAGTTACCCTTCTCCCTCTAACAAAATAATTCACTTGTTGCAGCAGACATTTCTTCTTTTCCTAGATTCCTCTCCCTAACAACCATTATTGTTCCTATCCAAGCTCACTCATAGTATGCCTACAAGTTTGTCTCGAACAGTCAGCAGCAGAAACTATGCTAACCTTCTCAACAAATATAAAGTTTCATTTTGACACTCTGCAGTATTACAACACATTGAAAACGATGATACCGGATAAATTGTTACAGGTGAGCCCTGGCAGGTAATAATCTAAATTTTGCAGATAATTGAAATTTTTACTAGTGCCATACTCACCCTGTATTGCTGATTACCAGATACTGCAACCTGTGCCTTCTTCCAGTCTTGACCTTGTGTGCCAGAACGTTGCCAAAGTAAGGTCTTTCTCTGTCCAATGATTTTGTAGACTGCCAGACCATCTACATATGGCCCATACATGCGGTACCAGAAGGACAGGCAATTTCCTCTGCCAGGAGCAGACAAGCTTTTAGACAGAAGACCAGCTGTGTCATTGGGATGTCGAATTATGCTGGTTGGAAGATGCAGCATCCGACCCATATCTGTGACAAATAAAACAAATATTTCAAGTTTATGAAAACCTCTTTGTTTTTCAGAAATACAATCACCATGATGCAGAGAAGAGACAGCTGGTACAACATGAAGTAGTCTCAGATTTCAGATCAAAAGTTTAAATGATATGGAAACATGACAACGTGGTAAGAAATATAAAATTTAACGATAACGGATTCACTCACATGTTTTAACTGGTGTCAGAGGATGACGAATGTTAGTTTTTTTCGGAGAGGATGAACGATTTCTTTTTGTGGAATTTGTAACATTACTTGGTTTGACTGGTTAAGGCTGAATGAATCTTGACACACCCTGAGATTTATGCCCTACTCTGTGTTCTGCCTTGTTCTATCCCAACCATGGGATATTTTGAATGATTTATATGATACCACGTAGATCTATGCGTGCATGTTAGGGACTGTTGGTCGATGTCCTACTAATGTTATTCAAGAGGTCCATGTAATAGACATGCACAATGCTTTATAGTCATCCGTGGACAAACTGCGTAAAATGGATTATGCCTGTTGAGTTGATGTCGATGTGAGGACATTTAATTGTTATTCACTTCCACCTGTTATATGACTTTGCTGCAAAAGTATTTCATTCAATGAGCTCCGCATGTTTCAATGATTTTGTTCTTGTTTCCATATGTGTGAAGGACTTTACTAGGCAGGATTGTCCTTGTGTAGTATTAGCACACATGTAGTAGATGACTGCGCAACATAACAGTGGTACAATAGCCATTGGGCATGTCTGTGATGTTAATGAGATTGCATGTACAGGTAGCTGTGTCTGTGTACATTTTACCAACGTAGTTCTGTCAGTTGGCTGCTGTTGATCATCACTTTGTGAATAGCAGTTCTGGAACTGTTGTGCCCAGTTCAAAATAAAAATAATATTATTGTTTACTCCTTAACCTCATGATTGATTGATGTCTATTTATATTCAACTACAATTAACGAAGACTCTTTGTATTTTAACATTTATGCATGCATTTTGTTATCCCTTATGTTGTGTGTGGTAAATTGATACTACACACACATATCATCATATGTAATATACAAATTATTCAATCTCTATGTATCAATGTTCACAATATTAATTGCTCAATTCCATTTATTATTTTAATCATATCAGGTTTTGTTTTCCTTTTTGTATGGTTTCCCTGAATAAAAAGCAAAAAGTAAATATGAAGCGATTCCTGTTGCCAAGTATTTGTGCTGTGCTATAGTAAATGAAGAACCTCCCAACACATCAGTCCTGAGCAGTCGCCCACCATTTCACCCCTGTTACACACTCAGTCCATCCAGCATTTGTGGGGTCAGAAAGGCTGTACTGACATGCTTGTTTAGTTAATGGTAAGAGGACCACTGACCATCCAATTCTAGGTCTGACTTAGGATGATCAAACTGCCTTAAAAGCATAGTTAAAGTAAATTAGAAAGAAAAAATGCCTGCTTATCAACAAGAAAGTACTCTCATGAATTCCAATTCAATCAATATTTTAGCATGAATATTAATAATAATAATAATAATAATAATGAAGATAATTTATATAGCGCCAAACGAGTTTGCTCTAGGCGCTTTACAGAAAGGCTTGTTCTCTTGATTTGCATATCTCAGAGCAAATTGTAACGCAGCCTGTTAGGCGCAGTTCACAACTCACAACAGTTCACAACTCACAACATGTATTCTAAAGTATTATAATATTATTTGAATATATATTATATAATATCTATTTAATAATGAATTATAAATTTTCATTGGCGATATGGGGGGGTGATAGGGATAGATTTTAATCTCTTAATTTTAATTTCAATTTTGCCCGGGCAGCGGCCTGTTCGGCCTGCTCTTTACGATTTCCAACTGCCAAGGCATCTTTAACGTGCACAACATGCACATGGGCCCTCCGAATATTTTCGTCCTTATCTGAGAATACTAGGTACTTGATCAGGGACACGAAAATATGAGAAAAATCCCAATTTCCAACATGCCTGCACAGCCCGGGTTTTGAACCGGGGACCCTTGACATGAAAGGCGAGTACCTTGCCTCTAGACCACCTTATTGGGCTATTAATGAAAATGTCACTCTGAGTTTTTACCCTTGATCACTGAAATGAAAGGAAAATGTAAGTAAAGGCTCACTGTTTCCTCTGGTGTGGTCTGCAGTGGTATCATATTTAGTTATGCCCAGAGCTATGGGCCGAGTGATTGACCAGTCAAATTGGTCATCCGTTGCCTGGGTCCATTGGCACAAGCTGTTGCTTTCAAAGTTGCAGTCAAATGCTGAGGGAACTAATGAGAAAGAAATCCAGAACAGTGCTGTTATTTGGGGTTGTGAAAGACTGTTACTAACCTAAGTTAAAGATCAAAGAGAACGGAGTCAATTGTCAAACTGACATGGTCGGAAGAAGCAATATTATGCCTTTTGCCCACATCACAAGAAATCAGCATGTTTAAACTTGTTTGTTTTTCTTAAACACAGGTACAAAAATGTGATAATGCTGTATACTTGCTGCTAATGGATTGTTAAAGTTCTAATCACTTTGTTACAGGTGCACATTAGTGGAAAATCACCTTTGATCTATTTAGCTCACTACAGTATTTACAGCTAAATGCTTCAAAGGACTGTTTCTTTTCATAAAATGCACTTGGTCCTGCTCCAGCTGTAAATCAAATTTCATATAAAAATGGAATAAATACAACCTGCATTCTGCACAGTAGGAGGCTCATGTAATCAACAGAGTATCAGGTACTTAACTCTTGAATTAGCTGTGATGCAGATATCAAACAGGTTATGTTGAATATATCCTTTCTTCCCCCAGCAAGCTCTAGATGTAATAGTTTTCATTCTACTGAAAGTCTGCTAGTTTTTGCCACAATTAGGAGCCTTGAGATTCAAATGATGAACATATGCAGTGTCACATGAGTGGAAAATTTGCTTATCAGTACTTCTATGTACGTGAAAATGGATGATCAATAACTGGTTAAGTCTCTGCATCCATATTCTGTGAATCCTCACCTTGTGTGGTTGTTGGAGATGGTCTCGGTGTAGATGTAGTCAGCAGGCCACCCTGTCTTGCATAACTAGGGTATGCTGCAACAAAAAGGTCATGTGTGCATTGATCATCAAACATGTTCTCATGCTGAAGTGAACATTTACTAAACAGGCAACTGCTTACAGCTTCTCATCTGCTGGCCAGCATTAGCAAATTAAATTATACTTTTACATGCATACTTCTTTGTTTCAAATTCTATCTGCTTTCCTATACTTAACCCATACCCCGCGCGCTACCCGTAAAGCCCGCTGCACGGTCAGTGACCTTACTCACGGAGAACCTTATCTGGGGTCACTGACCCGTGCCGCTATACGATGACCACAAACGCTGTCCACGTGGTTCAGTTTTTATTGATCGGTATGAAAACATTCGCTGCTATGCCTTATCACGCTTGATAATGAATTAACCAGCAAAACCTTAGTCAGTCAGTCTCTAACCAATGATCTGACTTATGATTCCAAACTGACAGCTGTAGTTTTCGTGAGAACGAAGCATGATGACTAGCCACGCCCTCCCAAGCCCTACACAAATGGTTTCATCCTGATTGACACATACTAATAAACCAATGTGGGCATTTGGGGCAAAGATTATTTCAGAGCTTGTTTCTGATTGGTTCTTAGATACAGACAACTCCAGATGGTGGTCAGCTTGTGAGAAAATGAGATAATATTGCAAATTTGTTGAGCAACAGTTCGCATGTCGATGTTACATCTTTTGAAAGTGTGGTGAGAGCCTTTGAAAGCTTAGTCTTTGTGATTCCGACCAGTGGTTCATTGGTTAACATGTCCATGTCACAATGCGTTTGATTTAGAAGAGATACAGTGAACAATAAGACGGTGGTTACGTCTCAAAAAGGTCAGTGACCTGATGCGTGAAAATACGGCTTGCGCGTGGCGCGGTCAGCTTGACCCTCCCGACTTTTGCCGCCCGTGCGGCGTGAGCGCTTTCGAGTAGGTACCGACAATTGCCGCCCCTCGCAGGGTGAGGGTTAAGTTTAGGATGACATTATATCCAATAACATTAGCTACAAGTATAAGCTGGATAATGAGACAGTTTGATCAGTTTAATGAATTTCTTACTTGTGCATCTAAGGCTTTGTGATGTGACATCATCTATGGCGATCATACCATCATTGCCACTGGCTCTCACAGCCTCAAACATGATCTAAAATTCAAAAAGATAAATATAAATTTGTCATTTTTACATAACACTTCAAATCTGGGTGTAAAGAATGATTTTAGATTTCATCCTGAAAAGGCACTCACAAACTTCTGTATTAAAGATGTACATATATATAATTAATATACTCCAATATTTCCAACTGCAATGTAGTGTGAACTAGTACTTCATGAAATAAGCTTCAGTACTGTTCAAAATGTTTAAGGTTTACCTGAGAGCTTTGGACATTATCAAACTTGAAATAGATTCTGGAATGTCTGGAAGGACTGTATAATTATTCTTCTAACAACATAAATGAGAGCTGTTCATACACCTTTCCATCAAAACTTTAAAGATCTTCATTAAATTAATGTAGGGACAAAAAAACTTCCAATAAATAAAAACAAGAAAAAAGAAAGGAACACTATCATAAATGTCATAATATTTCCACAAATTGTTGCTCATCACATCTCTTTTCACTCACAAAGTCAAAAACACAAACAATGAATTTAAACATGATTACCTGGAACCTATCATTTGGAGAAGAGATTGCTACACGGCCATATTGCCAGCCGTCTTTCTGATCTTTCAGACTCCACAAAAGGGTTTTGGACTTTTTGTCCGTCACATACAGATAAACATTGAGAGTGCCTCGATCTGAACCAGTCAAGTAGTAATAGAAGACATAACACCAACGGCTCACAGGCTTTTGGACAGGAGTCAGCAGAATGGCTTTATTACCGGATCTCTGACGAGCATTCATTGCAACAGCAAAGTGTCCTGCCAAAAAGAAATACATTTGTGAATAGCTCAATGCATACTAGATTCACTGGAATCAAGGACCATCACGATAATGATTTAACAATACTATACTATGCTCTGTGCCTTCTGCACATTATCATGCACTTCACAGGCTAATACCAAACTAGAATGTTCTTTATTTCTTTGTCACGCATTAACCATGAGTCATTCTCATTCTGTCTTCAACAGGAAAATATGTCTGAAAGAAATAAAATGACCCAGAAGATTTTTTGTTCCATGCAGACCTGATATATGTGGTTATGATGCACTCAATATTCATCATTCAGAATGCATACATTATCCCTTGACTGTACTGTGGATCTCAAAATTGATAGTGCATCTACACTGTAGACATACATTGTACGTCCCAAAATCAGTAGTGCAGGTGTGTTGTTAATGCACACCATGTAACCTGTAAATTCATGCAGTTTGACAACATTTTTTTCAGCACAGAGTGCGGAAAAACATGTAGCTGTCATGTGGTTAAATATTCAGTGGAACTTGAAGATTGAAAAATCTTATTCCATTGGTGAATCTAAACTCCTGTACACTACTTACCAGATGATAACCTCAAAGTGTGATCATTGAAGGGCAGAGTAACTCCCAGGACAGGTGTGTCACTTGAAGCAACCAGCCAGTCAAACTGATCAGTGCCATCACGCACATTTGTGTACAGATCTAAGCCATTCTCAAAGTCGTTGCCACCTGAAACAAAGAGAAGTAACTTAAGAACTAGCTTTAAATCTGTTCCAGTTTCATCACCTGATACTTCAGTAGTTTGGATTGTTTTCTAACAACAGACATTTTTTTTTTAAAAAGACATTGCAATCTGAAACCTGTAGCTGTTGGTCAATCCCGTGAGCTACAGATTGATTTCATGAATCAAGAGAATTCTTTCTTCTGTTTCCAATGCAGATTACCTGAATAAATTCTGATTCACCAAGCCTTATGCATCAAATGATTGAACTGTCTAATTTCCAGACATTTGCCTCCAGACGATTATCCATGAAGGTCTAAGTTTAAACACTAGGAACTATTTTGTATATTTTTATCACAAAATTATTATCATGTACATACCTCTAAATGGACACTCGCCACTGGTAAATGTGATGTCGTCAATTGCAATGTCACCACGGTAGCTACTTCCAACAACACCTTTGAACACAACCTTGGTATCAAATGAAAGCACATTTCAAGAAAACTTGAAAACACAGAAAAAGAAAAAACAGCTCAAGAATCAGAGTATGTTGGTGCTGCTAATGGTACTTCATTATCACTGTTCTCTTCACTTCCCACAAAAAAGCTAGTAACCTGCTGACTTCTAAAGCTTTATCTTGCAACAGAAATTCAAAATATAAGAAATTTTACAATTAAATAGAGACACTGGTGATTTAAAAACAAAACAAAACTAAAATCATTTTCATGGCAAGAATTGCTCAAATCAAGCTCTTCAGCACAAATACCACTTCAATCAATTGACAGACATAATCCTGGATGAAGGAAGTTTTCTAGTTTTGTGTTTCTGATGTTATGATGTTATTTTTTACTGAGATGCAGAGGTATCTATTACAAATGACTACCATCTGTCATTATTGGAGATCAGAAGCAGAACCACAGAGAGTTATGTAAATATGTTGCGATGGACTCAGGCACAAACCTCCCAAATCTAGAAAGGCCAACCATGCATAAAGAAGTAAAAACTGATTAACTGTGGAAAGAGTGCACTGAGATAAACTGGTTGATCATATTAAGTTTGTTTTTATATTTTTATTTATTATGATCTACAGCAAGACATGTTTACACATTCATGATACAGAATGAAATCTCTTCTCTTTCCACCAAAAACCAAAACTGCAAAATTCCAAAAAAAGCCCAAAATCATTAATAACCTCTTTTTAATTACAGGTAAGTTCACAAGCCCTTACATGATAAAGCTGCCCTGGATATGTGACAGTGATCTCTCCTTGAAGCCAATCCTTTGACTGGTGGCCACCTAAGGACCACAGTGACTGGAAGGAGCCCATGGTTGTGTCCCCTTTCATGAAGCCAACTTCTAATGTTCCAATGCCATCACCATTCATGCTGTACCAGAATCTGACACACTGAGGAGATGTGCTGGTGAGAGTGCGACTGATCAGATAAGTGATGTCTCCTTGTTTTCTAGGAGAGCTGGCTTCCACATGGTAGTACTGACCTTAGAAAGAGGAAATACAGAAGGTGTTTGGCCTTGACTTCATATGAAAGTTAGCATACAAATCCGTACAACAAGAACTTTCAGACAGGTAGCAATAAAGAAGTGGCTTTTGTTAGTGATAACAGAATTCAGTTGCTTTAAGAAAAATGCTGGATACAGATTACTCAGTCTCGTGCCTCCACTCATTAATCTTTACAATCCATTTGTGTCCTGTCTGTTTCTATTATGTTCTTTCCCTCTATTGTCTCAAATAAAATTGTGATCCCAAAGAAGGAACAACATTTACACCTTTTGAGTTCTTTTATGGCACAGTATCAAGAAACAAGTGGACTGTGAAGCAGTAAAAATTTCTACAAAATGCCCTAGAAACTCACCATATCTAGTTCCCAAAGTATGATCATTTGCAGGACCTGTGCCAGAGGATGAAGTGGCACCATTTCGCTTTGTCCAATCAAACTGGTCAATTGAGTTGCTTCCCTGAGACCAGCCACAGTCACCATAATCAAAGCTACAGCTTGGCCCACCTGAATTTGGATATGATTAAAATGTAAGTAGATTTACTGTTCAACTTTAAGTTTGATCACCTGGACATGTCATTCATCTAGCTGCGGTAATTAGACTTCAAAGTAACTTGCAAATGATATATTTGTTTTGTTATTCTAACAAAACAAAAATATAATAAAACTATAATGGAGACAGAAAAAAAAGAGCTTCTCTAAAGAATATGTGGAAACAGTGCATATCATAAAAACTATCAGAACTAAAGAATGTGTGGAAACAGTGCATATCATAAAAACTATCAGAACAAAAGAATATATGGAAACAGTGCATATCATAAAAACTATCAGAATTAAAGAATATGTGGAAACAGTGCATATCATAAAAATTATCAGATTCCAGGGACTTCTTATTTCACTACTTTTCTTTCACAAGATGTTAAGAGTTTACAAAAAATTGACATCAAGTAAATAAACTGCTGCATATATATGATTTTCAGAAACTGCTCACTTTGATCAGGGCAGTTTGCTGAAGGCAAGACTCGAATATCATCAATAGCAACATCACCCAGATAGTTGACCCCTCTGACTCCTTCAATGATAATGGCATCAGAACTACCACTGCTGGTCATTTGAACCTGCAAAAACTGCCATTTGTTGCCATGGTTCCCTCTCTGTGTTGCATATAGCACGTTATTTCCACTGCTCTGCTGGTAAATTACAAAAAATTGTGACCTTATTATTACTGTCAAATGTTTCAAATCTAGAGCTATCCCAGCCGGCAACACTACAGAAATCTAACACGTAGGACTGACGCCAATCTACAAATGGGAATGATGGGCTTCTCATGTAGGTCTACTGATTACAACATTGTGCTGACATCAGTTTGACATAGGGAACCCACCTCTTTAATAATCCTATCAATCCTACGAAAATCTACATCAGATTGACATAGGGTCGCTGGCTGGGATTTGATTTACTACAATTATCACAATATTTACTTAATTTTATTCAAACCACACCAGTATTAATCTGATATTAAATCAACTTTTGAAACTCAAACTGCAAAATCTCCATACTAATGTACACCATTAATGAAGATAGCCTATTTAGAAAAATGTCCAAACTTAAATAAACAGCCAACAATTTTATCTGGGACATTCAACAACTTTAAATTAGCTATAGAAAACTATAAATTATGTGTAGACAACCAAACATTGAGAACTATTTGCCTTTGCTGGCATCTGGTAGCTAACAAATGTATCTATCAGTAATTAACTAAGAACCAAATGACCCAGTAATTGCCACATTCAGATAAACTACTGACAGAATGGTCGTCATTAGGTGGATAAGGTCAAATCATTGAATGATTCATAAAAGTTGCATAAGGTTGCTGGGATTTCTTACAGGTTTTCTGTAAACATTCAGAGCACCAACATGTGGCCCATACATGTGGTAGTAGAACTGCAGGCAGCTGGTGGCAGTGGGTAAAGCTGGAGAGACTAACCAGGCTGAAACATTCTGTGTTTGACTTGAAGAGAAGTAAGATTGTATATACAGATACCAGCCTGAGTCTGCAGAGAAAAAAGAAGAAATGTATTACCATAGCACTCAGGCTCCTCTCAGATGCTGCCTGAGAGATGATCAAACATCCCATCTCTGCAAAATGCAGTCATGTTATTACTTTGTAAGGTGACAGCACAGAATCAGAAAAATGTCACAGCCAACAGAGTTGAGAAAATTTATCAAACTGATGGCTGGGATAAAAGTTTAACAGTCTGTTAATTAAAAAAAAAAAAAGAAAACATACTCATCCAACCTGGCAAAGATCAAAACTCTGGATTTGAGACCCAACCATCATTTTGCTCAATATTTCTTGATTTGGTCAGCTACAATTTGTTGCTGATTCTGAAACGTCAACTCACATTTAATTTTGATCAAGTATTTTAAATGCTATATCTAAGCAGACATCAAAATTAACATCACCGTTTGTGAAGAAAACTTCATTGCTTGATAAATTTATAAAAGAAAAGCCACCCAACAAGATGAAAAAAAGAAGCCCGGATAGAGCACAATGCTTTCTTTGCATATCCAAGGCAACTGAAAATGCATTCAATTTTTTATACTAAATGAAAATACTCCTATATCCTGAATGCAAGTAATTAATTATACCATGCTTTAAGGGGATTATTTGCAATGTAATATGCAGCAGAAAAATAATGTTCACAATGAAAGTTTTCAAATGCTTGTCATCTCATTTCTCACTGGTCAATAATTTCAAAATGTGCCCCTAACTGGTTTCAGGCTTTATTAGATACAAGGTGTATATAACATTACAAGGTGTTTATAACGTTAGCTGAAAACGCTTCCGGATTTTGACTTCTTAAGTAGTTATTTTTTGTAGAGTTTAAGAAGATGCAAATTTTGTATTTCTTCCTGAACGTTTATGTTTTTCTTGATTACTAGTCCTTGGAGCCACAGGCCCAAGAGCTTGATTCGGCAATGTTACGAAATCTTACTGAAATAAATAATTTCAATTTTTACAAATTTTTCAACACAAAATTTCATTTTGACACCAGATCATAAACTTTATGTTAGATGATCAGAAAAAAACAACATATGATAAGACAGCCAGGAAACTTACTGGACATTGTTGTATGATCAGTTGTTGGACCAGTAGCTGTGCTTCCCTTTGGACCTTGGGCTCTGACCCAGTCCATTTGATCCTGATTTGTTTCTTGTTTCCAGCCACACAGATCTTTCTCAAAGCTGCAGTCATATTTGGAATTGGCCACTGCAAATTAAGAAAGACGGACTCGAACTTTAAGAAAGAATGAACCAGACATGGGAAACAGTTTTTGGTAAATTTCATAACCGTTAAGCTCAAGTGGCAAAATGCAAATATTCATTAATATACGATAGTAACATATCATGAATGGTGCTAAGTAATCAGAGTGTACAAAACTATTACTGATTGATCCTGAGTGTTTTTGGCTATAAAGCTATTTCCGAGTATGGCAATCAGCAGTTCTACTGGATGCATCAGGTGAACCCCAGCCTATTTGCATTCATCTTACACCTCCAGTACTATACTGACCCTGATAAATGATTATCCTTCTCTAATAGACTAAATGGTACTGAAATTTGGTGCAAACTTTTTTCCTGACTGTTTATAAAAGGCTGCTAAATTGTGTTAGTAATGAAAACATTCATAAACATCTGTAACAGAACAAAGTCAACCTGCAAGTCTGAGCACAACAACTTTACAGCAGGTATATTTTACACTTAGCACATAAATCCATTCTGCAAAATGACGTGGCTTTTTTTGTTGTTGTTGTTGTTGCTTTGGGGGTTGTCAAATCCTAGGACAGCAGCAAAATAAGATTAAATGTGGAACAACAACAAATATTTACTGCCAAGAGCATGTTTGCTTTCCTGCAAAAGAAAATGTCTTACAGACACTTACCAAATGGTACTGGTGTTGTCATGGTCGTAGTTGTTGTTTGAACATTGCCTGGTTTGGCATTTGTTGGAAAAACTGTTCAGGAAAACCAAAAAATACACCATTATTATTTCTGTTCACAAAGCCAAAGTTAAAACTCTAACGCAGGAGCCAATTTATTGGCAAAGCTTATGCCTACTGCCTTCAATTAAAACACACTTAAGAGGAAACCAGTGAATTTGTAAAACTTTAAGAAGATATGCAAGATATACAGATATATTTCAGATGTTTCTTGAATTATCCATCAGAACTTTTTCAACTCATTTTAGGCAACAGTATTCAGATTCTCACTTATCACAAACATCTTAAGAGCTCTATGAAAATCACAAATCTTTGGGAAATTCAGTTATTAGGCAACAATCTGTAATAGGAAAGTACTTTTTAATAGATTTCAAAGTTCAGTGTTGCATAACACTGCAAAAGTAATGAAAGTGAACGAAGACAGAATAAGCACTGTTCTACATGACTGACAGGTATTAAATGATAGAAGTCTTACATGAGCATGTATTTGCCACAGAGCGCTTTGCAACAATGTCATCCAATGCCACATAGGACCTTGCAGTGCCTGCTGTTCCAACAATGTGAATCTAAATGACACAACAACACCATAAATTATGCAACATCTAATTAGATTTTCATTTTCAACCTTATAATTTCATTTAGCAGCAAAACGGTGAAAATGTTCTTGTTGCCAGATTACAAACTCCTCTATGGAATTATTCATGTAGGTTTTCATCCAAACAAAATTCTACTTTGAATAGGATTCAAAGCAAATTGAATATATGTGAAAATAACAGATATTTGGCTAAAATTTATAAGGGCTATCCAGCCAACAAATCAATGTCGACTTTATCTACCGTCATCATTTTTTTTTGTCTTCTCCATGAGTTAAAAATGGCTCAAGAAAATGAAATAAGAAATTCAGTACAGGCACTTTGAGATGAGGTCAAATTTTACTTTTCATTTAAATGCTCACTCACAAGTTACACAAGTAATTTTATTTTAATCTCAGCCAAACTACAAACATGTTTATGGCAGCCTATGTTAATAGCTGAGGTAATGCACAGACTTAAGTGCAATGATCTTGGTAATACACTGACCTTGTATGTATTAAACTGTGCAGGGATGGGAATGCTGCCAAAACTCCAGTCACTGGTGCTCACAGAAGGCATTGACCAGAGTGGCACTTTGTTCTGGTTGTAAATATCCGTCAAGTAGATGTCCATTGCTGTAAAATGGTAAAACATAGAAGTCACTAAATGAACCACAAATGAAATAACTTGAAACATCAGTTGCATGGATCTAACCAACAAAGAAAGTTTTTTGCCACTATGAAAAATTTGGATGAAGACAGTTCTCTAAACAACATAGCTGACCCTTCTGCTGATTGGCTAAATGAAAGCCATAGAGGCAGGAAGTTTGTGGAAAGACTGGACAAGTGGATATAGAGGAAACTAATGATGAATGTGGATGATTGATTAATGGTAGTTTGGAATCTTGGAAAACCTAAAGAAATGAAACAGGCAGAGCAACTTTACAGGTAATGAAGGAGTGGGTTCAGGTGAAGTATGATAATGTGAGAGTGAATGCAGTAAGTACTTACTTGCTGCTGAATAGCTTTTTTTGTACCAAAAAGTGAAGCATTTAGTTCCAGTGAAAGGTGTCATGGGCTGGCTTGACACATGCGCATTATTTGATTGTGAGCTCTGAAAACTCAGTACCAAAAAGGATCCTGAATAAAAGGTAAAAGTTGAAATTACAACATCAAATGAGAGGGCTCTTGTGAAACCATTGTCCACTGATGAAAAAATACCAATTTTCACTTTCTCCCTCCATGGAAGATTACATAAACTGTAGTATCTGCCTGTACTGCATGTCTTAATGAGCAACTAAATGTGTTCTTAAAACAGTATCACATAAATATTGAAAACGGCAAAGATCTGATTTAAGAAAAAAATAATTCCTTATGCTAAAATGAAAGCTGACCAAGAGCTGAATATCAAAAAGTCAAAACAGCTAGGCATATTTGAGTGATCCTGAGGCCTGAGACTGTTTTTTTTTTCGTTTTTTTTTGATAACTGAAGTTTAAAATGAGAAATAAGCTCACCGTTCCGTGTTCCTAGAGTATGGTCTGAAGATGGAGAGTTTACACGTAACGTGAGATCACTGCCACGTATCCAGTTACTGCTGCCAGAAGCAACAGCATTCCATGTGCACTTGTCCTTTTCAAAGTCACAGGAACCCTCTGAGGCCCCACAAGCTCCATCAGAGATGACAATGTCATCAATAGCAATGTCACTTTGATAACCACTGCCAACAGTAGACTCAAACAAGAGCTATATAGAACAGAAGAGACATGAATGTAAAGTTTCAGCTGGCTGATCAAGAATGGTTATGAACTCCATGAATACTGTAATAATAGATGTGAAAGTGAGGAGAAAAGGGGACCAACAAAAAGTCCTTGTTGAAAAAAATGCCAGCAGTCATTAATCATTATCTATGGTGCCACACCGGGGAAGTTCATTTCCTGTGTACACAGGGCAGGAGGCCAGAGCATTCCTTGCATAGGCCAGGTTTTGGAGTACTCTTTAAAAATCAACTCTGGCCTACAGAAGAGTTATACAATTGGCTTTAATTAAAAAATTAACAACATTTTAGAAAACGATTTTTATGGCTTTTGCAACTAAAGGAGCAAAAAGAAACTATCAAAACAAGGATTACAGTGTTGCACAGCCAAAAAGCGAAGTACAGTTAAGGGCAACCTGTGATCACTGTGACATGAGACGGTGGGGAGGAGGGCAAAACAACAATTGATCGCTCCAGCACATAAAGGTTAAACGTTTCTACCACACAAATATTGCTTGAAGTTTTGCCTTTTGTCACTACCATCCTCAACCTGAACAGATAAATCATGAACCTAGTGCTAATTTATGTGCTGATGAATGATTTTCTTAACATGTCCTTAACTCTCACCCATCTGATTGATCAGTGATCTTGAAACTAACCTATCCAGGCCATAATTTATGATGATATGGATAACATGAAAAACCATAAACAACATACAGAAATCATAGAGTCGGCACATAAAAAGAGCACATCATGACTTTTCACTCATTTTGCGGAGGGTAGCTAGAGGAATTATTTTCACTCGGCCCGCTCGCCATCTTAGACTTTTTGGAGCTTGATATTGTGCCCCAGATACAGCATTTTTGTGCAAATCATGTGGATAGTGGTCAGACATTAATGCAGATGATGTCTTTTGAATATTAAAAAATAGCAGAATGAACAGACTACAAGTACAACTCATTTTTCCCCTAACATAGCAGTTGACATTAGTCTGTTTACATGACTCCTTGACCCCTGCAGATTTTGACACATTTCTTTCTTTTTGATTTTTCCTTCTGGTCACAGGAATGGGTCACACAAATCTCCCCCCAGCCCCCACCCTCCCAATTTTGCCCTGCAATACATCCTAGATGAATTGTCTAAAGGTTACAACAAGATTTGACTCTCTACAGCTCACCAAACTTGCATAGGGTTTACAGCTTGAACAGATTACTTCTGTGAAACTTCTTTCAAAATAAAGAGTAATACAGGCATCACAAATCTTCTGCTCACATCGTTATATGATTTTTGTATCTCCCTATTTTTGGATATCTTATATAAAAATGAATATACTAAACATTTCGCAACCTGTCTTGTGTGTGTTTGTTCCAACTCCACTTTTTGCACAACTAAGAAATTTGACATTAAACATTTGCAGCTTTAGAACAAATCTGAACTGTAAAACAGCTTGATAAGTGCCACAACTCATTTTAAACGCATTCGTAATGCCACTTCTACACTACTAAAAGAGCTCCAGTTTTTTTTTTTTTTTTTTTTCAGAAAATGGAGATAGAATAAATAAGAACTAAGGTCACAATCTGTAATAACAATTTTCAAATTGTGCCTAAAACCTATTTTTGTCTTTCTTTGTAACTTTCGCATGAATTACTTTTTGTGCATATTTCTTGTTTTCGTAACAGAGAAAATAGGTCATTAGTATCACATGTCGCATTATACAAATATAATACTAAGCTTGAAAGTAGATTCAGTTCCCTTTCCAATCATATATAGTAAGTGTTGTTTCAAATGAAAACATTAATGTTATGGTCAGTTTTGAAAGAGATCTCCACAAATGGCTTATAGTTGCAAAACCTGTGGACATTTGCGAGTTAACGGTTTGTGTAAGTATGTCAACAAAAAGTTTTACTTCTTGGATCACAGAATCACATTATTTGACCACTCCTAGCCTATTTTAACTCATTAGAGTCCGCATATATGTTCCCATTAACTTTCAAATGTTATGAAAGATATCTGGATAAAGGGTTATCTCCTCCACTGAAATACGAACATTTACTTAATCCTGTTGAAATATTTAGTCTGTGCAGAGAAATGTATAAAGATTACAGACAACTAGAATCACAAAAGTGCCAAGTACAGTAAACACAAAAGGTCTCCTCAGCTGTCACACACAGCATTGCTTAGGCATTCACAAGCAGCACAATCAACACACTATGCATTGCTTGGGGCTTTAAAGAGTTCATAAGTTTATGTGATGATTCTATTTTTTATCACTGATAATATTCTTGGTATTTAAGACACTCTCTGGTCTTTAAAGATTTTACTGACCTGCCATGGGTTGTATGGTGACTGCACTGTAACTTCATTCCTGTACCAGGTGTCTCCCATATTTCCAGAATGATTGGCCAGAACAGTCTCTCTTCCTGGTCCAGTTCTATAACGGACACTCAGTGATCCCATTTGGTTCCCATACATGTGGTAATAATATGAGACACACTGGCCATTAGTTGCCTTGTGTGAACTGCCAATCATGCGTATTTTATCACCTTGTTTACGAGGACTTGAAGATTCAGCAAATGCATAGTGCCCTGGTTGACATTTGAAAGATGAAAATAAATCGTAAAAACGTAGAACTCTAAAGTACATGAAAATGCTTCTTTGGTAAATATCCAGCAACAGTGAATGGCTGTTCTGGATGCATGTTAAAGTTTTTTTGTTGTTGTTGTTTTTTTGCAAGATCTACTGCTCAGTTCACTGTTGATGACATTAACATCTCTGAAGCAAAAAAAAAGGAAAAAGAAAATGTTCCTCTTACCCACGAATATCACTGCAGTTTTTGGTCTTTGTTCTGTTCCACATAACCATAAAGCCTATTCATTATTCCCTTCATCAAATGTTGTTTCACAGAACCTTTAATTATCGGGAGATGCTTGATACAGGTGACAATGGTAGGGTCATACAACTAAGCACACATTTCCCAGCTGAAACAAAAATGACTTCAGCCAATAGCTTATGTGTTCTGTGCCAAAATTGGTGGATCCTCTGCAATTCTATGTTTCAGCCAAAACAGATTGCTACTGCTTCCATTGAATAACAAACAGCACTGTCACACACTGCAAGAATAGAGCCATGTATAAACTATGCCTTTAAAAATATTTCACCTATCTGTTTCTCCTGCATTAAAGTGAAGATCATATGATATATGAAGCAGAATTTTCTTATAGTTGGTGTAAAAAATATTGATTCTTTTGAAACTGTAGAAAAATTTAAGAGAAACAAAATTCATTAGCAATGTCTTAGATCTTTTTTGACAAAAGTTGAATGTGGAAATACAAATTTTCACAGCTTGTCACAACAGTAATGCAAACTTTGGGAGTTCAAGATAATCTCTACTTTTGGTTAACGCATAATTTACCTTACTCAAAAACTGATTTACTTAAGATTCCTTGCACACAAAATATTATGAAGTCATGTGCATCTTCTAAAATACTCTCACAGCCATTTGGACAAGGACAAATACCAGTAAGAACCCCCATATCTACTGTTCTGTTGTTAAATATAAGCAATGAAACCATTCTCCATTGGTTGTTCATTGATATGTTGTTGTTATTTTTTTTTGTTTCATATTCCATAGTTAAGTGAAGAAATATGTACACATAATTATAATATCAGCGATTTCCTGGCCTTAAATTGAAATAAGAAAAAATGAAGTATTCTGCAAAACTTTTTCACGGAATGGAATTACCTGCTGAAGTCTGGTAAGTATGATCAGTTGATGGGCCTGTGTTTGAGCTGCTTGTTCTCTTCTGCCAGCGTTGCCAGACTCCAGTTGTTTCAGACACGTATCCACACATGTCAGTCTCAAAGTCACAACGATCTACTGTGGAATCTGAGCCTGAGCAAATATAGAAAAAGTGTTTTACATAGTAAATATGTATCTTTACATTACCTGAAACTGTACTGTTTGCTACTTTCATACACATTCATGCACACCATTTGACACTGGGGGTTATATGGCCAAAAACAACCACCAGACAAGATTACGCTGTGTTCCAGTTTGGCCAAACGATACACACTATTTTAGTAAACCCCAGCCAAGCAACAACAGATACGCTTTTTTCCAGTGCAGCTGGACAAGGGATATCTTAAATATATTTAATGGTTTCTCCATGTATGTGTGATAGAAGAGACTTGAAGCCAAGTAAATTTATGGGCAAACCAAATCATTACATTTTAGAATATATCAGCATGTATTATGTCATACATTTTTAAACAATGTATAATGGTACTCTACAACCTGTTTCAACTTAATGCTTTGTTCTTAATTTATATGTTCCACATCTATGGTTTTTATGAGAAAAGGAGAATGATGAAATTAGATCATACAGGACACTTTTACTGTCTAGAATACCTCTGTGAATTGTAAAAATCTAAACACTATGTTTTTTTGTGCACTGAAGGACAGGCAAAAATGAAAAGTACACAGAAAAAATAACTTACTGCATGAGCCTGTGAACATTTTGACGTCATCAAGAGCAATGTCTCCTCGATAGCTGGTCCCACGAACACCTTCAAACAAAACTGTGTAGGAGCCAGTTGCCTAAAATGTCAAAAACCAATGAATAAAAGAAAAGAAGTAAATGTGCTTCAAGATATTATATCGTGATAATAGTCACATCCCCTAACTTTAAGCATTTCATCATTTATCATTTTATAGTTACCCCTGGATATGACATTAAACTGGGCCATCTTCTATTCATAGCTTTCTTTCAATATGACAGTATCAAAACCAAGATGGTACAGAGCAAATGACACTGTCAAACTTCAGTCATATCATATAAGGAAGCAAATAATACCAGTTTTCTAGTGCCATTATTATCTTAAATTCTTAAACTATTTGGAAACTGATGTATTGCTGTTATCAGTATACAATAACAAAACAGTGCTCTATCTAGAGGAGTCATATCAAACATTTCTCACAAGCTTCCAAACTTTCCTTACCGGTAAATCAACTGCTGCATCCATCCAGTCACTTCCTTGGGTCAGTTGTCTAGTCCAAAGCAGCTGTTTACCATTTTGATCTTTGGTGTACAAGTTGAGTGCATTGATATTTTGTCCATACATGTGATACCAAAATGTGAGACATGATGTGAGGCTATAGTCAGAAGAAATGGAAAGACAATCATTTAAGAATACCAGAAAAAGTACCATCTGAACATCAACAGCATGCATCCCTGTCAATCTTCCTCATTTGTTTGTTCAATATATGATGTTTCTCAACAGAATTAGGTATACATGTGTAAATCTCTGATTCTGTGCATGTGTAAACAAACAGGCTGAAGGTACTCAAGGCTCAGATTTGCATTTCAAATTTCTTATGAGCAGAAGTATTCATAGTTCTCTGAACCTCAATATGTCATATCAAATGTGACCATATCAAAATTACAAACAAGATTTTCAAGACAGGAAACAGATGCTGCATTTTCTTGAAGAACTTATGATCTGTGTAATGCATCAAACCTATATAACTACCTCCTTCTGGTGCAAATTAAGCAAAGTATATTATACTTAAATTTTTTTTCAGCTTTGGTTTCAAAATTTTGAAAGGGGGCCAAGTAATGATCGCTGGACGAGTTAGCCACAAACGATGAAGGTAATTCATTTGTGACATCATGTTCCTCTTTTGCAAGAGAGCCATCCTATCTTTTTAGCTGTCCGATACCAGAGGTTGGTAGCAGAGCCTCTAATTTTCTTGATCACTATCCAAATTTTCTTACATGGGATGCAGCTTTTGATCTGGGGTATAAAATTTCTACATGAGTTTCTTCTGGTTTCCCTGATTATCTTATGGGCTTTCGCTCTTTCCTGTTTAAATTTCGTCATACTACGGGAGTTTGGGTTGCCTTTAATTTCGCGGAAGGCTGTTTTGCAGGCCTCAAAGACCCACTTGCAGTCCTCTGTGAACCAGGGTTTGTCTTTACATGGAACAGCAGAGGTCTGGGGGATACAGGTCTGAGCAATCTCCAGGACAAACTCCTGGAACTGCTCGACTGTGTCCACTGTGTTGGGAGTAATTGACTGCTTGCAGTTTAGGTCAAACTCTGTCCAGTCGGCTCGGGCAAGGTTCCACCAGGTCGGCTGGACTGCTGGCTGTGGTTCAGTACATTTCTTAACGCTCACCCTGTGCGCTACCCGTAAAGCCCGCTGCACGGTCAGTGACCTCACTCACGGAGAATCTTATCTGGGGTCACTGACCTGTGCCGCTATGCGATGACCACAAACACTGTCCACGTGGTTCGGTTTTTATTGATCGGTATGGAAACATTCACTGCTATGCCTTATCACGCTTGATAATGAATTAACCAGCAAAACCTTTGTCTGTCAGTCTCTAACCAATGATCTGACTTATGATTCCAAACTGACAGCTGTAGTTTTCGTGAGAACGAAGCATGATAACTAGCCACGCCCTCCCAAGCCCTACACAAATAGTTTCATCCTGATTGACACACACTAATAAACCAATGTGGGCATTTGGGGCAAAGATTATTTCAGAGCTTGTTTCTGATTGGTTCTTAGATACAGACAACTCCAGATGGTGGTCAGCTTGTGAGAAAATGAGATAATATTGCAAATTTGTTGAGCAACAGTTCGCATGTCGATGTTACATCTTTTGAAAGTGTGGGGAGAGCCTTTGAAAGCTTAGTCTTTATGATTCCGACCAGTGGTTCACTGGTTAACATGTCCATGTCACAATGCGTTTGATTTAGAAGAGATAAGTGAACAATAAGACGGTGGTTACGTCTCAAAAATGTCGGTGACCCGAAGCGTGAAAATACGGCTTGCGCGTGGCGCGGTCAGCTTGACCTTGCCGACTTTTGCCGCCCATGCGGCGTGAGCACTTGCGAGTCAATACTGACAATTGGCGCCCCGCACAGGGTGAGGGTTAAGCATGACAAAATTGCAGTGTTACTACATTCCCCTTTTGTCTTCAACATGTGAACATACCCTTGTAAAGGTGGACTTTCAATGACAGCTGTGTCATTGGGACGTCTGGGACTTGAAGACTCAATGAAGATGTAGTGCCCAGAATCTGAAAAGAAAATAAATATGTATATCTCTGACACAACGATTTTTTAGGTTTGTAAAAACAAGCTGTATGTAAATGATATAATACTTTTTATTCTTTTTGTTTCACTATGATAGTGCTTTTTAATCACCCAAGTGTCACCATTACATCAGTTAAAAATGTTTTTTCCTTCATATATATGCGCTCATTCTTTTTTTTTTTGTTGACATTTGCTATTAATTAAAAAGCAGTTTTATCAGTATGTGCATTTGTTTATCATTCTGCGGTGTTCCTCATCTTGAACAGGCCTGTAAAAGGCTTTTTCATGATAGAACCATTCCTTCAAGACTGACTTTTTCTTCAATTGGACAGTGTTTAAGAGACAGTTCAGCCTTCTCCGGCTGATTTCTTTAAGCTTCTGTCACTCATTAAGAATCCTCCAAGAGCTCACTTGTCTTGATAGTGTGGTCAACCGATGGTCCTGTGGTTTGTGAACTAGTTTTCCCAGATGTGCGAGTCCAGTCAAACTGATCATCACCACCTGTGTGCTGTGTCCACTTGCAGAGATCAGCCTCAAAATCACAGTCAAGTGGCATGGCAGGACCTAAGGAAAAGCGTGCAAACACACAGGTGGAAAATAAGATGAACTGAAGAGATATTAAAACTAAAGATTCAATGAATTTGACTCAGAGTCATTGGTTGGATGGATTATTTTGAATATTACAACCTGCAAATCAATTTAATACAAATAAGATATAACCTTTCTATTCTACTGCTGGTTGAAAATTAGACCAACTGACAAACAACAAAATAAACAAAAATCACAGGGGAATATGAAATGAAGAAGGAGAAAAAAAGGACAGTCTCATTTAACTCTCTTCTATTCCTTCATTTTATTCATTTTTATTCTCTTTACAAAACTGTGTAACAGATTATACTAAAGGAAAACTATTATTTCATTAACTTGAATCATCTAAAATGATGAATACCAAGAGCTGGTGAGCCACCAGGGCCAAAATACAGGTCTTACCGCTTTGAGGGCTAGCTGTACTAGTTGTGACAGAAGGTCTGGGAGCTCCAGATACTGCAGCACTACTGGGTTTCACTGCAAAAAGCAAAATGAATTTTATCTTTTATTTACCTGTTTGTAGTTCCATATGGAAAGAGACCGGTAATTCATGATACATCATCAATTTTTTATCTTTGGGTGATTTTGATGATGTTCATTTTCTCAACATTCCATACTGAACACAGCTTACACAAAATTTCAAAAGAGAGTTTTTATCTTCATTATTTTTCCAGTTTATTTTCCACCAGCATGTAAAAGGTAGAAAGTTCACTTGACACATGTTCAATAAGTGTCCAAGTTAGGGAAAAACTGTAAAATGATATATTGGGAAAGCATGTTTGCACGACTATTCTGTGTCCTCTGCTCTCTTAAACAAAATGGTTAATAACATGCCCCAATTTTAACCAAATTTATAAATGCAAAATTATATTATGAGATCATTATGTTCGAAGTGCTCTCATTTCCCATATTATTTTCCTTTCCAGTCTACACATTTAGGCTAGCATTTTTCATCTTTTTTTGTAATTTTATTTTAATATTATCGTTATGAGCATGCCATGAACTTAGACAATTTGCCTATTAATCATTACATACTGTAGAGACACAATGCTGAAACATGCATTAATGACCACATATTTAATCATTTTGCAGATATCAATTAGACATAAAGACCATGATCTTTATTATCAGTACAATCTTCCTATCTGGCTTTGGGTGTATCTTCCTCCTTTCTTTTGCATTCATTCTTGATGACCAACTAATCTCTACATGTTGACAATAAGCTGTTTGGTGAGAAGCTATGACTGTCTCTCTATAGCTTTGCATAGAGTTTGATTCTCAGTAACAAGATTTATGCCATCACTCCTCTGGGGTATCAAGTGACAGCAAAAATCCAGTTTTTGGTTAGAGAGATAATGAACTAACCTGCACATGCACCATCGGTGATGGTGAAATCATCTACGGCAAAAGATCCTGATCCACCCTGTAGTTTTACGGAAAATACCAACTTGAAGGCTTGATTGCCCGAAATGTATGCCTGGGCCTCTTTAAGATTACGGCTGGTCAAGTTACTGCTGATCCGCCAGACTGGTGTGGTCTGATGTGGCTGGTGATAATGGATTTAAGAAATGGATGATGAGCGAGCCACATAATACAGAGATAAGTTGTCTTTGTTTATTGTTGGACAGGAATACATATCAAAGAGATTGACAAAATATTATCACAAACACAGAAAATCTGTGGGGACACAGCAAGGTTTCTGAATTATTTCTTAACCAATGCTTTGCAATGTATGCCTTTTTCTTTTAGCCATATTTTTACCATTTCAGTGAAATGACCGTAACATTAACTTCATCATCCATATTGGGGATTCCTGACCCACTGGAGTCTCCCATGCATGAAGCTGATTGTCACTGAAGCAACATCTGGTCAAAAGTGGAATATATTTCATTTTCAAAATGAAAAAAAAAATGCTATAAAAATATTTCAAGCCTACAAAATTCATTACTATCTCTTTCAAATTGTATAAAAAAAAATAATAAAGTAATATTGTATACTGTAGTCAAGAGACTGACTGATAATGTCTCCTTTAGGCCTTTGTATTTTCTACAGCATGAAAGTATATTGGTAAATACATAAAAGAGAGAGATCAAGAAAGGCGGGGAAAAAGACAGAGAGAAAGAGAGAGAATGGTTACTATTTCATTGTAAAGTGCTTTGGGCCCACTTTGTGGAGTCAGGCGCTATATAAATGTGCTTCATTATTATTGTTATTAACATGCAAACAAGAACCCTGAAAAGAGCTCCTCAAATTCATCGTCTGACTGGATTAACCTCAACAGCCTCTCATCCTCCTTGAAAAGCAAGCTTGTTGGAATTAAATGTGGTTTGTTTGTTTTTTTCTTTTTTTTTTTTTTGTTGATACAAATTGTTTGTCTTGTCTGGATCTTTGTATGCAATGGATTCCTTAGAAGAAAAAAAAAATTAAATAGGTGTGAGAGGATGAACGACTTTTTATTTTTAATGTGCTTTCATGGTAACTCTGGTGCGTGAGTGAGGGACGGCCACTCATAGTAGTTTATGGACACTTGGCCGAGTACCATTAATTGGATTATTTCCCTTGTAATACTAGCGCGGGACCCGTTATTCACATCACGAGGAAAAGCGCGCATTTTGATTGGTCAGTTGGAAATGTTGACCACCGGGCTTCCAACTCTTATATCATGGCTTTAAGTTTCTTACAACTCGCTCCTTCGTTGTTATCCACCGACAGAAAGACGGGAACCCGAATTCATTTTTGAGAGTAGACAATACCCTATCGGTACAAAATAGGTACTCATGATAACGTTTGTTATCAATGGAGATACGTCGTATTAATGGACGAAAGTATCCCGCACAAAATTGTCGAATGTTGTTAGTCCTGACACTTTGAAAATTTATATTAAAACTATTACCGGGTTTCTGGTATAGGTAGTCAGTTAGAATTGTAGCAGCAAGTTTCTACTTTATAATGGTACTAATTTCGTTGTGCTTTGATGCACAGGTCCTATTGAAATAATTAATAGGAGGGTCTCGGATTTAAAGCAAACTATGAGTTAGACGCATGTTATCCCCGATAATTCCAACCTGGGTCAAATTTATTCACCATTATTGCTGGAGTAATTTCTGCAGTTTACTGGGATACCTAATTGACTTTTGTGTGCACCCTTTTAACCGTACTGTAAATTCGATTGTGTTAGGACCCTAACCGGTTATGTTGTTCGGCTGGACTCAATGTCCGAGCCTTTCACTTGTGCAACACGGGCTACGTAATAGCTCTCCCGGACGTCCGCGCGGGCTCATAAATAAGATGCGAGTTCGAGTGGTCAGCACACTCCATCATAGACGCAGAGACAAGAGCCGACAGCACAGTGAACCCAGCCCAGCAACCCGGGCCCGTAGCAGCTCAGAGGCTTGCCGACGCTTGCCATCGCCACCCCGCCCCATAAGGCATGTGGCGGTAGCGCAGGACCCGGAGAGACTTTGGCTTATGGCTGGTTGGGCTTTTTTTGTTTGGTAGTGATACCGTTGTTAGGCTTTTTGAATAAATAAGATTGCCAGCAGAACCCTGTGTTTGTTAATCCTGTGTATCCTTAAGGGAATTACTATTGAACCCACGCAGTAACCACATTAGCCACTCGTAGTTCATCCAACATAGGCAAAATAACTGTCATGTACCAGTTCCATCATGAGGGTTGCTGTTGAAAAGCTGTTCCCATAGTTACTGTACCAAAAGTGGAAACATGCTCCACTGGAGCTTGTGGGTTGGATTGTATCAGATCTCAAGGTTACAATCTGTCCTTGTTGTCGTCCACTGTTCACACCAGAGTATAGAATCATATAGCTCCCTAGAAAATAAACCAGTGAAAGATCAGATCTTTCATAGTTTCATCATATAAAATATCTGACTTTTTCAAGCCACATGAATAAAACACAAGGATAAATATAGAAACCTATTTGTTCATTCTCTTACTAATTATTGGATTCTTCTTTGATATGATGATAATTTTCTGGGTTAATCTTTCATTACAATTGCCGTACAGCTTTTCATCATAGTTTCATTTGAGTAAATCAAAAGTTTCGCTTACATGCGTGAAATTCTGCAAGGATACCCTGTTGATTTTCAAGAGTCTAAAACTGTAGTAAAATCTCAGTTTAGTACTAGCATTTTTTTTAAAAACTACATGAGGTACCTGGCATTGCATGGAATAAACCTGTGCGCTCTGTCCCTCTTATTTATGACACTGAAATACCAATTGAGAATGTGAGAATGTGTCCACACATACTTGCCCCAGAGATTATTATTGTTTGGCTGGCCCACCCCCACCCCACACCCTCCCCCCAATCCCAAAATACATGGGACCTTCAGGTTGAAAAAACACTGATCCAAGAATCTTTCCATATAATCTAATTTTTAAAAAAAAGGGGGGGGGGGACGCAATTGCATCACAATGAAATACTCTAGCCATTATTTTTTTCTTCTACAATAAGATGTAATAGTTTCAGTGATAGTGATGATAAGAAGAAAATCTTTACTCACCATTGCCATTCTGCAGTGTGTGGTCAACAGGTGGATGAGGATTAGAATTTCCAAATATTCGAGAATTGGCAGTTGATTTCACAAACTGAGTAGTAACTGAATTTAATCTTGAGGGAGCTGCCACCCAGCCACATAAACCATTTTCAAATGTGCATTCTCCTGGATTAATTTTTAAAAAAATGATTTAGTCTAACAGCCCATTCAAATGCACAAACTGCAATCAGTAGAGTGGTTCTAAATCTATATGAAGTACACAAAATATAAGTTTATGTATGTTGAATGAATAGGTCAGGCAGTATGGTTAAAGAACTTACAAAAAATAACAGATGATATGTAACTCCTTCATTTTTGGTGGATTTACACAAATTTGGAAACAGGCACCAACAAACATCTGATGATCCATTCATGGACAGAGTTATGGAGTGATTCCAATAACACTAAATGGAAAAATATCATAGCCTGAAAAATAGTATAATCCAACAGTTCAGATATTTTTGTATTGTAGTGAAAAGACCACCAATGAGAATACATGTTCCTCTTCATACGATTACTTATATGGTCCGCAAGATATAAACCACTGCTTGGCAGATTCAATTTTTAAAAAAAAACAGAAAAAAGATCAAATGATTGCCAAACTGAAAAAGGTGAAATCACCATGACCCTCCATTGAACTATTACAGCATGCCAATTAAAGCAGCACCCAGGAAAGTATCCAAATGGAGTGATGAGAAGACAGTAAATCCATCAGCAACAACAGTCTCAATGACCTCTTTGTAATAGTCATAAGAAGGCATCGAAACAGCTGATGCTAAAAGATCTTGCTTTGTATACACATCTTGCACATGATAATCAAATCCCATATTAGACAGTAAAAGCAAATGAGGAAAACCTAACAACAAATCCAGAAAGAAGATCGATGCTCCAATTGTGTAGTATAAAATGGTAGGTTTTCTCGAGGACAATTTTTCAAAAAGATATTTGCAGCATACTAAATCTAAGCAAGAAAGGGTCCAGCCTGCCCACAGACAAATTTGTTTAATATTTATATATTTACACTTTTTTTAAAATCAAAATTTTTCACAATGTCCGCAAAACTACATATGTTAAGTCTGCATCATGAAACAACTGAGAACGAAGCACTGCAAATGGGAAACAAACTTTCCAAATACATAAAAACATCTGGATCCCACATCCAAAATAAAATGAAATATACCAATGGTGTATTCATCACTGCATGTTATTGAAGACAGGTGATTTGGTAGTTTGAATGAAAGCTGTGATGACGACTTCTTGGCATAGATCAAAGAAGGCATCGTGACAGCTGACATTTTAAATACCATCAACCAACAGAAGACAACAAGAGTGCAAAAACAGTACAAAATCCTCTGATAAGTGTAAAGCAGGACAAAGCAGTGACTAATCCACAACACCAATGTTGATGGTGGAAAGAGACATGACCATGAGTAATCAGTTCAACAGACATATCCCAACCTGCAATGCAGCTACCAAATTGAGTTCAAATAATAAGAGTACAAGTATACAAAACAGTCCTGCAACCTGTGGCTGGTGATGAGTACAGTGTAATGTTTGATTAAAAAAAAAAAAACAGACGCTAGTAAACATTTTGAATAGCAGATGAAAAAGGTAGGTTTTACCTATCAGTTTATCTGTGAGATACATGAGCTGTGGAATTTTCAACATAAATACATCTTTTGTAAGATCATTGCTTTACGTATCTCCAAAGCAAAGCATGAGTGACATAAATAAGCTGTTTCCTTACCTGGGGCTGGACATGTTGGTAGCACACTGACATCATCAATAGATATGTCACTTGTATAAGATGGTCCCACTGAGCCTTGGAAGACAAGCTGTCAAAATAAACAACAAAATAAAATCTATGAAACCATTATCAGAAATTAGTCATGACCCGCTGGTTTTTCAGAAATCTTTCCATTAGTTTGTTCATTGATTTCTCAACAGATAATGTACGAAGCTTCGTACCAAAAATTAAAAAGTGTAATGTCATATGCTTAACAACCAGGGGGTGAGTTACCCTAAATTCCTTCTCACCAAACAGTCAATATGGGTGGCATAAACAATTGGTTCAGCAGGAATGAGTGTTAAGTGCAGTGGTGTAAACCAGGTAAAACTTCACCACTGTAATTGACGGCAACGTCAATCAAAATCAATGTCCATATACTTCAGTTAGTTGGTTCAGCACATTCTCATCATTCACATAGAGGAGCAAATTCTGCTCAATCAACAACAGAACTTGAAAAGGCACAAATATTAAATTAACATTAAAGTACAACTATTCCTTACTATAACTTGCATTTCACTGTTCTCTGTCCATGTAAAAAACATTACTTTTCATTGCTGTTCTTGACTTACATTGACTGACTGAGATTGACTGTCTGGCAACGGGACCAGCTGCTGGAACCATTGGTTTGGTTGGTTTCCACTAATACGCCAAAGGTTAGTAGACAGCTTGTAGGAATTTGTTGCGTTCAAAAGACCATAGTACAGTGTTAGTGTACCCATCCCTGTTCCATACATGTGATAGTAAAAGCTCAGACACTGACCAGCCATTGGCTGGAAAGGCTGGGACCACAAGCGGGCAACATTACCATACTGGCGACCAGAGGCTTCAATATACATGTAATGACCTGCAACAAAATAAATATTATAACTGCAAGATAAAAAATTCTCAACCGGCATCTGATGTGACCAGAAAGAAAAAAAAATTTAGGTTATTACATTCCCATATTAAAATACATTTTATCTCTTTTGCAATTTTCTGTATGATCTTGTGCAATCACACTGAATCGGCCATGCAGGATACAACATCTTGCTTGACAGTGGCTGCCCAGTTCTTTGGACCCAAAGTCAAAACTAGAGTTTTTTACCAATTGGTATCCAGTAAGCATCTCTATCAACTAGAAAGCTGAAAATAGAACACCAGTTTCTGGCATGTCTGATCTTCTATATGGCCTGATCAACAAGGAAATGGACAGCAGGCCAGCTGAGGCAAACAGTGTCATTGGCAAACTTTGCAAATGAGTCTGGAACAACAGATATCTCAGGGAGGGTAGAAAGACTAGCATCTATATGCTGCATTTGACAACAGTGCAATATGGTGTGGAATAATGGGTCAACCATCATCACCTCTTGTCTCTTCCACACTCAATCAATATACATTGGACAGACTTCTCCAGTGACACTGAAGTCCTCACTGGTATGGAAACAGTGCCTCTGAAAATGCAGCTGCAATGGGCAAGACATATATTCAGGCTAGAGAATAGTTGGCTTCATAAGATTGACCCGTACTGTGAACTAGTCACTGGCCATTACAACAGGCAGGCACTGTGGAAGATGCAAAAGGACTCCTTGATAAACACCTCATGTCCTGCATTATCAAACCTGAGAGGGTTAGAATTAAAAGGGGTCTAAGTCCCAATGTTAACTGCACTGGGACCTGCAGCAAACACTGACCACCCCCCCCCCCCACCACTTCTGTCACCACCATCTTCCCCCACCTCACACACACACCTTCGAATCTTCAACTGAGATGAGAGCCACCATTTAATCATCTTCACATTCTGCAGGTACTGTCATTTTACAAGTATTTGATTCACAAAATGTTTCACCACAAAAATATACTTTGTCCAACTGATTTCAAACAACCCCATTTGCCTCAAAACATAATACCATTTTGAGAACACATACAAAAATGAGTGATCTCAATATCAGAACAATTTACTGTTTCAGGCACTGAGTTCAAAATAAAATCGACAATTATTAATTATTATTAAATTAAGAAAAAGATAAAGAGGCCGATTTACATAGAAGAGGTTGATCAGAATCAGTCTTTGTTACCTGTAGATGTTCCATAAGTGTGATCAGTGCGTGGACCGGTGCCAGAGGATGATGTAGAGCCTCGGGATCTTGACCAGTCAAAAACATCTGTACCCTCTTGCATATAGCCACAAATATCAGATGTTTCAAAATCACAGTCAAATGGGGTTGGTCCAGTGGCTGAAATATTCAACATAAACATGGTGGAACCACTTTTGGCCAAAGCTGGATTATACATAAGTCCTTTTTATCTGAAAAATGTCCATGGTACCACCATGATCTCTCTATATTCTTTGCCAGTTTATGCCTCTTTACATGCAAAGAAAATCATGTAAATCCCTTTCAACCAAAAGTTTTTCTTTCATTTATTTGGTGAAGATAGTCTTGAAATTGCATTGCCTTTGATGCAAAAAAAAAAACAAAAACAGTTCAGACATGTTCATTTCATACCAGCACACTTGATACGGCTGAGGGTGAGCTGGAGAGACATAATACAGGGTCATTAAACTGAGCAATAGGGATTCCAGACAGCAAGGCACTGGTACAAAAGGCCACATACCACTTCTTTTTTATCAGTCACCTTCTGGTCTTCACATCTTTCCATGGGCTGTTATGTATGTGTCATGCATGACACACTGACAACGATACGTTCACAAACAGTACTTGACAAGTACCGGTAGTTCAAACACATTATACTCGAGACAAGTGATCAGTCACCACCCACTGTTTTGCCGTTTCTTTCAGAATGCTATACATAAACGAGCATGTCACTGACATACAGACACACACATGCACACAAAGAGAAAAAAAAGAAAGAAAATGGAAACTGGAGTTCAGTTGCTGGATATAGTGTATCAAAGGAGGCAATAAAGTACAATTAGCAAGGCATCGTGTATCGCTTCTCCTTAAGAGGCTGAAAAAATTGTGATTTTAAACCCAGCCACTCTTGACCTAAAATACTGTTGATACAAAATACAATTGTTGGTCCTCTGAATTTGAGCTTGAGCAGGTTTCACAGAATAATATTTTCAGATGTTTTTTCATCTACTGGTGTCTTCATAAAACTGAAATAGTTAAATACAATTATCTTAATTTTTGTCTTATTTCAGCCAGAGAACAATTGATGATTGACTTTCACTGTACTATAAACACCTGTTAGAAATGATCACTGCAATCTACTTTTTCATAGTCAGCATTACTGAGTTCTTTTAATCAAACTTAATGTAATAAATATTTAGCTTGCAAGGATGCTTACTGCTTTTTGAATATCAAGAAAGTTAACAAGATCACCAATGAACATTTCAATGTTCTCATCACAACTGAGGTGCTGGCACCATTAACTTCTACTGCCATAGCTATGAAAAACTGAATGACAGGTGAAACAATTCACTTCAATTTTCTGTACTGTCTCTCCTTGTCAGTGTCACTCAAATTTAGTCTGACTTACAAGTACATGAGCCAGCAACCAGTTTGATATCATCCACTCCAATGTCTCCTGTAAAGGATGATCCACGAAGAGCCTCAAATATAACCTGAAAATACCATAAATGAAATTTAATCTGCAGATTGATAAAATTAAACTATCGATTTAGCTATATCAAAATGAACATGATTGCCCAGGTAATCTATCACACAACTGCTTACAAGACAATATTTCATGTTCTTGAGTAATGGTACAAGTGGAAACTGTCAAACACCAAACTGAAAACTGAACACAGTGTCAATAAACTGTGTCAATGTGTCAACTTTAACACCACCATGAGATCTGTACTGTCTGGGGAGGGGCCTGACCTGGTTAGCTGATGCAGAACTGCCTGTCCCAATGTCAACATCTGCCGGCAGCCACTGATCTCCTTGTGTGCCATTTTTCTGCCAAACTGTGATAATTTTGCCTGCAGTACTCTTCACCTTCACATTCAAGCGATTCACAGTTGCTCCGTACATGTGATACCTGTGATGATGAAATTCCACAAGGAAATTTCAGGTAAATATTAAATAAAGTTAGCAATTGAACAGCTTTCTAGTATTTCATAATTTCTCCCACTTCTTGCCCCACTCCCCAAAGCATCTGTTCTTCCATTCCTACTCCCCAGACTTCTTGTCCATCAGTTTATATCCTTACAACAATGACCAATTCAATACAAATGCATGTCTAATTTGAGTCCAATAATTAGCAAAGGTCAGGAAAATTGTCTAGGTGAGATTAAATCACAAGAAGTAAACTGCACAGAGCAACTTAAAAGTAAATACTTCCATTGGAGAACTTAAAGTTCAGTACAGTACTTGGCAAGCAAAACTTGCAATTTCAAAGTAATTTTCTTTCAATCGCTGACACAAAAATTGAGTATGCAGTGGCCAGGTATTCTATTTTCACACTGTTAGATTGATATGTAAAACTTTGGTATGATTATGAGTTGTTTACTGCGGTTTATATTTTTCACTTTGTGGAAGTTGATGTCAAGTACAACAACCACAAACAAACAAAAAATACTCGTAAATAAGCTATGTAATCGAAATAAATCAGATGGCAAGTTTCTATTTATATAAGCCTGAATCTTCTCTGATTCTATACTGGATACTGACACTCTGGTCCATTATCAGAAACAATCTGCCTAGCTAAAAGAACTTCTAGGACATTTTCAGAGGGCACAAACTTACCAGAATGAAAGACACATGGGGGAACCTGAATTTATCTGTGGGCTCAGCAATCTTGCAGCAGATCCCAAACTACCAGTCGATGTCTCAAGGTAAATGTAGTAGCCAGCTGAGACACATTTAATGTTACAATCATTACAATGACAAACAAGTATTCTGTTTCAAGTTGCAACAGTTCAATTTTCATAACTTTTTGGGATCAGGATATCATAAGCACCAGAAAAGGAGTATGGTATAAAATATGTAGCTTGATGAGAAATGATCGAAATGAAGACTCATGAAGATATCAGTATCTTACATACAAGAATGTTTGTTTTGGTGCAAAGATTATAGCAAGGACACAGAAAGTTATTACAATTAATATTAAATAGCAAAAATTTGGATGCAGTAGTTAGTAGTTATATAAAACCAGCAAGAATGCAAAGTGAAGAAACAGAGCTTACTTAGGTGTACTCTGAAATCATGAGAGTAAATTACATAATAACAGGACAATGGCTTGCTGTTCAAAACAGAAATATATAGCTTATTGCTACATTTATTCATATCTAAATATTAGTGAATGGTGAAACTGTGGCTACAAAAGTGTAATTTGTTCCTGATATGCCACCACCATCCATTATAGTCTTTATATGAACTCACTTCCAGTGGTATGATCTTTTGTTGGGCCAGTAGAGGACGAACTTGTTTGCCCTCTTTGTAAACGCCATTTTCTTGGAGCTGCTGGGTCCTGGCTCCATCCACAGATGTTATTGGAATCGAAATCACAGTAGAAGTTACCTGCAACAAAAATAAATGGAAAACTAATCAAGTATGGTCAGGTAAATGATTAACTTAATCAAATAAAAGTGGACAATTATAATTTTAACTGGGATAAATCAGTCCATTTCACAAAAATTGCAATTATCACACTAACGACTTTAATAAAATATGAAAACCCAAGAAATCATACATTAATTATATATTGATGTCAACAATTTCTTCCTGGCAGAGATACAACACATATCAATCGACCATGCATAAAATTTATAATGAACATGTGTTGGTTATGTTTTCATTTCCTAAAACCTTCTTAAACTTATATGCTATCATCTGCCATGGTTATTTGAGTCTCCTGTGGTCCACATTTAGTAACATAATGGCAGAAAACTGTTAATGTATGAAAGAACACCTTGTAATGTGAATGAACTCACCTGGTATCTGCGCTGCAGATGGTGTTGTTGGGGATGGTTTAGCTGTAGTACTTGAAGGGCTGGCTTGATTTGGTGTTACCACACATGGCTTGTTATCTCCTTGGGTGAAGGTTAAATCATCAATTCCAATGTCACCTGTATAGGATGTTCCTTTCACAGCTTCAATCAAAACCTGTGGATTTGGAAACATACACTTCCCGGTTGCAAGAATTTTGTATCATGTTCCATACTCAACTGCACTGAGTGACATTTTGCGGCTCTTTACTGAATCTCCTCAACCCCCCCCCCTCCCCCCCCTTTAAAAAAAAGTCACAAGTGGATTATTTCGTATACTCTGCAGCCCTTTTGATTTTAGCATTCGTCTTGCTAATTCTATGGAAACTATGTCAATCATCAGGCACAGAATAAGATCATTGCAATCGTTCCTGAAGATTAAAGAACAAAGTACAGCTCCTTTTCCCTTGCATTTCTGCTTCTTAATTCCTACAAATGCAACAAATGATTTCACAAGCAATAGATATAATAAAGACCACTGCATGATCATTGATTTGAATGTCAGTCTATGTGATCTCTCTTGAGAAAATTCCCAGTTGATTGGGTTCATATGTAATCTTTCTTGACAAAATGAGCTTACTAAATTCTGAGGTGAATCTACCGTAAAGTTTGGTCTTTAAGCCTTTTTCTCCCAGCTTTAACCCCTGCAGCTTAAACAACAATGCGGCTTATTTGCAAATTTTCCAATGCCAAGAGCATCACTCCCTTGTCTACTCTTAGCTAAATGTTAGGTATTAACTGTTCATGTTCACGCTCCATGTTAAAGTGTTATCTGTTCACATTGTTACAGTGTTAACTGCTCACATTTCTACAGGTCAACCAAAGCTGCACACATTGAAGCATTCAGAGGAAAGCGACAGTGAAAATGAGGCTATGTCAGTGACAGTGACAAAATAGAGGAGGATGCAGTACTAGGACTGTTTAACTCCGATGCCGAAGAAGATTCAGCGGATTCAGTGGACAGGATGATGATGACAATGAATGAATGTGATACTAGTACATACCTGTATTGTATATATTTGCTGCGGCTTATTTGTGAAAAAAGTTCAGATCTAATTAAAATTTAGTGGATGCGGCTTATATACAGGTGCGCTCAATAGACCGAACTTTACGGTATCTCAGTTCCATGTGCTCACAACTATCTGTGCTTGCATTACCGTGACAATGAAGGAACAGTAAAACAAGAAATATAACCACACAAATGGAGAACTGTAAGTCATTTAAGATGGCAGATAAATATTATCAACTGTATGTTTTTGGAAGAACTCATTGCAGTTTTTTCTTCCCGTCAGCCACAGGTGGAAAAGCTATCTGGAAAATTCTTTCATGAATATAGTCAAAACAAAAAAAAATCTGTAAAATGCTAAAATGGTATCTGTGGTTTGTTAATTTTATTGATGCATCTCAGGCTAACATAATTTGAGATGGATCGGATTTTAAATTACAATAAGCATAATACTTAATTTGATCTGCTATATTGATACATTTGTGTACATTACATAATAAAGGCTGACAGAATCAGGCAGCAGAACATACCTTGTAACTGTTCGACTGTTTAGGTATAGGAACAAGGCCCTCCTTCCACCCACTTCCCTGATTTCCACTCAGGTCCCACATAACTTGACGTCTTAATTCTGTCAAGGCATTGGAGCTGGAGTTGTAGGTGGCAAGATACACTCTTAAGTTGCCAATAGTTTGACCATACATGTTGTAAAAGAAATGGAAACATACAGCATCCTTTGGAGGGAATAATTCGCTGACCAAGACCGCTTTGTCTCCTACAACACTTGGGGATGATGTCTCAATGAAGAGGTAGGTGCCTGTTCAAGCAGAAGAATTTTTAATATTAGTATAAAGGAAACTGAGGTTTTCCTAGTCATTTAATGTACAAGTAATGGGACCACAGCAGCTTTGATCTAATCACCACTGTCATGGATAGGTATGTGAGGAGGGTAATGGTCACCTGTACCTGCCTCCAGGCACGTGATGATGATGATGAATGATGTCACTTGGATAAAGACAAGTGAATTTGGCAATAAGCCTGATTCTTAGTTTCAGGATTTTATGTTCCAGAATACATCAGGTTTAATGGAAATTCAGAATCACAGAGCTTGCTTTTAGACAGTGTCAGAATACAAATGCTTTCTTTTTGTATACTTTTTTAATCCCATTTGGGAAGTTTGCCTTAGTGCCATTGCAGACATGACATCACAACTGTGCAGCGCCGTTCAGCATTTTTTTTAGGAGGGGGGGTGGTGGGGATAAGTTTTTTATTTAATTCTGCCTCGGCAGCGGTCTGTTCAGCCTGCTCTTCTCGATTTCCAACTGCCAAGGTATCTTTAACGTGCGCACCATGCACACGGGCCCTCCAAATTTTTTGTCCTTATCCGAGAAGACTAGGTGCTCGACCCTACCCACCATAGGATCAGGGAAAGGAAAGTAACAGAAAAATCCAAAAAGTCCAACATGCCTGCACCGACCAGGATTTGAACTCAGTACCTTCGGCATGACAGGCGAGCACCTTGCCTGTAGACCACCGTGTCCCCAACTTTGGTGACAACAGCATCCGATTTTTTCATTTATTGCGCACAAAATGAAATGCCATTGGATATAATGATTCATGTGACCCTTTGCTGATTTATTTACATCTGTAAATCAAAGCTAGGTTATCCTTCTTTGTGGTTGAGTACTTTTCCATATTTTAGTACATTTAAAATTATCTTTTCCATATTTTTAACAAAGACACATATCAGTGTTAGAGTTCAGCACTGAGGATTCGTTAGTTTAATGAATGGTGTGATTATCTCCTCTTCTAGAAGTTCTCAAAAATGCTTACTAGATGCCAGGGTGCAGGTGTTTCATCTCATTTTCAGCAAACTTTTTTTGGTCAAGTTTTCCATAAAGTTTTATATGGTTTGCATTTGGTAGGGATGGGCAATAATCAATATTTGCCAATATCAAATATTTCCAGCACTCACACGCCTATCTCTCAGGCATTCAAGGCCTTAGTCAATACAGTGTCATCCAGTACAGTACAATTTGAAAACAGCTGTTTTCATGTGTGATCAAGTAATGTCTTTTTTAATTATTTTTTTCCTCGATGATTTTATTCAATCAATGTCCGGGAAAACTAAATGGCAAACACAAGTACTGAGAGCTGAAAGACTGAAGGACATTAATCATAGACTTTATAACTGTAAGTGCATGTTGAGGGGGAGGGTAGTTTGCCTTCCCCAAATGCATTTGGGCTCGGCACCCCTCTCTTTTGGTGGCTGATCAACACATTTCAGACTACTCTATATGTTTTTGTCTTGCTGATTCATCAAGGCTCATTCTCCATAAAAAAATACTGAAATGTTTCCACCGTTACAGGCAAGTTGTTGCTAGGTTTTTCCCGTCACAAATGATCACAGCATATCCTCCTTGCTTTCATTTACTGTCGCTTCTGGGCCTGTGAGAGCTTCCTCTGACAGCGACTGAGAAGAAAATGGTGCTGTCCCATGCAGGTAGGCTGCAGCAAAGGTTGTTTAAAAGCCTCTAGAGAAAAATATTCTTCCAACCCTCCTGAATTGATTAAGCGCAATGCAAACTTGAGTAGTGAAGACAAACCAGTGCTTGCCAAATGCTCAAATACTTGTATTGATTAGTGCCCAACACTAGCATTAGGTATATTGTTTTTTCTACCTGTACTGTTTCCTATTGTATGATCAGCAGATGGTCCTGTACTGCTTGATGACGTGCGGCCATGACGAACTAACCAGTCCATATCATCAGTTTGAGAGTTTTTCCAGGAACATAAATCTAGTTCAAAGTCACAGTCACCTGTTCAAATCAAATTTCACCCAAAAAAAAAGAAGAAAATTTATACATGAAGACATGATGAAGTCCCTCCAGTCAACATTTTCATATGAATGGCTCTACCAAATAACATAAAAATGATAAAACAAGAATGGAAATGACAGTCTGTTTTTTCCTTTGGGGAAATCTATCTGAAGCATGAGAGACATTTATGCAGTGAAAACAATATGGTGATGAAATCTTTTACATTTTTTATTTTATTATTGATGTAGGATTGATCTAGTCACCAGTGATATGATTCTGTTACCGCAGCCAATATCATATCTTTTTATACTGACTCAGGATTGATCTAGACGACTAGTCACCAGAGATAAGACCAGTGCCAATATTATAGTATATCTACTGAGATGTTCTACTGAATTCAATCAAACAACTAGGTTTACCATTGACTGTAGCACACTTTGCAGTTCTTAATACAATATCATCAATGGCTGCGTCACTTGTGTAGCTGGAACCCCTGATTGCTTCAAAGACAACATCGATATTGCCTGAGTTTGGTGCAATGTCAATAGTGGCTCTCTGCCAGTCACTGCCTTGGTTGCCTTTTGGACAGAAATTACACCAATATTGGCAGGAAAGAATATACTGGGTCAATGTCAAATGTTCTGTACATCATTCCTTCAAATCAAAACCATGTCCATGGGCTTTAACATTAATAAAGTAAAATTCAGCATGTTGGCAACGTGTGTATATCCTCCACCTTTCAGACCACAGGGCAATTAACACCTAATGAGGATAGTCAAAAATGAATTAGGCAGGATAACCTATTTGAAGTCTTTTTTGATGAATTACTTATTCAAGTAACTGTAACCATGAACAATAGCTTATAGTACACAAACTAGGAATAAGTCTGGCAGAAAAGGTTGTAATTATGAAAACTGCTCCCTGAAACTGAGAACAAGGTGAAGGATTTTTGTAGAAAAACAGCTTCTCTGGATTTCCTATTCTAAACTTATTATTTGAACCAAAATGCATCAATCAATCCTGTGTCTTGTCAGAAAATTCTAATCACAAAACCAGTTTTGCCACCGATTTTCATGCTGCTTGACCATTAAGTTATCATGATCCAGGCAGCTGACTCTGTAGTTTAAGCAAAACTGGTGAGATCTGGTAAACTGATGAAATGATACTCACCACTTTTTGTCCATTTGCCATTGCGATTGGAAGTGCCATGTGCTTGCAGTGAAACACTGAGTGAACCCTGACCACTTCCATACATGTGATACCAAAATTCTAGACACTGGTCAGATGCTGTGTTATTGACTGGACCCATAACCAGTCTGGCAATATCTCCCATTCTGCGACTTGATGCTTCTGTGTACACATAATGCCCTGAAAACATGAGAAAGAAAAAAATACAGCTGATAATGTGCAACATTTAAGTAAGAATTCTGTAACCAGATAAATGCCTACATTATATTATAAAGGAAGTAAGGCCCCCAATGTAATCATGAAAGGCTTTTTAATCTCTGAGTCTTAAATTCTACAAAAGATCATATTACAGTATAGAAAGACATAAAGATGTGCATGGGCATATTTTTAAAAAGTCGTTAAATTTGCTATATTTTTAATACTTTCGTTGATATTGAGTTGAACAGAAAAAAGGGTTTCGATATTTCCAGCCGGAAAAAAAAAAAAAGACACATTTTGTTCGAGTAGTATTACAATGAATGACAAGAAATTTTGTTCTGCGCTTCATTTTACACATTGGTGAATGAAATTCAACTTTAAAAATCACACATGTGTTTTCCCCGAGTGAGCAGGCCAACTAGTAGTTATAATAATAATATATAATACTAGCTGAGGTCCCCGGCCCTGCCCGGGATAAATCGGTTTGAATATTGGTTTCAGTTCTGGGTGGTTATTATGGACCTGCTTCATCTTGCCTGTTCCTAATTTTGTTTATCTTATTTTTGTTTGTTTGTTTTTAAAAAAGTCTTACTGCTCTGCCTTTGTGAGTTGACACACTGCGCATCCCGTACAACAGCATGATTTGCGCACGGGTTAGTGTGTTTAATAGTGAACACATCGCAGGAAGTGATAACGAAACCTTAAAATGGCGAACCATGGCTCGAAATAGATCTAAACCATGGCGAAACAATAAATTTCCAATAAAAAAAACAACACCGATTTGAGACTTCTATTAAAAACTGTGCACCCTTACATCCATTCTGATGCACCATATAAAATTTGAAGTCTGAGTGTTGAGTGGTTCAGAAGCCTTTTGCAACGAAAAATCTTAAGTCCACAAATATATATAGTATATATAATATATCTTATCTTTTAAGATGAAGGCTATAGAGTCAATCCTTTCTTGTTTCTACCAGTTTGTTTTAAGTAACTTTCCATTTAACTTCCTATTAGATGTGTTTCCTCTGAAATGGTTTCCCATACTCTTCTAATAAAAGCCATTAATACAATAACATACTGCCATGGATGATGATGAATACATCTGAGTAATGATCATGTGAGACCAAGTTATAAAAAAAAAATCCATGCTTAGAAGTTGATTACTCACCATAGTTTGTTCCGTAGGTATGATCCTGAGATGGGCCAGTGCTTACAGATGTTGTACGTCCAGACATCCTTGACCAGTCATAAGTGTCAGTCTTGTCATTTTGATATCCACAGAAATCCTGTTCAAAGTCACAGCTCACACCAGGAAGACCAATGTTCACTTGAAGGGATGAGAAATTTTTTTATGGCTAATAAAATGGATACAACAACTTTAAATAAAAATCAGTTAAGATGCCAACTCTGCTTTTCTTTCCGACTTTTTGCATACAGCAAATCCATATAGCAAATACAGAATGAAAATGAATAAGAGGATCAAACAATTCGGAGTTGTGGTCTCAAAATTGTTAGGCAAAGACTCACAATTAATCACAGCATGGCTGTCAACCACTTTTTAGCATGTTCTGCTGGAGAGTTATAGCTTACAGGTGAATAATGTCAAATGGACAACAGATATCAATACACAGCCATAAATGGACATTTTTTTCTTTGGCCAGATCTTGCATTATACTGGTATGGATATGTATGTTCCACATTTATAATTGTTCCTTCACAATGTAGTATATTATTGGAATTTTTCAGGAATATTTCATCTATTCCACTGTCTCTTCTTTATTTTTCGACCAGCTCTTATTTTTCAAAGACTTAAAGACATGCTGTTAAAAAGTTGCAAAAAAACCCCAAACAAACTTGTATTTTACTTGTAATGTTCATTGCTTGAGATTCAAGTCTTTTTTGTTCTGGTTGTTGTTGTTGTTTTTATTTCTCTGTATCTCTCACAATGAACAAAATCATGGCCAAAATCAGTCTAGATTTCATGCCCATTGTGCACAACCGAAGTTTTATCACACAAACATGCAAATATGCATGTTGTCTGCTATTATATTTTCGTCTAGAGACAAGACATAATATATTAGTTGCCTGACTTTCACAGTAACTCTGTTCAAGACAGACATAAAATATGAAACTGTTCTGCCTCACTTACAAACACACAGAGATTGCAAGAAAGCACACTCAACTTTAAAACTGAAACAAGATTGCAGTTTTGCCAAGCGTATAGAAAGTGTCAAAGCAATTATGTGAACTGGTCTGTGACTCCTCTCTGAATGCAGATAAACTGTTTCTAAATTTCACAACTTCTGTTACTTTTCTAAAAATCTCAAGATTTTGGCAATATATCACTAAAATCTTCCATACCACTTACATTGTGGACAAGCCCCTGATTTGACTGAGATATCATCTATGGCAATGTCTCCTCTTGGTCCTGATCCAACAACTGCCTCTATCTGAATCTATAATTTTGAACAATGATACAGTTAATGAAAGTGTAACAGCAATAACATTTTTTGCTCTGTCTCATTTCACTGCAATCAATAAAAATCACTGCTGATAGGGTGTAGGTGGGTCCTGCAACACCTTCCACCGAAAAGTCCTTAATATTTGGAAATTGCTTCTTTTCATTTTCTTTTTAGCTGCCATTTTAACTGCAGAAAACAAAATCTAGTGTTAAAAAAATATATCTTATAACATCCTTGATGCTGAGTTATGAATGGGCAAAATGAGTTTGAAATGAGATGGGTGTATGATTACTTGCATCATCTTGACCATTCACATAGATAGCATATTCAGAAATTTTGGCAAGAATTGCAAAAGTACACAGTTATTAACTTGTGAAAAGTTGAGGCCTTTAAAAGTGCATACCTAGTCAGTGGCCAAACATTGAAGCAAGTTGGTTTTCTTCTTCCTGCAAGGCGGTTGGTACCATAGCAGAGGTCGCCACTGAGCCATGCCTAAGTCATTTGTTTGTCTTCTGTCTTCTTTCTCTCACTGCCATTTTTCTGAGCACTAATTAGGCATACACTTCTAAATGCTTCAACTTTTCTCTGATTAATTTTCTTAATGCCCTGTCCCCCCAAACCTGCTGCTTGGCTTTATTTACAGTTATGAACTTGCATGTCTGGCATGTGTTAGTTGCAAGATATTTAGTTCATAACATGGAACCAACGAGTTGTTATGAAGCCAATGAGAAAAAGTTTATAGATCAAAACAAAATATGTCTTGCCGCAGGGCTAAATGTCTCATTTTCATATAAAACTTCTCATGCCTGCTACTGACAACTCATGTGAGACCTGACATATTACTTCAACAATCCGTGCACACCAACACCAGCACATTCTATATCCAAATTCACATAGAACAAACCTGGTATGTTCCTCTCAAGTTGGCATTGACGTTGGCCTGATACCACTGTTTCCCTTGTGTTCCTGTTCTTTTCCATAAAAGGTTACGTTTCTGAGGGCCAATATAAACATTCAAAGTATCCACGTGTTCTCCCCACATAAAGTACCAGAAAGTGATACACTGTTGCCCTGTCAGGGAGGGACCGTTGAGAACTGCCTTATCACCTTGTTGACGTGGGGCAGATGAATCAATGAATGCAAAGTAGCCAGCTGCAAACAAGAAAACAAACTTTTAAACTACCTCATACGAGCATGTAAAAACAATAAGATAAAAAGATTTTTGTTTTCAGCACAATCAGATCTGGACAGATATGAAACCTGTATACCAACATTTTATACTGTTAGCAAGAGAACAACAACAAAGGAACAGAAAAGCTGTGGGAGTTGCAGCCAGACTTGGTTATATAGTTTAAATGTGACAGAAAAAGATAAAATAAAAATAGAATATTTTGTTTTCATTTAAGATTTCCTATTTTGTAGCTTTCTTCTTTTTTGTTGCTAATACTGAGTTTCATAACATACCATTTTTTTTTCTTGTCTTTTTGTGAAATTTCAATTTTATACAAAAGCGAAACGTTTTCTGAATTTCAGTCCCAATAACATTTAACATATTTTCTCAGCAATTAAAATTCTACAGTTTGGCATAACTTACTTCCAGTGTGGTCAGTTGTTGGGCCAGTGGTTGTGGAGGCTGCACGAGATGCTTGTCTCATCCAGTTAAAGTTATCTGCTCTGCTTTGTTGCCAGGAACAGAAGTCACGGTCAAAGTTACAGTCAAATGGTCCAGAAGCTTGAAACCAGAATTTAAAAAAGGAGAAATCTTGAATGTACACAAAAAGAACTTTTTTTTTTTTTACCATTACAGATATTTTCCTTACTTGTACATTTAATGTGAGCAGCTCAAAGCAGTATTGCAATACTGCAGTAAAGGTCAAAATTAACATTAAATCTGTTTCAAAAAACAGCGCTGGATCTTAGTCATTCTCTTGTTATCCAGTTTTGTTCTTGTTTGTGATTTTACATTACAGAAAAGTCTGATTTTTGGTCACAAACAATTTTTGAATGGTAATGAATTATAACATTCATGTTGCTAGTGACTGGCAGCATTAATGTGTAAAACATCCTATTTATAATGTTCCTAAAAAGCATGTTTGCATTTGTCCCTATCAGATAATCAGCTGATGTCTGTAAACTGCCATATTACATCAGTTACAACATTTAACTACTAGTGTTCAAAATGCATGATATACATTCTTGTAAGTGATGTGGTTGAAATAACAGAGGAAACTTTGACCTGCCCACTGACCTGCTTGAGTAGGTGGAGGCAGAGTGAGAGGACCTGCTGTTGGTTGCTTAGCTTTATCTGGAAGGGCTGAAAAACAAAAAAAATACAACCTCAGATTCAGTGATATGAGATTTTTGTTTCAGTTTGAGACGATGGCATGGCAGCGAGTGTACAGCCAAACAGAGAATGTGATCAGTGAAAATTCTGAACAGCTTCTTATCACTGGAAATGTAAATATGACCAAAGTAATTGCTGCACAGTACAATGATACTGTTTTGAAAATTCAAAGACTGCTCATAAGAAATAAGCAAAACAGAGAGTAAATTCAATTCTTTATCTTCCAAATATTATTCAGTTTCACAAATTTCACAATACAATAAAATATTTACGTCTAATGAACAATGAAATACTTTGATATGTCAAAACAACTTCACATGTTGTGGTTTCTATTGCTATTGCAGCTGTGAATGTTGTACGCTTCAATAGTTATCAAAAGTTTTGGGTCTTTCCTTATGTATCTGTTTCTGATACCTAACGGGTGATCTCTTTATGGCCTGTTATTAATCTCTTTAAAATAACAATTGTTGTGAAATCTGCCGTTTGAATATTAAATCAAAACTATACAATCGGAGTCTGAGGAATTATCTTCTGAAAAAATCCCAGCAGATTTTTTTGTTCATTCTTTCAGGACTCACCTCCACAGGGTGCGTTGTGGTAGCCAAGATCATCAATAGAAATGTCCCCATTGTAATCACTACCTCTCACACCTTCGATGAGTATCTGAAACCATCAAATGAATAATTTTAGTTTTATTTACTAGAACCCCACAACTCTTGAATATGTGCCGTCATTGATATTCCTATCATAGTGATGGTAAATCCACACATTTTGGTGACAAACTATATGAACAAAAATTTTGTGCTGCCACTTTGTTTCTTACTGATACTTTTCCAATTAAGGTTTCTTATTGATGAAAATGAAACCTTGCAGATACAGCTGAGGGTGGCCTCTGGACTTTTGCAATGACATATTCTACATGCACAAGCTGATTGAAAACTGGAATGGAATCCTTTAGGAACAAGATGTAACCATTTACAATTTGGAAAAAAATCCAGATGTCTACTGAGAACAGCTTTATCCAAAGTTGAAAATGCAGGATGGAAAACTGACAATAAAACAATTGAATGCCTGTCCTATGGTCTGATGCACCATTTTATGCCTTCATCTTGGTATCTAACCAATGTGTCACTTCGATGTGCTGCGCTCTAAAAATCCAAGTGTGGACTCACAGCTAACCATATGTATTAGTCTAACATTCTCAAAGTATGTTTATTTGTTCAACTGTATTATTGGTTCAATTTTCCATCCTGTTTTTTTTTCCTGATGTGGGTTAATAGACCAAAAGCTTGATTTGTCTTCTCTTACATGAGGCTTTGCTAGAAACAAGCTTTTCTTTTTGCCATTTTTTGACTTTATTTTACAATGACATGCTCTACATCACTATGTCTGAAATCCCACAATGCCACAAAAAACAAGTGCTATCAGATAAGGTAATCATAATAACAGAATTGAATGCAGCCTGTTAATTTAAAAATAGCCAAGCCCAAACAAAAATGTATCAACTTACAAAGAAACTACTGGATGGAGAGCTTATAGGTGCCTGACCATTGAGCCAAGAATTTTGTTGGAAACCTGACAGTGACCATACAGTAATATTCTGTGTTGGGGATAAACTGAGGATGACATTCAAGGTGCCGATTCCATTGCCATACATGTGGTACCAAAATGTGAAACAACTACCATTCGTGGGTGGAAGTCTGAGGATTAGAAGGAAAAATTATTATTGTAGAGTCCTCAAAGCTTTTTACATTAACTTTAGTTTGAATATCAAGCTTCAAGCTCTTTAGTTTAACTACATTCATGTTCTCAAGATGTCCCTGAAACAGAAGCTTTTAGGACTTTCAATAAAAAACTTCTTCATTCTCACTACAGAATTAGTTTTACAGACCAAGACAGTTCACATGAAAAAGCCTTAGTCGGTAAAAAGAACAGATGGTACATCTTACACAAGAAAGATATTTACCATTTTACTTTTCTTATAATATACATTTCTTAGCAAATCTGAAGTATTCACAGCACACAAAACAGGACATGAAATGTCTCCATAAAAAAGAAAGAGCATTATCATGTTTTAAAATATGCCGATAATCTGTTTGTGATGAAAAACAATGCTGTCTCGAGGAAATTATGAAAAGAAAAGCTTCATATGACAATTAGTCATATAATTATGTAAAACCAAAAAAAAAAAAAGAAGGACAGGAAAAAGACTTATTTTCGTATTTCACTATTTCATGATCTATTTCATAATATCTGTTCATGAAAGTATCTATCAGTGTTGATATTACTTGCAAAATTAATTTTATACTTTCAGGTTTACATTGCTCACCTTTCACTACTGAGAATAGCTGACTGGCCCATTCTATGAGGCGAAGAAGCTTCTAAGTACATGTAATACCCATTACTGTTCTGCTGTGTGTGATCATTGCTTGGTCCAGTTCCCGAAGAGGCTGGATGAAATGATGAGATTTGACACACCAATCAAAAGTGAGAACATGAACACATAAAATTATATTTTAGTTGATGAAGAATCCAGTCAAAGACTGGAATCAAAGAATCATTTTTTCAAAAACAAACTGCATGGACAGAAAACATCTCAACATGAAACAGATTTTATTTCAGAAGCACTAACAGATAGGTATTATTTCAAAGCTCAACACAAGACAAGTTATCTTCTCACTGTGTATGTTTTAACATGTAAGAAGTATTTGCTGTTTCTGAAGCCCTTGCAGACACTTAAAGTGATTCAAAACTTAGTTTTATTAATATTATGCATCCTAAATTTCAAATGATAACAGAAGAATGCAAGGTATGCCAAAATTACATTCATGAGGTGACTATTTCAAGGTAATTAAATGAACAACACAGCCAACAAGAAAATAATTACATGTTCTGCCATTCTCCCTCTGCCAGTCATAATCATCTGAAGTGACTTGGGTAAAGGAACATGTATTCCTATCAAAATTACAGGATGCTGCAGGAAGAAATTGCAAACCTTGAAGTCAGAATAACCAAGTTAAACATGAAATTTTAACTGTCTTACTTACAATATTAGTGAACCACTTCTAAACTGGCCCAAGGAATTGATGTTTCAAATATAACAGATACTGCTATCAAATTTTCACAGTATGGAAATGCACTGAGACAGCTGCAGGCAAAATTTATAAGCAAAACTTTTGGCAAAAAACAAGAGAAAGCAAGACACTTAAACTTAGTTATTTCAAGAGATACAGTGTAGTTGAAATGTTCTGCACCAACCTGGGGATATACAAGATCCTACTTTGAGAGAGATGTCATCCAGTGCTATATCACTGTAGTAATTTGAGCCTCGAACTCCTTCAAAAACAACCTGTGGATGATACAAATTCCATAATATTTGTCTACACAAACAAATCCAGTACCATGTTCATAAAATTCATGACTTAGAGCTGAACAAAGGCTGATGAAAATGTGTATAAAAATACAGGTGCCAAGGCAATGAACTTATTATGTGTCAGACGTGTTCTCCAGGAAGCTGCTGCAGCTTAAATATCACTGAAAAATGATATTTTCCCCCCTGCATGCATATATATCATTTTGATACCCTAAAACTATCAGTTCAGCCTCTTCCCCAAACAAAGTCCATACACTGATTCTCATTTGAGTCCAAGGCAACTTTAGAATGTTCATTTGAAGTCTCCCCCAACATCATTTGTCAACCAGAAACACTAAAGGCAGCCAGAATATCATTAATGTTTGAGATAAAAGTGGATCAGTAGGATAACCGTCTTCTAAACTATATGGCCTGTAAGCCATCAAATCAGATCTTCCCCTTTATATCTATCCTAATCCATCCCCAGTACTTCTAGTGAAAACTGATAACAAAGAATGTCTAACAGAACAACAGAACACCCAAATACGTGATGCCAGAAACGTTGAAAAGTTGTCAATCATCTTTTTCTTAATTATAATGTGTTCATTCCATGCCTGTGATAGAATTCTAATGAAAGGACTGAAACAATTCCATCCATTGCACAAATCAAATAGTAGCAATGATAATTCTATGTATATTTCACTTACTTGGAAATTCTGTTGAAGCATCTTTGATGGCAATGTCAGAGAGGCAAAGTTCCACTGGTTGCCAAGATTTCCACTCATTGTCCAAATGATGGGCTTGAGAGTTTGTGCATTTGATCCAGTGCGCAGCTGATTAAAGCAACAGAATCAAAACAAATGTACTGATGCTTTCCCACAATTCAAAAAAATATGAACATATGCTTTGTTGTTCTTTTATTACTTCTAATGTTGTTCCACAGAGTGCTGCATGTATCAAAATCTTGTTTTTGCAGTCCCCTAGAGAAGCCATCAATATAATTATTTCATTACTATGCAACTTTTCCTTTCCTTGATATAACTTTTTCAGCTGCATTGTACTCTTATGCTTGGGTAAACTGAACAAAAATATGAGTGCTTGATTACCTCATGATAGATATGTTATTTTACTCACTCTAATATTGAGGTCACCCATACTTCTTCCATACATATGGTAGTAAAAGTTCAAGCAGATATCTACTGTCATGGGGGTGAAGGTAGGGCTGTTCAGTCGGGCTTTGTCTCCAGTCTTTCTAGAGCCTGAAGCCTCAGTGTAGAAGTAATGGCCTGTGAAAAATAAAATTAAGAATAGGGTCAAAATGGCATGTTATACAATTTCATAAGATTGTCTAATAATCTTCATGAGACAAATTCTTTACTTCAGTAGTCATATACAATTGAGAAATGTGGAAAATGGATTTCAAAACAGGCAGAACTGGAACTCTGCTTTAGCCTACCCAAAACAGCCCTGATTATCTATCTTGTATAATTTTATCACTGAGGATTTCAATCTGTAGAAAGCTGAATTATTTAAATTAAGTAAGCTCTAAAAACTTCTGCTTTTCCCCATGGCTAAGGAAAACAAAATCGGAAATCAGTTCATTATAAAACTGATATGTTACAAACTGAACATTTTTGCTTTTCGGCAAAGTAAATAACTTACCAAATGCAGTCTGATATGTGTGATCAGTTGTGGGCCCTGTGCCAAAGGATGAAGTGCTTAATGACTTGTATGTCCAGTTAAAATCATCACCTTGATCTTGAGTGAATTTGCATTTGTCTGATTGCTCCAAGTTGCAAATAAAAGGCTTGCTGGTTGTCAAAGTAACAGGGCTTGAATAAGGAGCTGAACAGAAAAAGTGAGAGAAAAAACAAAATGTCACTGATTCAATTTTTACCACTGCAAGGCCATGGGTCTCATAATTCATAATGAAATATTTGCCTAAATAGAGAGGATATGCATTATCCTACTTATATTTTTTTTTACTGCATAGATTCTTTACAACATTTTTAAAAATAGTCTCCAACAATCTGTAAATAAAGCTAGCATATTCTCCATGAACTGGGAGTAAATTTTTTCAAAATGCAATTTGAAGATTTGAAACTCAATTCCAAACCTTTCCAAAATTCACCTGATTCGAAACCTTTGGTACAAAACTACATTCAAGTGCCTTTAAAATGACACATAAGATGCAAGATCACACAAATGATTTTGTCCACTTGAAATCTCACTGTGATATCATGGCATACACATTACAAAGTTGCTCCATCTCCTCCCACACCAAATATTTATATAATAATCCTAGTCAGTAATGTTATGAGAAAGTATCATGTCCTTGTAAATAATTTAACCTGTGCCAAACAGAAAAAGTATATTTTGGTTTGTTCATTTGTTATTTAGGAGATTGATATTTCTGAATTTTTGGATACCATCATTTTCACCTCCTGCCAAATGTGCAACATTTATTGACATGCACATAAAGCCAACAATAGAAAGTTTCATGAGAAACCTACTTTCACAAATGCCATCAGCAAGAGTAATGTCATCAAGGGCAATCACACCTTCTATTCCGGGCGAACCTTTGGTACCTTTGAAAACAATCTGCAGTAAAAAGAACATAATGTACTCTATATTTTAATACTAATTTAACAACACAAAATTAATTACATCCAAAAATATTCTGTAATCTTTTTGTACTGGATATATTCATAGTCGCTAGCAAATTATTTTATGTAATCAAAACTATTTCAATTCAATTAACAATTATATAAAAAAGTGGAGTAGAGTTCATTACGGGACAACTGTGTATTATCAAAGTCCAGTGATTTCACATTTATTTAGATATTTTATTATGAAATACAATTAAAATGCAACATATAATCTTGACTGATCGACTCACTGACCTGATAGGTGCCTGTTGTTGTTATGTCGACAGACTGCTGCTGCCAATTTGGCCCTTGAGATCCTGTAAATTGTTGAATAGCTCGGTTCAGTGAGCCTCCTTTCAGAACATACACTTGCAGCATGAATACATTGCTGTTCATGTTATACCAGTATCTGTAGAGAGAACAACCCAGTATTTTTTACTAAAGACCTGGAGTAGCACATGTGAAAGATGGAAAATACCCTGAACAAGTATGATGAACCCTCAGCTTTGCCTGGGGTAAATGTGTTTCCTCTGCTCTCTCTTTCTTTCTCTCCATAATCTCTTTGTCTCTCTCCCTCTTTGCTCCCTATCTTGCAGGGAAGTTGCACCAAATGGAACATGCGTTCCATGCACATTACTGTGTTAAGCACGTTATTCCTGCTATCAGGAAAAAATGCACTAAACCGAACACTCTTGAAAGGTCATCAAATTAATATTGACATAGGTCAAAATACGTACCAAAAAAAAACAAATGCTTCAAATGCAAACAGTTAAATGATGAAATAGACGAACAGACAGGCCCTTGCAATCGGTCTACCCAAACATGGACCAGTATAGCACACCTTCAATGGCCAAATTTGATGTGTTTTGATTTGATAATTCAAGAAATAATACTCAGGAAAAGCAGATTCATAAAATTAATGTTCATTCAAAGTTCCTTGTGTCAGTTTAAACACGACTGTGATGAGATGAATGACTTGAAAGGTGGCATTACAGCTAAAAAGCCAGCTATGTCTGTTCATAAATCTTCTCACAAAAAGGAATGTTACTTTACAAATAACCCAGTGTGAATACATAATTCACTCAAATGAAAGAAGACAGTATTCAACTGGGAATTCATAAGAAATATTAAATTCTATATTCGCATGACAATAATTAAGGCTTTATCATCCACTAATTTTCTTTATTAACGTGGAATGTTTTGTTTATTTTTGTACAGTTGATGGAGATATCATGTGCACAGTTTTACATGGTGAACAAGTTTTGGTAAAATAGGTAATAAAATGACATTGTGGAGCTATCATGATTTCATACAACAAGGTAATCATTTGCTTCTCTAATGTTATACATAAAGTGAGTCTTCTAAATGTCCATTATGTTGGAATATTGCAAAAATTTGTCTCAAACAAACAGGTCTACAATAATTCTCTGAGTTTGGAATTAAAGGGTTATTTCAAATCAGATTGTAGCAATTGGTTAAAGCGGTATTAACCTCAAACATTTGGTTCCTGTTGCAGTAACCCGAGGACTGTACAACAATGCCATTGCTTTGTTCCCACCAATCTTCATGTCATAGTAAATATAGTGACCTCCTGTTCAAAGAAATAAGAAGACATTGTTTTGACTTGACATAATAATAATAATAAATAACAGGTTACAGTGCTTCATCCCACCAGGTGCAAGTTCTAGACATTTTTCAACTCACAAATTCAAAGAACACACTAAACATGTGACAACAGTCAGAAACAGATGTGATCGAATCCATCGATTAAAAAGATGTGTTTTCAGATGTTTCTTGAACTTTTCAGTGTTTGTAAAGCTCACAGGTTTTGAGGCTGCAAATTCCAGGTCTTGTGGCCACAAAAAGACAATAAGACAATATTTGCCAACCTCATGGCATTCTACATTCTACTAAGAAATTCCACAATGAGATGATATTCTGGGCACTGACTGAAGTAGGTTATTTTGTAATTATAACTTCAACACCATGTGGAAATTCTAGCCTGTTTTTTTTTTTCCCCACTGTAACAAGTCATATTAATTTATCACTGCACGAAGCATTTTTCTTTCACCCAATGCACCATGGACCCCAACTATGATCAGTGGACAAACTGTGTGCACTTTTTTTTATTGGCACAGAGAAGACACTGGCCTGTTTTTTCTAACTCTGCAGTCTTTGGTGAGATTACTTAGGCCCCCTTACAAAACACAGTGTCTTTGTTTCCTTGTCAGCAGTTACAAGGTCTTCTGTTTTAAATCTTCTGACTAAACTTGATCAACAAAAATGTTCATTTTATCTGGTAAGACAATAAAGAATTAATGATTACCTCCAGCATTTGTTGTGTGATCAACTTTTGGTATAAAAGTTGTTCCAAGTTGTGCTGCTGTTTTGTCTCTTTTCCAGTCAAAGTCATCATTAGGGCGGTTTGTCCAACCACACATGCTTGATTCAAAATTGCAGTTGAATGATGTTGGTGCTGAAATAGCAGTTCATTTTACTGATAAGATGATTGTATATAAAAATGTGGAAAGATAACCACATTAATCAGTTGCTTCTTTCCCAGACACTGATAAACATATCTCAAAGGAATAGGGGTTAAATATGCTACAGTATACTTTGATTTTTCATGCAGCTCTCAAATTTTGCATGATCAAAAGAACATGTCAACAGTCTTTGAACCACTGTTAGACGCTACATGCTAATTAATTCAGTTACATGATTTTATGCTCGAATCTAATTTACCATGACCAAATGAAACTTAAGCCCCAAAATCATGTAAACTGTGATGCAAATGTGTGAACATTAAATTAAAATACTCACATGAAGTGAAAGAATTTGGATTGGCTGTACTCTGAGTGGAAGTTGGTACTGTTGGTAAGCCAGTGGGGCGTGCCATAGGGGGAATAGTGCTGCAGGGCTGAGTTTCAAATGTGATGTCATCAATGGCAATATCTCCAGAATAAGATGTCCCTACTGTTCCAATAAACATGAGCTGTGGAAACAAATTATCATGCCTTACACGTGTTAATTTTTCAATAAGACAATGATGATGAATTAGTAAAAGCATTCCCAGAATGCAGTTCTCACTATTTTTGTATATTACGTCTGGACAAGCAACACTTTCATTCATTCAAGTTGGTTCTCTCTGTATGTGGAATAAATCATAGAGTTAGTATATTTTTTGTTACTGAGGCATTCATTGTTCATATCTTGCACACTCATTTCTAAAACAGATACAATATATCTTCATATCTGAAAGGTGCCCACCTTAAAGTTTATTGTGGAAATAACTGGCACAGTTGCCAAATTCCACATTGAATTTGCTTTGGTTCCATACTGCCAGAGAGTGGTACCAGGCATGCTGCCATTGGAAATGTAATTGACCTGAAGTTGGCCAATGGCGTACCCAATCATACTGTACCAGAATCTGGGAAAAACATGAAGTTATATGAAAACAGTGATGACAAACAACAGAAATCAAAGAAATAATAAAGTGAATCATTGCTTCAAGAGGAATAACATATGTAAAGATATTACCAAATGAATCCCTGTTTTAACTCATTCAAATCCCTGCTGATGGTCACTGATAGATGGTACAAAAATGCCCAGCAGCCTCTCATAGCAGCTGATGAGATAGACCCGATTCCATGCCATATTTTAATGGTTGTAATGAGGAAATGCGAAAGATTTTTATCATGACAATAGCGAAGGGAAAGTGCTCTCGAATTCTTAAGAAAGTTGCCCCAGAGCAGTACTCTGAATTGAAACAGACATGGTATTTGATGAGCAACACATCAAGTGCAAATCTTCAAATGAGAGTTGTGTTGACAAAATCGTGGCCTCCTGGGCACCTTATGCAATTACTGGCCAAATAAGCAAGAATTTTGCTTGAAGACTATCTGGAAAATGACTTGAATTGTGATTTAGATCTATCAAGATCGGATTTAGGTGGGAGAATGAAGAAAATGGTGATAGCGGTAGGTCTAATGTAATTGTAACACTGTCAAATAATTTCCTCCAACAAAACTTTATACTGATCTTTTACTATGTTTTTCTTTCTTCGCCTGCATTCTTTATTTCATTACCTTCAAATTGGTGTATAATTTGTGTGATTTGACTGACAAATAATGAAATTAACATTTTTCAAACATGACCCATTTTGTGTGTGTGTTGATTTGGGGAAATTAGTCCATTGGTAGAAATAATCTCAGGGCTGAATGAGTTATGATGGTAGAAATATTTTATAATGTCACCAGACCATTAAAATTACATTCACAGAAAACAGCTATACAAATTCGTCCTCTAATTAATAATTCTGCACTAAAATGACCACTAAAATCACTTACAATAATCCAAAAATTTACAATTATCAAAAGATTTTGAAACTTGTAACCTCTAGTACAAATTGTTCTCAAAACATTTGAAGAGAACGCTCAGTCATGAGTACTTGTTGCACAGGTATCTCTAATACATTACTTTGCAAAATATATCTCTTTTGGCTCTTCATGTCATATAATAAGATACAAATTCACTCCGATGGGAAAAAATATCAATGGGTGAAGCTAATGGTTATCACGCTACCAGTTATTAATGTTCACTTACTTGAAACAATATGTTGCTCCATTTGTTGATGGGAAAGACTCACTCAGCAGATAAGCCTTGTCCCCGGGTTTCCTTGGAGAGCTGGCTTCAATGTAAATGTAGTAGCCTGAAACAAGCGGAGATAACTTTAATTGATCTTTCCACACTGACATCAGATTTGCCAAGGAATTACAAATAAATGGAGCATGCAATTATCAAACTGAAAATTCCTCTTCATAATGTTGCAAAATGTTGTGGCAAAATACCCTTTCAAAGAACATTATTAGTATATTTCAGTTGCTCATAAATGTACTAATGATGGCGGAGAAAGCATATTCTTGCAAAAATATATGGCATAGTAGTTTCTAACTCACAACATGTAATTAACTCATACCATATGTCGGACACTGTTTTGAAATGTATTTCATATCTTACCTGAGGCAGAGTTTGCGCTGTGATCTCGGGATGGTCCTGTTCCGCCTGAACCTGTGCTTCCTTTGTGCAAACTCCAATCAAAGTCATCTTGCTGAAGCAGATTACTCCAACTGCACAGAGTTCCGTTGTCAAAGTTACAGGAAGCTGGAAATGTTTGCATTGACATGGCTAAAATATAAGTGACACATCGTTCTTTAATACATTTTTGTACATATTTCTGCCACTTAAGGATCATATCAAGATTTAACATTCAGAAATGCTGTTGGCTGAATGCATGAGTGATTAACACAATTTGGCAGGCCAACAAACTTGATCACACTATCCATCTGCCAGCTGAATCTCTGACCACAGGCTCAATATACTGGAGAAAAGTACTTTTATTCCCCAGAATTGAATATTTGAATCAGTTGCATGCTTCAGAATGCTGATCACTGAAATTTTACTATTTGACATTGCCAAAGTAATTTCCATCACAGAAGAGTCACATCTTTCAAATCTTAGTTACTCCCAGTACTGATTAAATTGTAACATGTCGCGTAGCACTTATTACACATGATCCTAGTGGAACACTTACGCAATGCTGTACACTTTCTTTTCTCAACTGTGATGTCATCAAGAGCGATGTCACCTTTAAAGCCATTGCCAATAATACCGTCAAAGACAATCTAAACAAAGAAAATAAATATGATTAACAGGAACAAAATCAAACACTACTAACAAAGATAGCAAGAATAGCTCTTTCTCCCTGCTTAAATAACTCATCGTTTCTCATTCTTATGTGTAAAATTATGTTGTTCAGTGTATCATACATCAAACTGAAAGATAAAGAAACTGTTTAGCAAAAACGTCACAACAATTATAAACTTCATTAAGCTAGAATCTCTTCTTATTTCTTCTTAAATTATTGATCTTATAAGAAAAATCATAGTTTAGGCTGACTTTCAAACCCACTAAAGACTTAAAGCCCTTTACAGATATAGCGGAACCTGTTTAATTCGAAGTCATCCAGAAATGGATTAGACTTCAATTTACCTCTGAGCAGACAAAACAACCACATGTTGTGCCATTTGCCATGTACAGTAATCACATCCCTTGTTGCAGACCACCACCACCACCCCGTTACACACACATATATATGCATGCATTCACACACACACAAACACCAATTTGAGGCCTTTTGATAAAACTTAAATGGATTCAACTATAGTTTTAATAAGTTTAAAATGTAGCAACCTGAAAAGCTTATCATCAAACACCTACTTGTGACGATGTTGATCGTATGACCAAAGGGACCTGCTGAAGGTTCCAGGAATTTCCTTGGTTACCAGTCACATTCCACACGACATTGTCACTGGAACCATCTTTAATGTGGACAAGGAGTGAGCCAATGTGGCTTCCATACATATGGTACCAGAAACTGACACAATAATCTCCTCTACCAGTGGTTAAGGATGGTGAGGCATACTGTGCATTATCTCCCTGTTTGGCCGGTTGTGAAGCCTCAATATAGATGTAGTGACCTGAGTAAACAAATCAGCCTCATTACATACACAGTGTGCTGCTCGTTACTCTATTCATCACGGGATGTATAATCATTTTAACTGAACCCATACCTGCAATCTTTAAATAATTTAGGTACAGAAACCATCAAATACTTATAGCAAGTAAGAATCAAATGTTTATGTTAAAAATCATAAAGGTTTCACCCAGATTTACAATTTCTCATTGGGTATTCTTCTTCTGCTGGCATTCATTGATGCCTGTGATATTATTTTTTACCACAACACTTTGATTAAATTTTTGTTAAACCTCTGACAATATCCATCTTCTGGTAAATAAGCTCTCCCTCAGCTACATGTGGAGATGAGGTTATAAGATTCAAGACTGAGCAATAGTTGTCCACCAAATAAAAAACATCATGTTTCAGTAGAATTATTGATTTATTTCTAAAATAAATACATTTTGCAATTTTCAAATGTGTCTTAATATTGAAGTTGGTACCAAAGTTTGTATTAAGATGTCTCAAAGCAAGGCAAGGGACACAGGCAAGGAAGCTGAAGTTTTTAAAAATCCAGGTCTGGCACACTGAATATGAAGAACAACAGAATGTTTTCAGTTCAAGCTAACTGCCTTTTTGCTCACCACTGTTTGTGCCAGTTGTATGATCATTAGTGGGTCCAGTCCCTACAGATTGTGTAGAACCTGCATGAGACACCCAGTTGAGGGTATCAGTTGTCAAGTCTGAATACTGGCAAGGACTCTCAAAATCACAGCTTAAGCTGGCTAAACTACTGGGACCTGTGATAGAGCAAAGGGCAATGAGAAAACAACGATTAGGACATTTATTTAAAAAATAAACAAAGACAGACAAACACTGACATGTTGCTGAAGAATATTTTTAAGCACCAACAAACTTCTGAAATTCCTTGAATTCTGAAATTTCTAATGACTGCAGATATTTCTATACCAAAAACCAGACAAGTTTGATAAATTCAGATTTTTAAAAAAAAGGAAAGGCAGAATAAATTAAAGGTATTTTATTTATTCAAAAAGCATCTTTTCCGACCATCTAAAGTATATACAAGAATTGAGGTGAAAAATTTATTAAATGATCAGTGTTAAAATTTATCTTTGGGAATTTATGACAATACCGAAGCAATCTTCTTAAGCACTCACTATAACACTGTCCATCAGTCACACTGATGTCATCAATTGCTATATCTCCTTGGTAGCCATTGCCTCTGGTTCCTGTGATTTTCAACTGAATGAGAAAGGGGGAAATTTTTACACTACATATCACAGTGCATTGAACCTTCATTCTAAATTATTCACTTGTATTTCTTTGTTTTAAATAAAAATGTTTCAGTTTCACCACCCAAATTGCAGTTATTCTTTACTTTCACAGAACACCTGATTGCAGCATCAAAAGTGCACTTGTACTTTATTTTCCCAGCACTGTTAAATAATTATGAACCATATAAAACCTGTCCCATTGACTCATCTCAGCTGCAGTAGTCTGCATTCAGTTGTCCTGCCCATTTTCTCTCTGTAAATATGAATTCATTGATTATTCCTGGATATTCTATGAACAGTGGCCGATGTATGATTTCAGCTTAAAACTCACTTTACATTTCTACAGTATCACAAAATGCACTCTCACTTGAAACTGGGAAGGTGATGACACAGTCAGCTGTACTTTCTTCCAAACTCTTCCCTGGGTTCTCTGCAAGATCCATATCTGTTTATCGGAGCCACCAGATGACGTGAATACTTCAAGTTTATCTACATGCTGGCCTTGCATAAAATACCAAAATGTCAGACATTTGCTGGCACCATTTCTCAGGTTAACTTGAGGGCTAACCAAGGTGGCTTTCTGTCCCTGGGTGGTGTTGCTGGCTTCTATGTACATGTAGTAACCACCTGTTCAAAGACAGATTGTTAATGTTATGCAAACCAGTGGTAAATAAATGAAATGTCACAGATAAAATAGGGGAAGTTCTTAACTGACAGTGAAAGTGGAAAATTAAATAGTTAAAATCCCAAACTGCGACATGGGAAAATGAAGGCTTCCAATTTATATAGTGAATGATGATGAATAGATAAACTGTCACCACTTCACTTAAAAAAAAAGGCAGGCTCTCACTTTGTACATTGAACAAAGATAAATAAATGCAGTGCCATTTCACTCTGTCAGATACTAATCTGACATTTAAAAAATGCTGTAATGCTTTCAGGATAAGAAGCCACACTCAGTCTAACAAAATATGCATTTGAATCAGAGGCATCATATTCTCATATTAAATGTAGAACATGAAGATTGATAGCAACTGGTAACTCACTTGATAATCAAACTAATCCACAGAATAAACAGTTGAGTACCACTGCACCTTGTGCATGAAAAATATCTATATTTGGCCGGCCTTACCTCCAGTATGATCAGTTGAGGGACCTGTGCCTGTCGATGCAGTTCTTCCTTTTTGTCTCAGCCAATCAAAGTCATCCTGTCCAGATGTGGCTTGCTTCCAGCCACAAGTGCCTGTTGTAAACTGGCAAGATATACCTATGGAAGATAAACATAAACAATTATGTTAAAAGTAGTTTCACTAGCTCTACCTTGAAAGTGCTTTGAAAGTTGCTTTCTGAGATTTTCTTCATGCAGTGGCAACTTTGTACCAAAGTTTGAGTTTGGGTTTTGCGGGGTATCGGCACAATAATGACCACTTAGAGCCCTTCACAATTCTTTTGGTATTTTATATTTTATTTAGATCTGATGCACCTGAAGACTACTTGCTTGATCTTGGGTTCTTTACAGCAGTTTAAAATATAGGTTCTATTCAAATGTAATTGGCGTGCTGAGGATACCTTCAAAGAATTTGTTCATGCATTACATAATTAGGAAATGTTTTGATAGGGGCAGTTTCCAAGTGAAGCCCAACGGAGAAAATATAGCTGAACAGTGGAAAGAATTTATTATTTTCTCTAATCCTCTTCATTGGGAAACTGTTCCAACTGAAGCATTTTCAACATTATCAACATTTCAAAGTATGTTAACATGCTCCAATATGGTCTGCCTCAATTTCTACATGTTAAATCCACAAAATGTTCATATACAAAGGCATGTGAAATTTCTGCCTTATTCTTCAACCTAAGTAATAGTAATTTTTTTTTAATGCAGTTCCACTATTGGATTACACTCTCACCATCTCACTTCCTTTCTTTGAAATAGTTGTTCTCAGTATTACTGCAATATTATGTTTCATGTGCTACACTCAATTTTCATTTGCATGCCTCTTTTTTTTTTGCTTCGTTCAGTAAAAATTCATTGTCAGATGCCAGATCTACTTAAATAGAACTTTCATTAAGTTTCCACAGAATCTTACTGATTTTCCCCCTTTTTTTTTTTCCACTAGCACTTTCTGGTAAGAGAAGGTGATATCCTCACAAGGTGCTCTGGCATATTGGCTCAAAAATGATAATGGGATCACTAATTGCACCATGTGGCCAAAACTAGGTTTGTGTGCGCAATGACTTCGTACAGAATTTTGAGGTTAGGGCTCCTAGGCTTGGGTTAGGATTAGATTTGGCTGACTGGCCACAACAATCTTTTCATTTGTGATATATCTATAGTAACTTTTTCAGAAACTGTCCATAAGCTGGTAATAAAAATTCAACTGCGATTATTTTGGCTACATTGCCCAAAAAGCCTCTACTATGTAAGAAAGCACCATGTCTTAAACATCCAATTTCTTTTTTCCTCCTGAAAATGAGAAAGTAACCACATGGATGTATGAATAAGTAATAAAAGGTACTGCAAGCTTCTGCATCCTTATAAAGAAACTGTTCATAATAATCAGTTGCAGGTTTGTCAAGAACTCCTGTCTAAATGGATATCGAAAACCAGACAGTGGTAACTGAAGATCAAGATCATTCCACTACACAGACATGCTACTAATATATTAGACTGCGCACAGCATGGAGGCGCAGTAGCGCTGCACATGAAGGGCTCAGCAGCCATTACAATATGGCAAAATATCACCTAAGAAACTGATCATTGCTAATTTGCTCCAGATTACTGCCTTTATTTATTCCTGTTCATTGAAGGGGACAGTTGCTAGTTAGAAATAAAAATCTAAATCAAATTTTAAACATGTAAAGATTTTTTTCTTAATTAGTGTGAACAGAAAATTTCATCATTCTCTTTTGTAACTTAGATCTAGCTTGTATTTAAAGAACAGCAAAATAACTCACTCAGAATGAGATCTATGCAAGAAACTTAAAGAGACAGCTGTATGAAAAAAGTGGTATGAGTGAAAGCTGGTCTGACAAAAATCTGAGAGGTGAAGAAAAACAAAACAGCAATAGGATGTGGCACATGATAGTGTGAGCGAAAGACAAGAGGAAAGTAGGGTGCGGATATGGAGGATTAATGAAAGACAACAGTAGAACAAAAATCATTTATGCATATATAAGCACTGCAAGGTCATAACCATAATTTTTTTTACTAATTTCTTTTCTTTCATTGTGTGTATATGTTCCAGAGGCCAGAGGCCTGCATGTTTTTAAATTAGTTGTGTGTTTAGGGCTCCTCAAAATCTTAATACAATACCCTTTTTTGCCAGCTATCATCGTACATCTGACCTTTCTGCGACTCACCGCCTACAGGTCTGTGGTTTGTTTGCCATATCAGGAAAATGGTCGCTGTGCTCTATAATTGGTTTCACTTTGCATGCCACAAACCAACGGGGGTGCGCAGTCTAGTATAATAGTCTTTGCATGTCTTTGCTCCACCATCACCAAATGGAAATGGGACATCGGTGATATTGAAACTTTTATATCGGCAAAGCTGTTACCTTACTGTCTAATAACATATATTTAGCTGTTCATAGCCTGTTTTTAAGCATAAACAGGTTGACAAATAAAGTTTTGAAGAAATATGGATCCATAGAGAACAGGTGCAAGGATACACTTATTATTTAATTAGATTCAGGACATGAAAACACAGTTGGACCATGTTCTACAGGACATTCTATACCTGAATTGGCTATGTTAGGCGTTGTAGTCGGTGGTGAAGGTGATGTGGACGTTGGTGTTACTGTTACAGGTGCTATAGTTGGACGTGCCGAACCTGGTTTCACTGTAAAAAAAAAAGTTCACTCTTGTGTCAGTAGATAGCCACCTGCCACATGAAATTTTGAAAAACCACCAAAAAAGCACCAGTTCACTATGTTAAATTAATCTGAATTTATATTTCATCAAAACTGGCCTTAATTACTATTCAAAGCTTATGTGAATTGATAAGTTTAAACCACTATGCACTGTAACTGAGGCACTTCATTCAAGTACAATGATAGAATGAGGCTCAATGCTTTAAGATTTGAGTTTATGACTCACAAAATGGTTCAAATTTAAAAAATAAAAAATTTTTTTAAAAAAGGAACGTCCTCCGGAATGAATACATGATCTAATAGCATATACCACAAAAGCTTGATGTTTCTTATTTCAGAGAAAAGCTCTTACATGTACAACTTGAAGAACTATCAAAAATGATATCATCAATTGCAATGTCTCCATTCCATGATGAACCTCTGACAGCTTCAAATATGATCTGAAATGACGGAATACAATGACTTGGGGATTGCGACAAAACTGGGCAACTTTTATTGTACTACCACCTTCTTTCACCATTGTGTGACTCTTGATAGTATAACATTCCAGCAAGAGGTAACAAATATTAGCTAGAATCAAAATCTGTGCAGAATGCATGGTATATACTTTTGATTTTTGTTCTCTTGCTCAAAGGTTTAAAGAAAAGAAGTATCTAGAGGTGCACAAATCCCAGGTATTAGATCACACTGGCTAATACAAAATTGACATAAAAAGTAGTAAGTTACAATAACACCATAACAATTGAGCTGCCACATATTTTCAAGCCAAACTTTAATCTTTTTTTTTTTTAAAGTGCTCTCCAAGATTGAAAACCCAAAGCTAAAAAAAATATAACCAGTCATCACAATTTGAAACTGAAGTAGTTTTGCAAGACATGACACCCACTGAATGCCTGTTTATTCATTCAATAAGAAAACTGAACGAGAATTGAGTGAGGCATCTGGAATGACAAAAATTGGGAAATAAATACACTACGTTTTTGTCAATCAAGCACTGCATTAATACCTGATAACTGTTTCTTTGGGAAGGAATCTGAACTCGTCCTTCATTCCATGCTTGGCCTTTGTTGCCTGAGAGTGACCAGATTGGTCGCAGACTGTGATCGCTGCTTTGCTGGACCCAAACATTGAGAGTACCGACAGTTTGTCCATTCATATTGTAGTAGAAGTGGAGACAAGTAGCCATATCAGGACTGAGATCCTGGCTGATGAACCAAGCTTTGTCTCCAGCAACACGAGGGCTGGAGGCATCAACATACACATATTTGCCTGCCAAGAAATTATGATGGTTTTATTATATGTAAAAATATCAGCCTGTCAACTAAGAACTAAAATTTAGTTTTTCCATCTGGGCTTTTAAATCCGGAATATAGACTTCTCGAACACTTGCCCTGAGTTTGCTGATAAAGACAAGCAAATGGTTGAAATACCTACATTTCTGTCGCAAGGAACATTGAATGAAATGATATAAAAATACATAAAAACAATGTAGTAAATAGGTCAGAGAATAAATTGAGAGCCACTTGGTTAACTATTGTTTTGTATTTCAACTTTTTTTAAAAATTGAGATATTTGGCATGCTAGTAGCCCTTGGCAGCCCACAGGCTGTGTTATAAGTTGGGGTTGAAATTCTGAAAATGAAGAGTTAAAGATAGTTATTAAATATCATAACCAATAAGTCTGATAAAGAAAGTTATTCAGTTTTTTACTTCTCCGGAAAAATTTGTAAAATGGAGTTATGTGGCCCTCAAATTACCTGCCTAATTACTTTTACATTTCCAGAAAATACAATTACAGTAATCAAATTCAAAAACATGGAAAAGTGATAAATAGTGTTCAAAATTTGATGCAGATCCATCTCAGGCAAGGAAATTGGTAATTATTTTACACATGGAACATCGCCTATCTTGTCAAACAAAATTTAGAAAAATATTCCTACCAGATGCATTCTTCATTGTGTGGTCCGCAATGGGTCCAGTGTTGGCAGAACCAGTGGTCATGCTGGTCACTAACCAGTCAAAATTATCACGGCTCTGTTCATTTATCCATGTGCAAAGACCGTTATCAAAATCACAGTTTCCTGACAGGATAAAAATATAATAATTATGGAAAGGTCTGATAAAGTAACAATGTACTTCAGTGAGCAGCTAGAAGTTTGCATAATACGAGCAAAATTCAATTTATGCCATTCGTTTTTAAATACTCATGAGCGAAGTATGGTGATCTACTTATTGGTTGAAGTAGAGAGTAATACTTTATCTTTATGCTAACTTTCCCTTTAATACTACACAGCTTATCACCCTCAAAATTTAAGGACTGATATTGATTCTTCCATGACATGTCCATTGTAAACTCTGTACATAAACATCATCGCAATCATCAAACACTCATTCACCAGAGGTTGCTCCCTGGGCAAAACGTAGAGTAATACTCAGGGGTAAAATGATGATTATAACTACATTTCCCCATATAAAATACCGAAACTACTAACAAATATCAACAAGAAAATACGACACCAATTTTGTTGAGAGTACACGTATCAATATCAAAAGCAAGTAAGTTTCTGAGATACCACTGAATTTGGCAAAGCAGATCAGGAAAGCACCTTTAACATAATTCCTAAAAAAAAAAAATAGCAAGATGTAAACTAAGAATCCGCATTAATTTTGGCTTCATCTTGATTCTAAGCAAAGCACTTAGCAAATATTTTTTTGAAAGAAAAAAATCAAAGTGTTCCACATTTCCTGTTTGTAATCCGTTTAATGAACATACCAGGGTGGGAGCAATCTGTGTTAGATATTTTGATGTCATCAAGAGCAATATCACCATAAACTCCACTGCCTATTTTTGCTTCAAAGACAACAGAGAAAGGAGTGTTGGTTGGTGGAACACTGACAGTTGCTTCTTTCCAGCCTTGGCCCTGGTTAGCTGAAAGATAATGAGAAACAAAGCTCACCACCAAAGTAATCTTTCATTTTCACACTTTCTTTATTATGATGATTTTTACACCAAACTGAACATGACTACAGCAGTAGAAAGCCTCAAAAGGTTTTTTTGTTATGAAGAAATGTATTATGATTTAAGATTTTTAATACTTTAAACAGTCACATGACATTCAAAATTTCATTTATCAAAAATGTAAACTTCTCTACAAGTCAACTCCACAAGTCAACCTATCTTTTTTACTAAACCAAATTTACATGATTTCTTCCTACACATTTCAAAATGTGATGCTCATGTATACACCAGCTTTAAGTACGTGCCTATATGCCTCCACCCTCTTCTCCTCCAAAGTATTTCTTTTCAAAGCTCAATATTTTCTTTGCTGTATTATTATTTTCCTACCTGTATTTGGTTCCCATTTCCCATTTTATTTTTTTGCCTTCTTTCTTCATCAATCTCTCAATCATCTATTTTATTCGTACCTTGTCTTGTCCAAACAGCATTGCCCCTCACACCATTTTTCTTAATGTAGACTTTGAGCTGTCCGACACTTCGTCCATACATACTGTACCAGAAGTTAACACAAGTGGCTAGTTTGGGGCTGGCTGGAACTTGATAACTCTCCAGTCTTGCAATGTCACCAGGTCTGCGAGGAACTGAAGCTTCAGTATATACATAGTAACCTGAAAATTAATTTAGAAAAAAATAAGATGTTCATTTCCTCTAAATAATGTGGTAATTAGTGTCACAATTGGACAGGTAATTTGTTCAGTATAGCCTGTTCTAGTAAAATCAATATATTATGCTTCAGTCGAACACAACAGCCTAAGAAGCGCCTTATATAACGTTCATTATAGATGACAAAACTTATGCAAACCTGCTGCAGTCTTGAGTGAGTGGTCAATGGAAGGGCCAGTGTTAGATGACTGAGTTGATCCTTTATGTCTTGTCCAGTCAAAATTATCATGAGTATCCTGTGTGTAATTACACAACCCAGTCTCAAATGTACAGATTGCTGAAAATTTTGAAAATATCAAACTGATTAATACATAATAAAAACCTTCATTAATATTGCATTTAAGACTCAGGTCGTATTAGATCTTTGAGTGAATAGACACACATTTCACATGCTTTTATTTTAAAAAAAAAAGATATCGGGATTTGTATGACAAAAAATCTCAGTTGGGTTAGAGGACATTAATAAGACACAGAAATGCATAACAGTATTATTCTCTCTCAGGATAGTTGACACCTCAACGCTCACCCTGCACGCTACCCGTAAAACCCGCTGCCCGGTCAGTGACCTTACTCATGGAGAATCTTATCTGGGGTCACTGACCCGTGCCGCTAGACGATGACCACATACGCTGTCCACGCAGTTCGGTTTTTATTGATCGGTGTGAAAACATTCACTGCTATGCCTTATCACGCTTCATAATGAATTAACCAGCAAAACCTTAGTCTGTCAGTCTCTAACCAATGATCTGACTTATGATTCCAAACTGACAGCTGTAGTTTTCGTGAGAACGAAGCATGATAACTAGCCACGCCCTCCCAAGCCCTACACAAATGGTTTCATCCTGATTGACACATACTAATAAACCAATGTGGGCATTTGGGGCAAAGATTATTTCAGAGCTTGTTTCTGATTGGTTCTTAGATACAGACAACTCCAGATGGTGGTCAGCTTGTGAGAAAATGAGATAATATTGCAAATTTGTTGAGCAACAGTTTGCATGTCGATGTTACATCTTTTGAAAGTGTGGGGAGAGCCTTTGAAAGCTTAATCTTTGTGATTCCGACCAGTGGTTCACTGGTTAACATGTCCGTGTGACAATGCGTTTGATTTAGAAGAGATACAGTGAACAATAACACAGTGGTTACGTCTCAAAAAGGTCAGTGACCTGATGCGTGAAAATACGGCTTGCGCGTGGCGCGGTCAGCTTGACCTTCCCGACTTTTGCCACCCGTGCGGCGTAAGCGCTTGCGAATCAATACTAACAATTGCCGCCCCTCGCAGGGTGAGGGTTAAGCTACCAACAAAAAAAAAGGCACAATGATGGCCTACCAAAAATGCAATCATTTCAATTGATTAAGACAAACAAAACAAAGTTTTTGCTGTATTAATTTGACATTTATAGCCTTTCCAACTGTTTAAAAACAGACAGGAAACAAAGAAATTATAATGGGATGCCACTTGGCTTCTTTATCTGCGTTTAAGTATTCTAAGCAATGCACTGCATTTGCCTAAAGTATTTAACACTTTACAGCAGAAAAACTAGCTAAAGCAAATGCTGCCTTTGTCTGTGTTAGTTTTGAACAAAATGTCTCACTTTTAGATTTTTTGAGGGTCTGATTTTACTTAAAGTAATGCACTGAATCCTAAAAAGTTTTAATGAAAAGGAAAAAAAGACACCCTCTAAAAACTGAAAAGAAATCTGCTTCGTATATTGTAGCAACATATTCATTGGCTATAATAACAGGTGACCATACAATCAGAACTAATTCACCCACCAACAGAACAGGCGCCTGGTTTCATAGTTATGTCATCAATTGCTACATCTCCTTCATAGCCAGGTCCCTTCACACCTTCAAACACAATCTGGAGAAAACAATTGCATTCTTTATTACAATCTCCATTTTCAGTCGAAATTCACAAAGGTACAATAAACGTATCTTTAAAAATTTCATTGACATTAAAAAAAAAAAAAATTGGGCACAATGTGATGAAGTAATCAATACAGGTTACAGAATATTCATGAAGATGCACAATATGGTACTTGCTTAAGACCAGGGTAGGGTTTTGCAAAATTTTCATCACAGGCCTATATCAACGAATACGCACTGTGATTAAAATGAACAAAAATAAAAAATTACATGCTGGATAGTGGAATGACTCATCAAAAAATCTGTCAGGTACCAGCATGTGCTCTTTATTAATACAGTTTACAAATGTACTACTGCTACAAAGTAAAGTGACACACATACTCGAGTCTGAACTTGAAAAGTTAATCATGACAAATGCAAGTCTTGGCTTTATAAATGAGTAGTGCCAAACTGCAGACTCTTCAATTTATTTAGATTAATGCACCATTCAACTTGTTTAGATTAATGCACCAGGCAAAATTATTTAATGATCTTGGCATTTTTGATCTGCCTAAGTGTAGTTCTGACAGTTTGCCACTGTAGCCAACTAATTCAATCGTGAAGTTACTATGCTCTTTTAGATTTAATATTCGTAATCAGGCCATGAACATTTCAAAGACCTGTCAAATCTTTAGCAACCATCTACATTTATGGCAAAATATCATCTTTTCTTTATATAATATATAGTAAACGTGAAGTGTATTTATCTTCAGATATAAATAGTGAAATTTATTCATCTTTATATGTAGTACATGTGAAATTTATTCACGGTTTTCGACAGTTCGAACAGACAGTAAAAGAATATGAAAAGTATACTCTCAAAAGGCCTTCAGGAAGTCTAAATGATCAGTCACATGCATCACACTTTCTGGTGTGATATTCGATACTTACATTAAACAGTCTGGGGCTTGATATATCCACATTAGCCTGATGCCAGTTTCTTCCTTGAGCGCCTTTAGTGGTCCATTGAGGGGTTGGCAAGTTTAATCCAGTCTTGATATACAAATTGAGTGAATCTACATGTCGACCATACATGTTGTAAAAAAACCTGTGGAATGATTGGCAGATGTCATGATAGAACAGTTTCAGTATCATTCCATTACTATGTATGTGTTTATCAAACCCTGGCTGCCACTTTTTAATGACAAAGTTATGATTCTTATATATGGCAATGACAGCTCACATGAAAAGCAAATCATTTGGCATGTTGTTGCTCCATTTCTAGACATGTCAAAAGGAAGTAATGTGATTCTTCAAATCAAACTTACTGGATGCAATATGTTCCTGCATTTACATCTGGACTGACGATTCTGGCTTTGTCACCAGTTTTCTGCGGCATAGATGTCTCTATAAAGATGTACTTGCCAGCTGCAAATTAATAGAGACAAAATTAATGCAGTCCAGACTGCTTTGATTCAATCCATGACGGAGAAATGTCAGAAATAGACATAATAAATTTAATCTTTGGCAACTGTTAGAACAAATTTTGATAAACACATAATAATAATAATAATATGATATGCCTCATATGTATATACTTCTATATCGGAAAATTAAGTACAGAACCTGACAATGACTATGATACAGATGGTCTGCTGATTCTAATTCCACAGGAAGAGGCCTTTATTTTTGGGAGTTTCAGTCTGTGTACATCTTCTTGCATTGCTGTTTCTAGTTTAGTATAATTCTCAAAGGCTCTGCCCTTGCTAAGCACATGAGGTGAATTAGGTGGCAGAAGTAGCAAAGTATGAAGAAAGAAGAGCTATTTTCATCCACAGAGGAGCTCGTGGCTCTTCTGCTTCATCTTAACCATTTTCTACATGCGCTGACCTTAATCATGTCTTTATAATGAAAAATGTTTTTAAAACTCTTTCCCTACGGGCCAGCATTCCACATCTGGCTGGAGCACTTCCTGGGGATATACGCCATACTGTACTCCGTGTCAGGAGCAGAGTTAGGGTCTTGGGGAGCATTCGACTGCACAAGAGGCAGCTAACTCACACTCGGACACAACCACACAAGAAACGTATTAAACAACTAGAGGATCTATATATGTCAGGCCGGTCAGGCCATGTTTTACATAAATATTAATAAACAAAACAAAAGACAATAGAGGTATATTCAAAGCAATAAATTCTAATTACTAACTTAATCTATGATATTCATGTAATTATGGTTCCTTATTGGATGTACTGCAATCAATAGCAAATACGTATATTATACGAAACTAGATATCAATTTAAAGTGACTGTTGAGTCACCACTGGCCAGTCGCCAGGCAAACTCTCCCTAATCATATGGGCTTGAATGTTAGGAGAGCCCAGTACGTTCCAAGCCTACAGAAGCACACTTCGGCTTGTAGGTAATTATGCAGTTGCAAAAAAAAGACTATTTATATATATGCACAATCATTATTCAATTCATCAACAATATGCCATATTACTTCAATCATACTATGGAAATAATTCTATAACACAGGCCACTCGTTGTCGAGTGCCAGCTGGGGTTTCCTTAGACTTCCTATGAGGCTGTGGTTCTCTCTCTATCTCTGATCTTCTATTATGCTTGAACAAATAAGATATATTACCATTGGTCACGCCTACTGGTAGGCGCGAACATCAAAATAGCGCAGCGTGGGCTTTCAAAGGTCAGCCCACTCAGACCTTTCTTTCTAGAGCTCAGTCAGTCCGTTAGCAAGGACTTCTAGTCTTCAAATCACAGTTCAGGTACTGGCCAACCGGATATACATCACGACACGATGCTTCTGCTCGTCTGTATTCCATAAATCTGAACGTTACACGATGTCTTATACTATCTAACTACCCAGCGTGCTAGTCCGCTGGCCCAATTAGTTCAGCTATCTCATTGGTCGAAACCTCCCACCATTTTAATTGTAGTAATACGTCTGCACTATTCTACCAGCCAGTTAACGTGCAAAAACTTGTCTAGTCATACTTAACAATGTCAACTATCCCCACCTTGTTTCACCCCTATTCCATTACTTATTAATCACGAACATTAAAACCGACAAGCGTGACTCCTAACAGTTTAACTTTACATTTATTTACTCACCAACTATAATTCGCGAGGGCCGTTCAAGGCCACCAGCCAATTTCTCATGGCCCTGGTAAAACAACAACAACTCACTCTCTGCTTGAGTTTTAACAACATCCAAATCATGACACATCCCCCACCCCAGTTAAAACTTGCAATTTTAACGATATAAATGATTATCGTAAGGGGAAGGCATGAGTCGAGAAATTGCTCGAAAGGTGAACTTAACTAGGTAATAACTAAGACTATTACAAAAGTTGAAAAAAACCTACAGGACGGGTATCCTTGATGGACAAAACTTCATGAAAATCTTAAGGTTCCGTCCAAAAGTATATATCTCTCTGAGGATTAAATCTTACCTCTAAATACGTAGACATTAACAATCATAACTCGAAAATTTTAGAGTACAACATTGATCCTGTGCGAATGTCATCAGGAATGCATACATACAATGAATAATACTCAAGAAAAGATAACTATAGTAGCATCGATGGCATTAGTGGATCTGGACTCCTGGTCTGCCATGACTTCTCGTCCTCGACCCTGGGCAACAACGTCTGGTGTGGCCAAAATACGGGTCGACGTCAGTAAAATAGCTGTTGGAACAAAGGAAAGCACAGGGGTAGGTGAAAAGTGTTCACAATGGGTGAACAATATGTGATACCATCCCTCGGTCTCTGAATGAGGTGTCAGTCCCATCCAACGCCAATACATATGACAGACTAAAATACAACAAGATTAAGGTAACCGTGATAATAGGTCGGCATGGACATTGTCTCCACCAGGAATGGCCTTTATAATGAAGCGATATTCCTGAAGGGCCAGACTCCATCTGGTCAAACGAGCGTTCTTGGCTCGGTTCGATTTTAAAAATAACAACGGTTTATGGTCTGTCTCGATGACGAATTCCGTCATAAGTAGGTAGCGGGAAAACGCGTCTACGGCGTATACAATCGCCAGGCACTCCCGCTCTATGATAGCGTATCTCTGTTCTCTCGGAAGTAATTTCCGGCTAGCGTACATACACGGGCGCAATAAGCCATCTCTCTCTTGAAGCAAAACAGCTCCAATTCCCTGGTCCGACGCGTCAGTGCGGACGGTGAAGGTGTGCCTAATATTTGGTAGGATAAGCAGCGGCGAACTGGAGAACAGTTGCTGCACTGTCGCGAGCGCGGTGGCGCACTGCGTAGTCCAGATAATTTTATTGGGTCGGTCTTTTCTTGTAAGATCGGATAACGGGGCCGTAAGGGCCGAAAAATTAGGAACGAATTTCCGATAATAGCTTAAAAAGCCTAACAGGCTACGAACCTGCTTTTTAGTATGAGGAGCCTGGAGTTTTAAAATTTTACTTATTTTATTGTCGTCCGGTGTTTGGACGCCTTTGGCGATAGTATGTCCTAGAAAGTTAATCTGCGTATAACCCAGGAAGACTTTGCTAGGCTTAGCTGTAAGCCCGGCATCTCGAAGTTTACTAAGCACTTGACGAAGTGCCTCTAAGTGGCCTTTCCAATCCGTATGGAAAGCGCAAATGTCGTCAAAGTAGCTTAGGACGTATGGTGTCTGCTGCAATAGGATGTTCATCATCCTCGCAAATGTCGCTGGTGCTGTTACGAGGCCGAATGGCATGAACCTCCATTGCATGAGACCCATAGGGGTCTGAAACGCTGTGTACTGTTACCACTGCCAAACATCTCTCAAATAATCGAAAAATACCAATATCATCCATCCCACGAGGCAATCTCATTATTGCTCTCCTCGGGTCGACGTCATACGCAGACGACTAAAAAAAAGTATCCTCAATATATATAATTCACATAGCTCTTATATTGATATCACCTCGACACTGATACAGACTCTTCCCCTGAGACAATTTATTGCTCCTTCGGGCGGCGGCACCAGCCAACAATAAAACCAATACTCACTATTCATCACTACACAAAAAAAAGGTCACCTCTCTAAACAGTCTAATACTGTCCTCTCGGGAGCCCGTCAATTTAAAGACGAGATCGGTATAAATCAATAATTAGCAAGAACTGGCAGTGTACTCACTGCACGGATTCCAACAATTCAATAATAGTTGTTACTTAAACAGTGTTGTCACTCTACAGCACAGGAGGGTTAATTCTTAAAAACTTTTCCCTCTCACCAAGCCAAGTTACCTCTAAAAACCCCTCAACGTGTCAAAACACGTGAATCAATGGTAGTATGTAATCAAAAAAAATATTTAAAAAATAAGTGTAACCAAGAAAGATAAATACTATATAACGAATATATAAAAAGGTAATACATTACAAACAAGACGCAAGAGGAACAGAACGAACGATAAATTACAATAAGACGCTAGACTAACAGAAATCACGAACGACAACAGACCTGACTAACCTGAACTATGTACAGAAAGGTAAGAAAAGCACAAGAGAGACGTCTTCCTAAAAGTACGAGGAAGATAGAACGCTAACAATCTACACGAATAACAGGTCCCTACAGAACTATTCAAGGCAAAGCATACCCCACACCCGGTTTAAACCACCATCTAGATCAACTAGTCTGGCAAGAAAGGTAAGCTGAGTCTCGATCCCTTCCAACCTCCCGCGTATCTAATCTAAACACAAAAGAAAAAAAATAATGCCTGTCAAAAGTAGGGGAGCTGGAACGACGAACCCCTCAAACGAAGACTAATACAGATGGTTCACTTAACTGGGTGAAATGGACTGGCTCTTTCCCTTGGTCCACAGCGCTGGTCTTGTCTTTTCCTGTTACTAGCTGTCAGACCCTCGTAGTGGTCCCAGGATCAATGACGAGAGGACATGCCAGACATGTGGGGGAGAAACAAAAAAAAATTAGCAGTATACAAAACTATAAACTACAAAAAATGACATAAATAACAGTGGAGTCTAGAGTGGTATCCCTGCAGATGTTGACGGGGTCCTCTTCAGATGTCAGTTTAGATGCTAGTGGTGTCCTCTAGATGTCAGTGGGGTCCTCTCCAGATGTCAGTTTAGGGTGAGGATGTCCCCTCCAGATGTCAGGAGCAGAGTTAGGGTCTTGGGGAGCATTCGACTGCACAAGAGGCAGCTAACTCACACTCGGACACAACCACACAAGAAACGTATTAAACAACTAGAGTATCTATATATGTCAGGCCGGTCAGGCCATGTTTTACATAAATATTAATAAACAAAACAAAAGACAATAGAGGTATATTCAAAGCAATAAATTCTAATTACTAACTTAATCTATGATATTCATGTAATTATGGTTCCTTATTGGATGTACTGCAATCAATAGCAAATAGGTATATTATACGAAACTAGATATCAATTTAAAGTGACTGTTGAGTCGCCACTGGCCAGTCGCCAGGCAAACTCTCCCTAATCATATGGGCTTGAATGTTAGGAGAGCCCAGTACGTTCCAAGCCTACAGAAGCACACTTCGGCTTGTAGGTAATTATGCAGTTGCAAAAAAAAAACTATTTATATATATGCACAATCATTATTCAATTCATCAACAATGTGCCATATTACTTCAATCATACTATGGAAATAATTCTATAACACAGGCCACTCGTTGTCGAGTGCCAGCTGGGGTTTCCTTAGACTTCCTATGAGGCTGTGGTTCTCTCTCTATCTCTGATCTTCTATTATGCTTGAATAAATAAGATATATTACCATTGGTCACGCCTACTGGTAGGTGCGAACATCAAAATAGCGCAGCGTGGGCTTTCAAAGGTCAGCCCACTCAGACCTTTCTTTCTAGAGCTCAGTCAGTCCGTTAGCAAGGACTTCTAGTCTTCAAATCACAGTTCAGGTACTGGCCAACCGGATATACATCACGACACGATGCTTCTGCTCGTCTGTATTCCATAAATCTGAACGTTACACGATGTCTTATACTATCTAACTACCCAGCGTGCTAGTCCGCTGGCCCAATTAGTTCAGCTATCTCATTGGTCGAAACCTCCCACCATTTTAATTGTAGTAATACGTCTGCACTATTCTACCAGCCAGTTAACGTGCAAAAACTTGTCTAGTCATACTTAACAATGTCAACTATCCCCACCTTGTTTCACCCCTACTCCATTACTTATTAATCACGAACATTAAAACCGACAAGCGTGACTCTAACAGTTTAACTTTACATTTATTTACTCACCAACTATAATTCGCGAGGGCCGTTCAAGGCCACCAGCCAATTTCTCATGGCCCTGGTAAAACAACAACAACTCACTCTCTGCGTGAGTTTTAACAACATCCGAATCATGACACTCCGCATTTGTAAACAAAGATCGCCTTACGTTACAACAGCTGTCCAAACTACACACTTATCGCACTTGTGGTATCGCTGGACACGCTTGGACAAAGGAAGCTTTACCAAGAATTCTGCTATTATTTGAGGGAGTTCTTTGGGGTCCTTGTTCATTTTTTGCTTCACTCACAGTTCTCCACACAATTAAATGTTAGTATAAGCTGGATTCTGTTTCTAAATACAGTATCATTGTACCTATCTATTTCACTGACAAATATTTTCTCCCTTAAATAACTACCACATATATTGTTTTGGCATATAAACATGATTTTCCTCACAATGATAAATAAATAATCTGTCATAATGGATGCATCAAAAATATTACACATACAGTTTCTTTCCAATCTATTATTTTCAATATTTAAAATGTTGCATTTACTTGTTAGTTTTTTGCAACAATTTTGAAGCTGACTTTTAAAAAGTTTCTCAGCTTTATAAGTGAATGTTATGTTGGTGTGCCTATTTAACAAAGTTCTAGTGAATTTTTCAATTTTCAAATAAAGCTCAAATTCATTTTTTCTTGTTTTGTTCACACATTTATTTAATAATGTTATGGAGAAACTGATTAAGTTTTTATTTCTTTTGTGACTTCTGTCACCATGTGGATAATCTATTCATTGCAAGTAATGTCCACATGTCCCATTGATTACAACAACCAAACTGTTGTACTTTTGAAATCCTATACATGAATATGACAGTGAGATGTATCTTGACATCATGATTCCACAGACATTCCTCTTCAGTATCTATTCCTTACATCCATCAGTCTGAGTATGATCTCCAGTGGGCCCAGTTCCAACACTAGTTGTTGTTCCTGAAGTAAGAGTCCAGTCAAAATTATCTGAGCGATCCTGGTTCCAGGCACAGAGTCCTGAGTCAAAGTCACAATCAAATGTGCCTGATGCAGGCTGTGTGACGGGTGGAGGAGAAGTTGGGAGGTTCACTTTAGGCACAGCTGATGCCGGAGACACTGGAAGTGCAAGATCAAGATAATATGAGAGTAGCTTCCTCTTTTTCAAATCTTCAGTATCTCGCAAAGTCAAGTTACCAATACTCTTCTAGTTAGTAAAATGACATATTTTAGGATGGAAAAAAGAACACTCCAATATTTATTGTATATGACCAGAATAAACTGTTAATATGTCAGCCACACAAAAAATGTAAAGAGCCATTTGATCTTTATGAAAATAAATAAAAGTAATACGTACATTCTGTGGTCTGCCCCACATTAAATCAGTAAATCCATGGATAATAATAACAATATATTTTTGACAGCGTTCTGATGTTTGGAATTTGACAGATAATTATCAGATAAATTTTCCCAGCAATTAACTGTAATCAAATTGTGTAAAATTAAATTTATATGGGAAGTGAACAATTCATCGTACAAGAACAACTTGAATCAACGAATTTGACATCATCAACACCAATGCCTCCACTTGGATTTGTCACATCTGGACCATAAACTCCTAGCAGTGTGATGTAATAGTCTTTGGAGGTTGCTGGTATTGGCACTCTTGCTTGCATCCAGGAAGGTGAAGATGTTGGTCTGTTATTCACCACTTGCCACAGATACTTGGTTTGAGACAAGTCTGGTATTTTAAAATGAGAATTATTAATCATTCTGAAAATATCAAGCCCACACTGTTCACACAGTAACTCTCTATTAAAAAGATGGTGATAAAACTGATTTATGCTTCACTGCTCTTTTTATTCTTTTCCTTCACTTCTTAATTGAAAATAAAATAAGATGGTCAACCTAACAGAGCATCCCCTTAAAATGGTTCCAATTTATTGTCCATGAACTGATGCAAAATCACAATTGCCGATAATTTTAATAATAAATCCAAAGCTAAAACTTAGTTTACAAAACTCTTTGTCTTAAATGGTCCAAGTAAACAAGATGCAAGTTACTTTCTTTTGCTTTAAGCTGTTAAATGTGAATTTCCTTGAAAAAAAATTACTACAAATTTTGCAAACACCTGCAGAATTCCGATTTCAAAAGGACAGTAAAATCTACACTAGTTAGTTGTTACCTGGGATAGTCATTGCAATGTTAAGTGTAGACTGCAGCTGGCCTGACATAAAATAGTAAAAGGTCAAACAGCGACCACCAGATGTGACAGGCGGAAATGTTTCACTGATCAAGCCCACTTGATCTCCTGCAGTGTGAGCATCCTTGCTTGACAGAAACATGAATGTCCCTGAAATATTGTAATATTTAAAGATGTAACCAACACAAGTTTATATCAATCAAAATGCAACAGTCAGCCATTTGTTATTTTGTTACAGATGTCTTTAGTTGGTCTTTTGTTTTTGTTTTCTTTTGGTTTTTTTGTGCAATTTCTATTTCACGTCAAAAGTTTTGCCTATCGCCAATTACCTTTCATTTGAAACCAGTTATTCTGCTAATGTGGACTCTAATATTCCTTCTTTATTTATTTTATAATAAGGACTAGAGTATACTCACAGAGTCTTCTCCAGAAAACTTTACAAATTCCGCAATGTCCCTCACCAAGCAAAAAATAAGCCTGCTACTTTTACTGCATTTACACACTGTTATAACGTATTCATAAACTGTGAGTCAAACCTTGAGTAGTCCCCAGAGAATGGTCACCAGCAGGTGTTCCTGCTTTAGTATCAGCTGTGAAAGAACTCCAGGTGTTGGCATTAGTTGGATCATCACTCCAGGTACACAAGCCACCCTCAAAGTCACAATTGCCTTAAGAAAATCATGTAGTAACCACAGATGATTCAAAGTTGAATAAATATTTTAAAAGGTGGCAATTCAAGTACAACAAATGCATTTATGCACCGAGTCTAAATAATAGTTCTTCTGAGTCATGCCATGTTTCATTGCCTCTGAACGATGTACATTTATCTAATCGCACTGACAGTTCCATTGGGAATGGTTTCAGGGCTTCATGGAAGCATCCAGAATAAAGTGCTTTTTTTTTTCAAGAAAACAATTAACAAAGTCTGACATATATGTAGATTCCATTTTTGCAAATTGCACAATAGAGCAAATCTAAATAGCTGGTTATGGTTTGAACTGAGGTTCTTAAGCTTAATATAAAAAAGGAATTTAATGTTCAGGAATATCCAATTATATCAATGTCTTAATGTCTTAATGTTTGATGTTTCATTTTTCATGTTCAGTTTTACAAACCAATGTACAATTTAAAAAGTCTCAGGACTCCTCTATTATGGCAAATCTTTTTTGTTGTTGTTGTTTGATGTGAAATTTCACAGGCAAACAATCCTTTAGACGACTAGTTCATTTTATGTCTATGTTTGCATTAATGGCTATCAGCCAGTGGCATTGTTCAGCTTTACTTTTATTAACTCTCTCAACCCTAAACCCGACTGTATGGGTTTCCCCTGACAACCGCTGCGACTATATCGGTCCGAGACTTTCCCGTGAATAGTGACGTAAAGCAATATTTCATTGTACAAGCCAATAGATGTACACATTCAGAAGCCAATCATCAATGAAAATATAGACTTTGGTGGAAATTACTAAAATGAATTTGCAGGCCAGGAAACTGCGACCTCTGACCTTGATTCTTTGTTTGTGTTGTTTAGATTTTCCAATGTGGAAGCTCTCTTATTGCAGTGCCATGTTTTGAACTTTACCACACAAAAGCTGATTCCTTGTCCTAGATCTAGTGTTGTATGGATGCAGATCTATTCATTCTGACAGTTTGGATTATTTTTACTTAGCTGGTGAATTAGTATCTTCCATGATTTTCTTCAATTCATGTCACTGTCAAAGTTTTCATTTTTTTTTCTCATTTTTCACCCTTTTTCTGTTTTCTATATCTCTGGCACTTTAATTTTTGTAAAACAAATTTAATAATCTGAAAAGCACAGCCAATAAATAATTGTCTGGCTAAGTTTCATTGCATTTAGTGCTTATTTATTATTTTTTTGTAATTTTTTTAAAAGGCTAGAAATCCTTAGGCACAGGCAGCCACATGTGACCTGGGCCTAGGGTTCAGTGAGTTAATAGAAAGTTTTACAGGAACCATACAAAAATTAATCACTATGGGGCTTTCCATAAAACCAAAAGCCAGTGTATCACAGTACCTGCTGTTGGGCACGGTCCAAGTGTGAAGGACACATCATCAATGGCAATGTCTGCTCTGTAATTGCTACCTCTTACACCCTCAAATACCACCTGTTATTGAATAGAACAAATCATTTCATCACTGCAAAATATATGTGTATAAGATGGTGAAATAATAACTATTAGAAAAGATCTTTGTGTGTCCTGTGGAAGTTTTAATGTTGAAATTTACTAACAATGTTCAAGGTTGCAAGAGAACATTGGAAAAATGACTTTATATCTCATTTGTTTAAAATATTTCATTAAGAAAATTGTGCGCAAATACTTTGACAAAGTTGCTTGTGCACATCTGGATTCCAGCGATTGCACTGGTTTCAACATCGACAATGTAGAATTCTTGTGTCAGCCACTGTGTTTGCTTGTATTGGCAATTCATTGATACTTTGCCTAAACATTGATGAAGTAACCGAGGACACTTGAACAAGAGGACAAGTGATGCCCACAAGAACATTTAGTTAATTTTTATTTTTCCATGTTAATATAGTTAATGTTAAGTGTTCAGTTTATTGCTAATTGCAATTTGTTTTACTACAAATTAGTCTAAATACCAGTACCATACCTTTCTAAAAATAGCACACATAAGATACTGCGGCTAAATAACTTTCTACCAAACTATGAGTGATACCATATCATATTAACATCAACGCCAATTATAATTCCAAATAATAAAGTAAAGATATTAAACTTCTGCTTTATACTTCAAGCACAAATACCATGCCATGACGAATTACATCATCCACATATCTTAAGATTAATTTCGATCAACTGTCGTTTTAATTCTTTTGAAACAAAAGGGATGTAGTGATTGTCATGATTCGGGTGTTGTTAAAACTCAAGCAGAGAGTGAGTTGTTGTTTTACCAGGGCCATGAGAAATTGGCTGGTGGCCTTGAACGGCCCTCGCGAATTATAGTTGGTGAGTAAATAAATGTAAAGTTAAACTGTTAGATGCACGCTTGTCGGTTTTAATGTTCGTGATTAATAAGTAATGGAGTAGGGGTGAAACAAGGTGGGGATAGTTGACATTGTTAAGTATGACTAGACAAGTTTTTCCACGTTAACTGGCTGGTAGAATAGTGCAGACGTATTACTACAATTAAAATGGTGGGAGGTTTCGACCTATGAGATAGCTGAACTAATTGGGCCAGCGGACTAGCACTGCTGGGTAGCCAGATAGTATAAAACATCGTGTAACGTTCAGATTTAGTGAATACAGACGAGCAGAAGCATCGTGTCGTGATGTATATCCGGTTGGCCAGTACCTGAACTGTGTGGTTTGAAGACTAGAAGTCCTTGCTAACGGACTGACTGAGCTCTAGAAAGAAAGGTCTGAGTGGGCTGACCTTTGAAAGCCCACGCTGCGCTATTTTGATGTCCGCGCCTACCAGTAGGCGTGACCAATGGTAATATATCTTATTTATTCAAGCATAATAGAAGATCAGAGATAGAGAGAGAACCACAGCCTCATAGGAAGTCTAAGGAAACCCCAGCTGGCACTCGACGACGAGTGGCCTGTGTTATAGAATTATTTCCATAGTATGATTGAAGTAATATGGCACATTGTTGATGAATTGAATAATGATTGTGCATATATATAAATAGTTTTTTTGCAACTGCGTAATTACCTACAAGCCGAAGTGTGCTTCTGTAGGCTTGGAACGTACTGGGCTCTCCTAACATTCAAGCCCATATGATTTAGGGAGAGTTTGCCTGGCGACTGGCCAGTGGCGACTCAACAGTCACTTTAAATTGATATCTAGTTTCGTATAATATACCTATTTGCTATTGATTGCAGTACATCCAATAAGGAACCATAATTACATGAATATCATAGATTAAGTTAGTAATTAGAATTTATTGCTTTGAATATACCTCTATTGTCTTTTGTTTTGTTTATTAATATTTATGTAAAACATGGCCTGACCGGCCTGACATATATAGATACTCTAGTTGTTTAATACTTTTCTTGTGTGGTTGTGTCCGAGTGTGAGTTAGCTGCCTCTCGTGCAGTCGAATGCTCCCCAAGACCCTAACTCTACTCGTGACAGTGATGAACTTTGGCTTTGTGATAATGTAAAACCTGGCAACTAGAATAAAGCTTCCTCTCTTGGTAATTTGAAGAATGTGTCAAGTCTATTATGATGTTGCATGTCCATGTGAAGCAATAACACACCAAAAGAAAGAGTGAATCAATTAATAACAGGTAATTTCCAAACCTGATAAGCAGACCGAATGCTGCCAACACGAAGAGACATTTCTCCTACTATCCAACGCCGTCCTTGATTGCCAGACATTACCCATGCAGGAGTGCCCAATGCTGATTGTTTAGTTGGCTTTGGAAACAAAAGGTATTGGTGACAATCATTTCATCAGAACTATATGCAAGCTAACAAAGCAAGCATTCATAAAGATCTTGTTGTTCTAACAAAACTGATTATGCTACATCAGCAACCTATCAGAAAGATGGAAAAGAGGAAAATCGCATGTTAAGATGTGGGAGGGTATATAGAGTCTCCACCTACAATCTGAAACAATTTTTTTTTAATTTCTCTTCTATGCAGCTCTTGTAAGACAACTGTCCCATCTCAATTTCCTATTTTATTTAAGGCAAAATGGAAATGATTTATAAAATAAATGAAATACCTCCAAACCATCAAGAATCCAGTGCAAGTTACTTACCTTCACATAGATATTGAGAGTTCCTACACCATTTCCATACATATAATAGTAGAAATGCATGCACATATCACCCTTGCCAACATCATTGTAAGCTGGTGTAAGTAGTCTGGCTTTCGAACCCACAGGAATGTTGCTAGCATCAATAAAGACATAGTGTCCTGTAAACCAATGAGAACACAAACGAAACAGTAAATTAATTTTCTCAAGATGAAGCCATGACAATGGACTTGACCAAGAATAAATTCCCATAAAAAGAATCTGAATTTTTTTTAGAGCTCCGTTCTTCCTTCTTTTTTCCCCTCTTTTTAATTATGTTGTGCTCCTTGAAGCTATGATAACCAAATAAGAGAGGGTTTTGACAAGATGTACTTTAAAAACCAAACATATGTTTCTAATCCACATTTTGTCAATACTAAGAATCAAGATCAAGGATTCAAAGCATTTATGGATGACAAACGTACTCAGTTAGCAATGGGCTAAAGTAAATCATGCTGAAATTGAATAAATCAGTTACCTAACATCATGAAATATTAAAAAAGATGATTCCAAATTGAAATACTGACTTGCTCATAAGTGAAGTGCCTGTATCAAGATACTTATTTGCATATACTTTCACACTAAGTCAATCCATTGCTTCTATTTTCCAAAGCACACTTGATCAAAACAGCCAAGATATATCGGTACAGAACTCCTTAAATTTATTATTTCTGTAGCAGAACCTTTTAAAAACTCATTTCATTCCAAGACATTACCTTGTGCAGTATTATAGGTGTGATCATTTGATGGTCCAGTGTTCACACTGCCTGTAGTACTGGTAGTTATCTTCCAGTCAAAATTATCAGTCTTATCTTGAACATAGTTACACATGGCACCATCTTCAAAATCACAGAAACGGAGTGTAGAACCAGATGACGGGCTTACTGATGTTTGTCCCGGTGGAACAGTTGTTGTCACATCTAGTCAAAGATAAGGTCATTGGCAGGAATATACAACACATGTTATAATCTACATTTTGAAAGAGACGGTTTGCACCTTATTAACAAAAAATATTTCCAAAATACTCCATGCACTTATATCAACAATCATTAATATACATTAAATAAACACTTCCGAATAATACAGTGTAATGTTCATCTCAAGCTCTGGTTGAATTTTGTTCTGCTCTTTTTTTTCTCTCGGACACATGGGAAAAGCCATATATATACTTTAACATTTCATGTGATTATTACTCATTCCCTTCTCTGACAAACATTTGAAGTGAGTGTCACAAGACTTAAGAGTTTACTACTGATGTCATGTCCAAAACTGAAGTACTTCTACATGAATATTTATCAGTTTTTAATCCACAATGAAATAGAAATCTGGACAGAATACATTCCTATAGAGTTGAATACACAATTGGCTTTTGTTAAAAAAGAATGCACAAAGATGAAGATGAAATTAATCACTTTCTTCACAGACCAACCCTACGTCGGAATAAAATGTTCAGTATCATAATTCAGTGCAAAGACAACACAAGTTTCTCCATTCAATTCTTCTGTAAATTATCTGAACTTCACTGCTTTTTATTATATTTTGAAACTAAAAAATAATTCTCTTGCACTTTAACCTGTGTCTTTTAATGGTCTACCTTGTCCGTTACAATATCATTTTAAATGAATAAATTTAGCTAATTCTCATACAACATTAAGAATACAATTGCCTAGCCATATGAAATCTGTACAGGCACAAAGTTAAGTATGCCTGCATTAATATTTCAAGTGTGTGAGTGCAAACGCATGTTTAGCTAAGTATTTAGACTGGTCCAGTTTGTTGAGAGCATTATTATTTTTTTTCTTATTTATACTACATTATTTTTATTGCTGTTACTATCTTCCACTGTTACAGCGATTTACTGCCCATTTGCAGCAAAGTCAAGACTTGGACATGCATGCTAACTATTACCTGCGCATAAACCATCATAAAGTCTAATGTCATCTATTGCAATGTCTCCTCTGTAGGATGAGCCTTTGACTGCTTCCAACACAATCTGTGGAAATGTAAGGAGTAATTCCTCAGCAACTTCAACTATAAAATTAACCTTCACACAGCCCAGTAATTGCTTTCAAACTGCAACTACTGTAAATTTGAATAAGTTTTTTCATACGTAACGAATAACATCAAATTTCATATCCCATCCTGCATTACTCATAGCATTCTTATGGAAGAAGCTTTTGATTACAGAAACTGCTTAAAATTTACCTGTGTCTAATAAACTACTTACAGAAAAGGGACTCCCCTGATTAAGGGAGATTGATGCTCTTTTCCACTGATTTCCCTGATTTCCTCTTCTAGTCCAGATAGGGCTACCCAAACCTGCGGCCCCAATCTTCAGATACACCTTCAGAGAGCCGATGCTTGAGCCTTTCATGTTATACCAGAATGAGAAGCACTAACAGAAAGAAAATAGTCAGTCTCAATAATAGTAACATGGCCCAAACACTAATATTAACAATCGAGTGAAAGTGCAATAAAACCAGTAAAAAGACAGTTCTACCAATGGAAATCCAGCCCTGATAAACTCAAGTGGTATTCCAGTGTAAAACTCTTTCCTAAATGGCACAAACAGAATATCATGTGTCAACACATATCCCATGGTGAAAGAAAGCAAGAAAATTTAAACAAAAACAACCCAGAAAAATCAACATCGATCCAGTAAGTGCTAAAAAGTAAGAGGATTAAGCCCAAACTCACTTGCAACCTTTTAATGGACAATTAACATACATCTTTAAAAAAAACACTCTAAAAATATTCACCTGAAGAGGCTGGCGTGGTGTAATTGATTTGCTTTGAATTCTTGCTTTGTTATTTCGAACACCTTGAGAGGTTTCAAGATAAATATAGTACCCATCTGAAAGGAAAACATCATAATCCAGATGAAATATAAAAGCCTGAAAGAAAGATTTCCAAATAAGATATCCAGACTTGAATGAAAAGTTACATTCAAGAATGCTCATTTTCATCCTTGTCATGTATTTCAGACAAATGGGTCACCCTTTTATGTATGGTTCTGAAGATTAGCATGTATAAGTCAGACAGAAAAATATGTCAAAGGCTTTAATTCTTTGTTTGTAAAAATTTCGTGCAAATAAAGTGATTACTTACCCTTTGTTAAAACTTTTTCCCATCTGACAGCAGAACTAGCATCACCAACCATAGGCCATGTAAAGTAAGGGCTAAAATTGCTTCATATAATTTAACTTTCATGTATTTATTTGGGATTTTCATTTTATCCTGAAATCTGTGTTAGTATCTTCAAATGGAACTTTCTATCCTACTTATATATAAAACATGTTTTGAAAGAATAATTTTTCAAACAAGACAATTGAAATTCACAAAGTTTTGCCTTCCTTATTACTTACTTCCTGTAGTGTGATCTCCATTGGGCCCTGTATTGGCTGATGCCGTTCTTCCTTTCTGTCTTGTCCAGTTCAATTGATCATCAGTCAGTTGTGTCCATGCACAGAGACCTCCTTCGAAGTCACAAGACACGGATCCTAAGAAAGTGTAAGCAAGTGTAAGCAGTAAATTGACTATTCCATAGCAACTGATTCAAAGGATACCTTCTAGTCATGCTGGCTGTTTGTGGTTACAACACGACTTTTTATCATTTCTTCACAGCACAAATGGTGAATCAACAAAAGGAGGATTTCAGGGCAAAATGAGACATATCCAAAATTGTGGTTTAGAGAAAAAATCATACTTTGTTCTCCAGTTCTTAGTAATTATCATACAGTAAAGGTATCCTCTGAAGGCTTTAAGTAGTGATACTTGATTCAGATTATGAAAATTATTGAAATCTTTGGGTAACCACATGGACACTTCTTCAATCAAAATTGAGAATTTTTTGCCAAAACGCTATATATCCAAAACAAATTACTTTCTCTCATTAGGCTGGAAGCAAGCAAAACCATGGAGTGCAGTTTAAACTTTGAAATGTACTAAAAAAGAGAGCATTGGTGCTGTATGCACAGTGAAAAAAAATCACAATTTCTCTTCACTAAGAGTTTCAGTGCCGACAACAAGCGCATTTTCAGGGAAGTTCATGACTGCTTGTTGCTCCAAGATTGTTTGCAGGAGAGACATGGCATCTTTCCTTTTAGCCTCTGCCATAGTGCTTGCAGGGGCAAGTTGCTCTATTCTCATGGTGTCCCAAGACTTTCCCTTCTTCAAGAGGGCATGCATGCACAGTTCTGCACTGTACGAGCCTCAAAATTTCAGCTGGTTGTTGTCAATGTCTAAAAATTTGGCCTCAGAAATTTTGAAGGATTGGGTGGTTTTTGTGTGACATGCTGCAGCTTATTTCAAATCCCAAACTACCCACTCAAGTGGGTGCACCTGAAGGATGCCATGTTTGGCAAAGACTTCATGGTAGACCTCAGGGGTGAGGATGGTGTCAATCCGTCTTCTTACTTGAACTTCCCAAAGACATATTCCTGTGGGAGGAAACTGTGGCCGCAGATGGGAAAACAGTAACTGATGTTCAAGTTAATCATTTTCTCATTCTAAAGAGCATGGTCAGCACATTTATGGTTTTGTTTTGGCCATAAGAGCGTCAGAAAACAGCTTCAGTGAGCGTTTTTCACGAAGTTCCTCGTTGAAAGCTCCACTCAGGCAGTGTTCAAGAGCTGTGAAGTTACTGTTCTTCCTTTGCTGATCTTCCCTCCACACAAACAAGTGAAAATTGTCGTTTGTCTGGAGTCACATGACTGTGCTGGTTTGCCCTGTTGGCTCAGCAGAGCTGTCATGTTTTGAACAAAAATTCTTGTGTTTGCCGCACTTTAAAAAAACATGCTAATTTTACTTGACTGTGAAAGAAGGATAGATTGCGCTTTAGTAAAAAGGAAAGACTTTACCATAAACTGCTTTCACCATTTCTAGTATTCAGGGGCCAACTCAAAATTTTCAAAAGTGGCATTTGTCATGTTCGCACTGAAACCCTTCAAATATGCAACAACCATTCAAACGTTTTGTGAAACTGAAGATTGAAAACATCAAGATCATCATGGTAACTAACAAGATAAAAATGTTACTTGGATGATAAGTGAAGTTCAACGAAAGTGAAGTATAAGAACTTCAGTGTATGATATATCTATATCAGTAAAATAGCCAAATAGTTAAAGTTAAGTAACGATTAACAATATAAATGAAACTACTCATTAACTTTCTTCCGGAAAGCAGTTTTTATGGTAACCAACAGGATAGAAAAAAGTAACTGATATGTCAACTCTGAACACAAAAGGTTCAGAGTGAAAAAAATAGGTTTATAGATAGAAACTTCAGCTTACACTGTGATCTTTTTCAGACATGGGCTAAAACGGCCTTAGCGCAGCAGACTTACTTTTACCAACTTTGACTTTCAAATTCTCTTTCTTGAAGTATTTAAACATATAACATTGAAACATATAAATATTGGATATCCTTTCAGGAGAGTTACAAGAAGATCATTAATCACTGCTCAAAGGTTCTCTCTTGGTTTGATTGGTAAAAGCCTGTGACGACACATAATTTCTAAAAGTAAATATTCCTAATTTTGGACAAGGTGAAAAAATTAAATAACCTATCCTGCTGCTCTATAATTCTTTCAACATTTATCATTTTACAATTCTTCAGTCATGAATTGTTAATATTCTACCAAAACACAATAGTTGAAACCATATTTGCTGCCACTGACTTATGCATATAAATAAATCTAATATACATATTTTTTTAATGTCACCGTGATAAATCTGTGACTAAACCTACTGGGATTTCTCGGAGTTCCAGTTACTGGTGCCCTTGTGGTTCTGACTGTGGTAATTTGACCAGCTGGTCGTGCCTTTGTAGGTGAAACTGTCATAGGCAATAAATTAAATAAAAACAAGCAGATACAATTTACACAAAGAAGACATGACTATCTACAGCAAACTGGCATTCTAAACTGGATTTGTTAATAAAGATTTCATTCTGAAGCCTGATATTAACAATGAAAACAGTAATTCAAGTAACTCTCTCTCCCTCTCCCTTCAATCCTTAAAGCTTTCTCTCTCTCCCATATCTCTTCACCCTCCATTCCTCAAAAAAAAAATGTTCTTGGCAGTAATTAATATTAATATTTGCTGAGGTTCATGGTTTACTCTGTCAATTAAAATAACAGACACTGTTATGCTCTAGTTGTTCACAGGAAACCCATGTAGCTTTAGAGAGGACCAGCGCTCTGGGCGTTCACACCTACACAGGAAATCTTATGTTGGCCAGACTTCACACATCATCACTCAAGAATTTCAAACCTACCGGTACAATATGATGAGCTTAAAGTGAGATCATCCAAGGCAATATCACCCTTGAATCCATTGCCCATCACGGATTCAATAATGATCTGCGGAAAAATAGGATCATTTCGAAGGTCACATCTCTCTTCCATTTCTTCAATATATCCATTCATAACGGGGGAACAGTCTGCATAATGCTCAATCCTGATGTACGCCACAAATGATTTTTATGCATGTAACCATATTCATAACATTATAATTTCTTCAATTATAGATAAGATATAAGTTATAATATTGCTTGGTATTACCAAGCCAGGACTGATACTGATTTCCAAATGTTGAAGGATGTCTCTTGTGTACAGCCTGTCATCTGGCCATCCTCTACAAAAAAAACAACTAGTTTTATCCTTCATATCACAGAACTATGAATCTGAAATCCTTTAATGAATTACACGGCAGTAATTCCTTGACAAGAAAGAAAGCAGAGCCTTATAGTTTGGCTGCAGCATCCAAACGAACTTATTCAGAAGTACTTCATTTTTACTCGCTCATTTAACTTCATCTCCTGTCAGATGTGAAATTCTGTGGCATCAACGTTAATTTCACAAATATTAACTGTTTCGAGATGTCAACTGCTGCTGCTTTTATTTACGAAAAAAAAAAAAAAAACTAATTACAAACTATTCTTCCCTTAATTTGCATGAAATGGGAGTCTGCCATATGATCATAACAAAAATAAGGAAAAAATATAGCTCCATTATCAGCTGCTCCATAGAACTCAAATCACTATCTTCACTTTTTACATCATTAACACATAAATGAGCTAAAAGAAAAGCAATTAATTGAGCCTGTTTAAACAAATGTTTGTGAGAACAAAAATGGCATATGCAGCAGCCACATTCAATTTTGTTTCAAATTATTATTATCATATTATTATATTATTTTTGCACATACCTGTGAATACTGGTTTCTTGAGGCTGCTGGTGGGCTGAATCTACCCAAGATCCAGCTTCCTCCTTGGTTGCCAGTAAGTGTCCACATAAGGGTTGTCGTCTGTCCGTAGCGCCAATAGATGTGTAGAGAACCAATGTTTGATCCTGTCATGCTGTATTCAAAAGTGAAGCATGTTGATCGCCCAGGTGGAGGAATAACTGCACTAATGAGACGAGATGTATCACCTGCTTTTCTGGGAGACGAGGCTTCAGAGTATATATAATGACCTGTACTCAGAGAAACAAAAGTAACACAACACAGGTTATCTTGCCTGCACAGGCCTAAAATAGTCAGGCAGGTTTCATGTCGACATAAATGCAAAAAATGCCAGTCCCATTTTATTTAAGTGTAAATTGTCATATTTTTGGTGTCAGGAAAATATAGATAATCCACAGATCTTTAAACTTTACTCCTTTCCCATGACTCATATAGTTTAGCAGCCTTTCTTTATGCTACTGATTTTACCATGTGCCTGCTAAAATAATCTGTGAATTATGCATGGCACAGGTTATGCATTGCTTTTATCTCTTGCCATCCACAATGGTCACATCATGCTCTAAGATACAATTGAATTCTTAGGATCACATCCCTTTCAGTGACTTCTGATGATAAGAAATACAAATTCAAGATATTCATACACCATAATAAGTTTAGAATCTAGACACATATATTTGGAACCTGAGTTACATGCATTGGAAGGAAAAATGAAACTGGCTCATTGACCTCACCTGTTCTATTTCCAAATGTGAAATCATTAGCGGGCCCTGTATTTGTTGAGTCAGTACCACCTTGATTAATGATCCATTCAAAGTGGTCACCAAGATCATTTGCCCATGTGCACAAGTCTCCTTCTTCAAAATCACAGACACCTACATACACAAGAGTTTTATCATGTAACAGTTAATTAAGTGATTGAGTCCATATGGCTGTGATGCCTACATGTAAAACTTGCAAATATTTACCAGTTCACAATGGAACAAAAATTGATCTGGATCAACGTTTAAATAATAATAATAGTTCGTCCATCAGGTATGATGATGACCTTAACAACACCAGAGGAATAAAGAACAGAAATTGTTGAGAATTTCAACACATGGACAATAAAGAGAACTAAAGGACACAGAGGACAGAATGGAAAGACTGTTCTTTCATGACTTATGGCTTCTCATGTGACTGATAAGTCCTATTTTTGCCCTGCAGACCCTTCCGCATAAATGACAAGAGTGCTCCGTTGGTTCAGTACCACTGGGCCTTTTCTTGCGCCGTTCTCTTCTTTTGATAGCCTGCTGGACTCTGTCAGCTACCCATGCTTTGCTGCCTCTGGTAAGGGCCGCCCTCCAATTTGCACGATCAAGCGAGAGCTTTTCCCACTCACTCACATCAATGGCAAAGGCCTTCAGTGATTGCTTGAGAGTGTCTTTGTAACGTCTCTTTGGGGCCCCAACATTCCTCGTTCCATTGGAGAGCTCAGAGAAGAAGATTTGCTTAGGGAGTCTGGAGTCGGGCATTCTGACAACATGTCCTGCCCAACGTAGCTGAATTTTTTTCAGGTGGCAGAAGATGCTCAATTCCTTGGCACGATTGAGGACCTCAGTGTCTGGAATTTTATGCTGCCATTTGATCCTTAGGATCTTTCTAAGGCAGGCCAGATGAAAGTGATTTAGCTTTCTGGCATGCGATTGGTACACTGTCCAGGTTTCAGCCCCATAGAGTAGGGTGGGAAGGACCACAGCATTGTACACTTTCAGCTTAGTGTCTGTGCGAATGCCGGCAACATCCCACACTCTCTTTCGAAGCCTGCCAAATGCAGAGCTGGCTTTGCTGATTCTTGAGAGAATTTCAGTATTAACACGAGCCGCGGAAGACAGTGTACTGCCAAGATAGGTGAAGTTCTCCGACACCTTCAGAAGACTGTCATGGACTTTGATATTTGGGGTCACAGGATACTTGTCGTCTGGAGTAGGCTGATGGAGCACTTCCGTCTTCTTTGTGCTTATTGTGAGGCCAAAGTTGTCACAGGCACTAGAGAACTTATCAACACAGTTTTGCATGCTATCCTCATCGTGTGCCAGAAGTGCACAATCATCAGCAAATAGTAGGTCACAGACTTGAGTACTTTTGGTTTTGGTTTTTGCCTGAAGTCTCCTGAGGTTGAATAGACTGCCATCAGTTCGGTACTTGATGCTTACCCCTTGAGGAGGAGAGCTAAAGGCTTCTTGTAGCATTGCAGAGAACATGATGCTGAACAGAGTTGGGGCTAAGACACAACCCTGTTTTACCCCATTTGTGACAGCAAAGGGCTCTGAAACACTGCCGTTGCTTTTGACTGCAGCTTGCATGCCATCATGAAACTGGCGCACTATTGTGATGAATTCGGGTGGACACCCAAACTTCGCCAAGATTTTCCAGAGGCCTTCACGACACACTGTGTCAAATGCTTTTGTGAGGTCAACAAATGTGATATACAGCGCTTTATTTTGTTCCATGCATTTTTCCTGAATCTGTCTGGCAGCAAAAATCATATCCGCCGTTCCCCTCTCTTTACGAAAGCCACATTGGCTCTCGGGAAGCAAGTCATTTGACGAGAGGTAAGGTGATCAAGAAGGCGATTCAGAAGCATTCTTGCCAATATTTTGCCAGCAATTGAAAGTAGAGAGATTCCCCGATGGTTGTCACAGACTTGGCTGTCCCCTTTGTTTTTGTACAGATGGATGATTGAAGCATCTTTGAAGTCCTGTGGCAGCTTCCCTGCTTTCAACATATGATTGAACAACTCGGTCAACCTTTCAATAAGCTTTTCTCCACCGAAGGCATACACCTCAGCAGGAATTGAATCCACGCCTGGTGATTTGTTAAAGGACATCTGATTTCTAGCAGTTCGGGTCTCATTTGCTGTGAATGGCTTGGCAAGAGCTGCATTAATAGGAGTCTGAGGGAGGCGGTCAATGGACTCAGTATTTATATTTGATGGCCGATTTAGCACACCTCCGAAATGTTCTGCCCAACGCTGAATTATGGCATTCAATTCAACAATTCGTGTTGAACCATCTGACGCAAGAAGTGGCGTAGTGCCAGAGTGGGATGGTCCAAACACAGCTCGGAGGCTGTGGTTTAAATGGTATTAGAGAAACATTGATTTATGCTATCTTTTCTTTTTCTATCCCATTCTCATTGTAACTTAGTTATCTAGATCTAGAAATAGATCAGAACCTAAGCATGCTTTTTCTGGCCATGCCTCTGTAACTGTCCCTCTTGCCCATGCAATATATGAAAACTGTAGATCCATTTAACACTTCAATATTGACATTGTAGCCCACAAAGTTTCTAGATCTAATATATGTTCCTCCACAATCAACAAATGAATCTATGAGTATGTTAAGGTCAACTTATTCAAATAAAAGAATGAAATAAAATCACTCACCCGGTTTTCTGCAGGCTCCAGTTGTAAAACTGATGTCATCCAAGGAAAATGTGCCTGCATTTGGAGTTCCAATGACAGCCTCAAAGACTACCTATGTAGAAATAAAATACGCAGATAGTCTAGATTCTAGATTCTATAGATAGATCTACATGGACTATTGAGTCTAGGATCAACATGAAAAAAACAACAAAAAAACAGGTTGTGGAGAAAAAAACCAACAGCAGACTAGAATCTATAGTCAATGCACTAGGTGCAGTCAGCACGTCGATGCGGTCAATATTTTATTGGTGTAGAACAATACTCCTGCAACCCACAAAATATTGATGGGGTTACAGGAGTATTGTTCTACACCGACGATTTGTTTTTCCATACAGTTTCATTTACTGGTGTTTTTGTGACTAATCCACGTTTCGTGACGTTCTTATATGACATCACAACATCACATCGCAATTGACTGCTGTCTAAGCTTGTATTTTGCCTTGAATAACTTTCCCAAGTCTTGCATCCCCACAACTTCCATCTTGAGTTCAAAGGTAAATATGTGACCATACAGTTTTCTCCATTTAGTGGTCTGGTGTCAGCTCACAAAAGTGCTCTGGGCACTCTACTTTGGGTGGATTTTTATTGAAAATATATGTTTTCTGGGGATTATGAGCATGATTATGCACATATGGCACTGACTGCAATGACATGCATTCATCTGACACCCTTCATAAGGTGCAGCCCACAAAAATAAGGCAAAATACCAGCATGAGGACGAGAAAGAGTGGGATTTAAGACAGCTAGAGAATTGGAAAAGAGGTGAATGGGAAGGCTGATTATCAGATGTATTTTGATACTGATTGCACAGATGAGCATGCACTGATGGCACTTATATATTATATATATGCAGGTGATTGCATGACCAACAACTTGTGACTGCACCAACATACAGTGACCGCACAGACATACAGTTGATGATAACACATGGAAAGTGTTCTGACCAGCACATATTAATTGGAAGACAATATTTAGGTGTTCATCGACAAGCCCTAAACTCACTGGTTAAAATGAACCAGTCAGAAACTCACTAGACTTAGTTTATTTCCAGGCAGTTACAATTTCCTGCTTGGTGACCGCACCTAGATCTAGATCTAGATCTATATCACTATTTTTGGCAGCATTTGGAGGTCCCGCTGCTTGCCACCTGGCGGCACTAATAGCACTGCTTGTCTGTCTTTAAACTGTTACATGAGTCAAATGTGTCCCCTTGCATTTTAATACTTCATGCAGATTGCAAATAATACGCAAACTATGTTATGGGACAAGCTCTACAACCTAGATAGTAGTAGACTAGAGACTAGACTAGATTATAGAGTCTAGATCTATAGATCTATAGGTCGTCTTCATAAAATATCTCTTGAATATGACGTTTTCAGTTAACAGGAAGAACATTTTGTATTTAATGAAATCTAGATCTAGATTCTAGATCCAAACTGACGTGTTTAAAATCCTAGTCGTTTCTATCCCCTGTGTTGCGGCAGAATTATTCCCGTTACTTGTCTGGCGCATCTGCATCAGCCATGTCAAGCATTGTGGCTTCTCGGTGCTGGGTTTCGTCTGCTGGGTATTTGTGGTTTTGAGAATGGTCTCCCTTCGCTGGTTTCTTTTCGTCTAACAAAATAGGCTAATAAAGTGCTTTTTTTTTTTTTAATGTTTCCGATCGCTCAGCTTTTGCCGACAAGAAAATTGAAAGTTGTTGGCCCATTGGTGAAACAACAACAACAATGGAATTTGGCATGGAATAAACAAACAACAACGAATACTTTTCATCGTGTAATTTAATAATGATTTAGGCACAGTGAATTGGTACTTTTACACTCTGTCAACAGACTAATTACTTCCAGAATGTCTCCTTGGCAGTCATCGCGTTCGTCATATATCGTTGTGTTTTTAGGAGTAGGGCTGCTTAATTCTTTGTACACTAGCTGGTCTGCCAGTGAAGATCGCAGGCAACGTTTACAGAAGTATTACACGAGCAATCTGAATTAAGGTTATTTTCTTAGACGAATTGTGCCATGCTTGTCTGCAAAATGAATGCACAGTTATTCACTGTAAACACTTATTATGCCCGAGTTGTAATTTTTATGTAGGCCTACAATACACGCATCGCGAACATTTTTTAAACTGAGGAAGTTCGAATGTAAGAGCTAGCGTAAAGTGTAAGCAGATAGTGAATTTTACTTGTAACTTGGGTAAATCATTAAATGGATTAACCGTATCAGATTATGCGTGAGTTTGAAGTGAAATTCGCCATGACTCTTTTGTAGATTTTCACCAGCACTGTTGTGTGTACAGTCACGGTACATGCCTGTGCCACAAAGACATAGCCTAGGCCTATATACTAAACATGAACAAAAGAAAAATATACCTACACGTTCCATTGTGCATTTTCCCTCTCTCTGTGACCATATATTTTGTCACGTTTTAATTTATAGACCCACAGAACCATTTTCTGAGGGCGAGGTGTAATCTTGTCAGTCTTTAGTTAATGGTCTAGAGACTAAATCAATTATTTCGACTTCAAATAGGCGAGCCTACAAGAGATGAAAAATGGACCGGCGTTGATAAAATCACATGCCCGGGTGTTTTCGTAAATCCGTTCACCACAGTTCCGAAAAACAAATACCATAGACTGGTAATCCCAGTTGGTTCAGTCATGAAACAGGGCAGGGCTGGATTAACCACTACGGAAAATAATCATGTGCTCAGTGCATCAAGGGAAGAGGCGCACCACAGAAATGATATCTACTAAGTATAGAAGCAGATGTGTTAGGTAAAACTTAGTTTGGAGAGGATCTATTCAGGGACTTTGCAATTTTAAAAAGTTGGAGAAAACTTTTCAAATAAAAATAAAGTGGAAGTATAAAAAAAAATAAACTTGATTTTCCATGTGTCTGTAAGTTTCATTTCATTTCGAACAATATAATTTTATTTTATGCTTTATTTTGTTTATATTTTGAATGACATTTACAGTAGGCTCTATATGGGGGCATCAAAATCTTTTAAGTGCTAAGGGCCTCTAAAGGTTTTAATCCAGCCCTGAAACATGGTCACCAGCTCTTGCAGCTGGAGCTATTATCTTAAAATATTTGTTTTGCATTTACTTGTGATTTGACTCAGAAATTTTAGCAGTCATCATTTTGAGGTGTGATAAGCTTTGTAAACGACAAAAACTGAGCGATGCTATTTGGGGTGGTGAAAACATCCCATATTGTACGTAGTACCATGATCTGTAAACCATGAGACAATCAACCAACGACGCCCAAGAACTGCATTATTCTAGTTCCACTTTTTGCAAAATAAATTAAGCATATAAATAAATAAGATAAGGCATCACAAAATGAATTACATCATCCCTGTTTTAAAAAATGGCGAAGGTATCTCATCTCTGGGAGTAGATTTTTGTATGTTAAAAAATAGTCTGATTACCGTACCCCATGTGAAGTTTAACTACAAAACTTTACAGGCGATTTTCTCAAAATACGCTAATGTGGAGACAGGTCATGCAGCACTGGGGCGGCGCAAACGTCAAAGTCCTTGCAAAGCATACAGATACATTAGGGTTAGAGTGAATGAATTTGGAATGGAATATCCATAGACTACGGTACCTGGTATGTGCTTGGACCAGCTGGGAGGGACACTTCATCGACATTCCAGGCCAGGCCAGATACATCTTTCACCGACCATAGCGGAGTTCCCAGTGCATTGTTGCTTCTGACGTAGACATTCAAAGTTCCGGGGTGGTTCCCACGCATGGTGTAATGGAGACGCAAACATCTAGCCACATTCCCCTTCAGGTCGACACTTACCAAACGCGCTGTCTGTCCAGAATTGCCGGAGTAGCCATCAAGATATGCAAAGTGACCTGGACCAATTATAAATTTTGACTTCATTAGAACGCTCCATGGTTTTACTAGGGTGTGATTAACATATTTAATTCTTGCGTTCTGTCTCTAGCTGGGGTAGTGTTTGGTCTGAGGGCATTGTCTAAAGGCCAATTTCCATGCTCCGTAGTTTTGGTGCGTTTTGTCTTTGTATTACGAAATGAACCTGCAAGTGCAGAAGACATGTGTAGTTACAAAATACGCATCCTACTATTTCACTGTGGGCATTTCCACGGGACGTGTAGAAAAACCCACCATGGACATGAAAAGTACGCATGAGTTCTGCAAAACGCATGCATGAAGGAAAACATAATTATGGAGACAAATAATTAAACTGCGCTTCGGGGGAGTGGCCTTAACGCCTTGTCTTTTCTGGTAGGCTGGTGAGCCTCGGGTGAGTTTAGAATTGACGAGTACTGTACAGGACTGTGCTACGTTATGGGCTCATGAAACTATTATAGTTATTCGTTATGATTAAGGGAAATATTATGTTACACATCTATCTCTACAATATACATTACAGAGGTTTAAAAGCTTCACATCTTCATTACAACAAGGTAACACACATAAACCAGTATATCAGCAGTAGTTGGGGATTAATGTTACGGATGGTCACAATAATGATGATAGTTGCCGTTTTCGCGATAGCCAGTGTTAAGCATTTGGCTGCTATAGCTGATATCAAGCTGTTTACAGGAGACGGCAGTTTAATTACAAAGCCGAATGGAGACAAGATTGAGCTGTGTTCATTGTTCAGCTATAGCTTCCCAGCCAGCACCCCTAAGTCAGTCCGATGTAGGATTGGTAGGATTACTGTAGGTGCGGATTCCCAACGTCAGATCGACATCGGCACGATGTTGCAATCAGCGAATCTACGGAGGAAAGATGTTATTCCTTTGAGCAAACATGACGTCAATCCTAGGCGTAAGATTTCCGTAGGTTTACTGACTGGGTTACTATGTATAAAACTACCACGGTCTCCTAACAGCAGCATGTGATATCAGCTGTTCATGATTCGATTACTCGATACGATTCCGAATACCTGAGAGTTGCCCAACAAGAAATACAACTCTGTATAGTTGACTTCGCGCGAGACCAATGGAAGAAAACTGCATTGCAATTCTTGCTTCCCTCGTTATTAATTCAGATTACTCGATGGCTTTCTGTGTTCCTAGGCTTATTTTCAGACGAATGTGTTAACTTTCGAACAAGCAAACCTTGAATGCCGAATCATTTGAAAACAACGCGAATGAATAGAAGCAAATTAAAAGAAATCACCTGTGAGAGTTCCAGTGGAACTATCACGATCTGGTTTCCGAGTTGTAGAGGTGGAGCCTTGGCTCTGCACCCACTGCACGTCAGCTTTGGGATCATTGGTGTAGCCACACAGAGTGCCCGTCTCAAAGGTGCATTTTGTAGCTGTGGGAAGTACAGAATAAACTTGTTCATATTCTGGGATATAAATGGAATAGAAAGAAAGTTCATTCGTCGATCAAAACTCCTCAAGTCGACAATGAAACGACGGGCAGCCGTTGGGTACTGCCTTTACACTACGTCTCTACTACCCCCCCCTCCCCCCAGCCCCCAACCTCCTCTCTCTCTATGACACTCTATTTGAGGCCTAACACAGTCGGGGAAAGACACAATGTGGAAGAGCAAGGAAAGAATCAAGAACACGACAAGTCAAGATCTAGAAACAGAAGAAGAGAGGGCCAATAGCAGGAGGCTGATGCCCTCGAGTAAAACAAATCCCTCTCTCTCTTCATTCATCAAAGCATATTAATGAGTTCATACATAAGCACATACTTGCATAATCGGGGCAGACTTTGAGCTAAGCGGACCAATTGCTCCCAGTGAGGGTAATCTAGTCTAGTCAGTATCACACAGCACATTTCAATATAACCTAATATCATTATGGCAAGGTTTACAGAGGAGTGTCGATTAATGATAATTGTGCACCAAGGCGGCTCCTCGATAGAATAATCGGGTAATCTAGTCTTGTTATGTCCACCCAACAATACATTTGCAGGTTTTACAGAGGATATCAACGATTATAATTGGGCCCCGCAGCTCCCACGGCTGTCCGTGAACATTATACATAGTTACGTGTACATGAGCAGGTGACCAAGAAGGACTCACCCGTGCTGCTACAGTCGCCTGTGTCGGAGTAGACAATGTCATCAATGGCAATATCACCTTGGTAATTGCTTCCTCGTGTTGCTTCCACTAGGATCTGAAAGAATGGGGGGGGGGGGGGGGAGAGAAAGTGACCCGGAGGTTAATACCGAAAGGCCCGTCACAGGGTGAACGGATGGAGGGATGGGTTGATAGATGGACAGATGAATGGGTTGATGGGTGGATTGTGGACGGCTGTAAAGTGGATTGGTGGATGAATGGATAGATGGATGGGTGGGTGGATGAATGAATGGATGGATGAATGGATGGACAGAGGGAATGGATGGATGGATGGATAAATGGATGTCTGGATGGATGAATAGATGGATACATGGATGGGCAGGTGGAAGGAAAGATGGATGGATGGATAGATAGATGGATGGATGGATGGATGGATGGATGGATGGACCTACCACAATGTTACTCCCTTTACTCAGGTCAATCTTGGCAAAGTTCCACTTATTGCCTTGAGAGCCGTGTTTCCCCCAGATTTTAGTCTTGACACCTTTTCCTCCATTGGTCACTCTGAAGACAAAATTGTTAACAAAACTAGTCCTTAATTTGGAACTTTTGCTAAATTTCTTTTTAATCGTTTTTTTCTGTAAGTGTAAGCAAGCCTAGGTACCTGAGTTAGTTAAAAACACGTTTTTCTGTAAGTCAGTGTGTAAATGTGAGAGAAATTTCTCAACCTGAGATATTGTTTTGATATTTCGAAACAGAGCACAAGTTAACCCAGTAGCTGCGTAGCATCATAATTTATGGATCTATTCATCAGAATTACCCAGAGATAACAATGTATGTTGCGCCTCAGATAAACGGACCTCATGGCGCACATGGGCAGATCAAATCATAATGAATTATCTATTGTCATTGTGTGCCTATGAATACAAGAAAGGTCTACCACCACTATAATTGTTTCAGAGAAAATTGAGTTGGAATTTTTATTTTCTGTAATTTGAAGAGTCGTCTAGGAGAAAAGACACAAAATACATATTTAATTAATTTATTTCGTCCGGGGGGGGGGGGGGAGTAGGAGTTTCATTTCACTGAAAGATTTATACACGCCGATAAGGTTATCTCAGTTTTAAACTAAATTTGGAATTAGAACACTTTTTTATTCGTGAGCACAATTAAGACTCTAAAAGAAAGTCAATTAATAAAATGAATGTATCCTGCCATGTATGGAAATCCAAAAGCCACAGCACAATCAGTAAACTATTCAACGGTGCTCCAGCAGTTAACCCGTCCTGTGGACGCTCAGCGGAAGCAATGGATCTGGCAGAATCTCCTCTCATGAGACAATCTGCCTTTAGTCGGTCCCAATCCTTTACGGGTGTTTTTCGGTTTTCTCGAGTGTGGCCTCGTTATCTGACACGCTGTTCATGATTGAGATGTTACGGGTGCAGTACAGGTCAAGCCCCATACCAGCACCGACCCGTGTGTGTGTGTGTGTGTTAGGGGAAAGAGTGGGGGGGGGGTACTGTAATAATTTAAGGCTGGCTCGAAAAGAGATGAGCTGATGGGAGAGGGGGTAGATGGGACGGGAGGAGGAGTGCAGTGAATACCGCAGTAAGTGAGCAAACAAAATACACCTGTCTCATCTCGCGTATCATTTTATTTAAATAATCACTTTGGGCCATAGTTGTGTTACATTTTATTTGAAATGATAGTTTCGTTTTCAGTCGCATTTTCTCCATCTATTTCAGTAAATGACCTGTCTTGATTTAACTCACGTGTATATATTGAGGTTGTTGACATGCGCCCCATACATGTGGTACCAGAAAGAGAAACAGGCGTGGTCACTATTGATGTTGATGACCGGACTTTGCAGCTGGGCCTTGTGATTGATCTGACCATTGGATGTCTCCAGATAAGCGTAGGCTCCCTCTGAAATGACGAGGAGATAACGGTGGAATAATGCTGATTTAAGGGAGGTACCATACTAAGCCCGGAACGTCCCAGCCAGTTGATGCCAGCAAAATATAATATACCCAAGAAACAGCGGCAGAGGTGGGCTGTGTCTGACCGGGCTTAACACTATAGTGTCTTCCCGGATTTAGGCCCTTCTACGGAAATACAGGAAATTATGGTGTGCACATCTCGTCTACTAACAGCTGTCTGTGCCGTTCTGGGCTTAGTATGATAACCTCCTAATGCAGTGGTAATACTGTATTTTGAGGTCATCACAATCTGTCTGAAATAATGAATCACAAAATAACGACAATGGTGTCTGAGACAGCAATGTGACACTATACAAGGTTGCTACAAAAGAAACAGACACTTTAGTTTAAAAATTGTACCGTATAGTTATATTAGATATTGACATTCAGCATGCACAGTGTTGTAAAGAAAGTGTTGAAGTTTATTGCAGAAATTTACGTGATGTCCGATGTGTGTACAGCTTGTTAAACATTTTGCTTCACTCCTTCACAGTGGTTACTGTCCGCATACGGCTGAATAAACGATGCAACTGACGGTCTCGTTGGCACGTTGCCATGGCAACAACTTCAGTAGTTTTGCTACCCTCTACTACCGTGCTTGTTAAAAGTCAATATTTTATTTAATTTGGGTTTAATACATTTGTGAAACTGCCTACTTCTTCTGCGGTAACTTTGTGATTTCTACGAAATTTATTGTTAAAGTTTAGATAGTTGGTTAGACCCTGTTGTGACAGAGGTTGTACAATTCATATTGTGGAAGTTTAGAGAATTTGCCGGTGGAGACCAAGGTGATCAAGATTTTGTTTGTATGTTCCAGTGCGAATTGTTTAATATAGTGACAAATGTCAGGAAATTAATGGAGGCTAAGCCAGTGAGCTGGTGGTGGTGAAAAGATGTTAATGACGGCGAAGGAGATGTTTGCTTTCACAATTCCAGCATATTGTATACTGAACATCGGCCGAATAAATCGGATAAAAAAACAAACAAATACCTGTTGTCATAGTTCGAGGCATCACTCTGTTAGTCTACAAGTATTCCCAAACTTATAATAAGGCAAAAGGATGTTAACATGGCCAGCCTCCCTTCTATTGAGAAGAACTCAAAGATATACTGGCGAGATTTATGGCTAGTGTCCACACAAGTCTGCCTCTCTAGTGGGGTTGGGATTACTGTGGGAAATGCTGTAACTGCATAAAACAATAACGAAGTAACTCACGTCCTGTACTATGGTCTTTACTGGGTCCAGTTCCCACCGATGCCGTGCTTCCTTTCTGTCTTGACCAGTCCAAGTTGTCCGTAGTCAGTTGAGTCCATTGGCAAAAATCTGATTCGAAGTCGCAATCCATTACTTGGGCAGAGGCAACTGAAGTAAATTAAGGACATCAGTTAATGTATTAATGGAAACAAACAATTCCCTGCATTAACCAAATTACAGGTTGGCTGAAAAAAAATGTGCATGTAAAGAAATGAAGTCCTAAATGTTATTTGCAACTCTAGGAACTGCATTGTCATCAGTGTCTGGCCCAGAAAGACCATCAGTTTGAACACATGCGATAACTCAAAATGTCTACACATTAATCCTTTAGAATTATACATTTTGGATGTATTTTCATTGACGTTGGATTGATAAATATTCAAAATGTGTATGTATTTTTTTTTCATACGTTATCTTTAAACAACAACGACAACAACAACAACAACAAATCCACACAGAAAGCTCAGCGGTCGCAGCAGAGCGAGGTATAAAAAGTTCAAATGTGGTCTGAGGTCTGCCTAATGCATTTTTTCTCCATATTTTAACAGTTCATTATTCTGTAAAATGCAAAGTCAATATTGGGCTAAATGAATCCAGTTCATCGGCCCATCACATCGCCATAACTGTATCCTGTCAAGAAATGAATAAATCTGCAATGAGATCGGTCTGTTCCCGGCCAACATCCAAACTTGTTTCCTTCCAGTAGCCACTTTGTAAATATGTCTTTAAAACAGTTGCCCAACACGGCAGAAATCACGTCAAAGTGATACCACTCTAGGGCCCATAGCGCATTGAGCCATGTCTGTTTTGATGGAGCTAGACAGGACTTCGCGATGGCATCCGTGAGACTGAAACAAAGTCTGCCTCTCTAGTTGATTCAAAGAAATTTACTGAAACAAAGTCTGCCTCTCTAGTTGATTCAAAGAAATTTCAAGTCCGAGTCAAAACAGATGCAAAACAGACATAATGCAGTGCACCAACAGTGATCAGATAGTAATGCACTGCTTGAGCAACACCCAGTCCACAACTGGGAACTTTCTGCACATTACTACATGTATAATATCAGTAAACTGAATTCTCAAATTAATGCACATTTGACTGAAATTTAAAAACATATACGTAAAAGACGAGAGCTAATAAAGAAGGTCACTCACAAACAAAATCGACAAAATGCATTTGAGGGGAAAGGACGATAAAATGAATTGAGATTGACATTATTACCAAAATAACTGTCGTTGATCATGAACTCGTTTTAGACAGGGATTAGTTTAAAATGCATGAAAGAAAAATGTGGCCTGGATGCGTATATTGAAAAATCTGGAAAAAAAAAAGAGAAAGCAGAAGGAACCGGCGAGGGCTTGGGGGAAAGGTGTGATAATGATGCAATGTATGTCAGTAAATGAAAGCAAAAAAGAAAGTTTCATGAATGAACTCACCGGAAATGGCCACTGCCAGGAGGAGTGAAAGAAGGTCTCTCCCTCCCATGATAGGAGGCTAGATGGACAATTCTAACACACCTTTGATTTGAATTTCATACGTGCAAATGTCTTTTGTATCAGTAAAACAAACTACACAATCTAATGCCTGAAAGCAGAATTGTTTCAAGTAATGAAAAACTGTAAAACTACAATATTCGGTCTCGCTTCATGAGCGAGTTATCCCTATCTACACGATGAGGGAGTCCGAAATTTGCGACCTTTGCTTAAGATTTAACCGGTTATATATGGAGTGGCTATCAAGAGCACGGCTGAGTGCCTGGTACTTGGTATTTTGATTAAGATAATGATCACAAGATCGATAGATGATTGGTCTATGGTTGTGCAAACTTGGTGCTAAAATCGTGCTCTCCTTTAATCACTGTCAAAACTGATAACGGATCACTAACGAAAACAGCACTCCCTGCCTCTGTCTTACTGTCCCAGTGGTTCCCCCATCCCTCACTCTAGTTACGTTTCTATTTTCTTTGCTCTTTCCACCCCCCACCCCCCAGCCCGACCCCCACCGTGGCCTTCGTAACTACGGCCACGCCCCCACCCCACCTCCGCCGGCGCAACCACCTTTTCTTCCTTGCATTTGTATTTCGCACCGTCATTTCCCCTTCTCATTGTTCCTCATTCTTCGTTCTTTCCTGCAAACACTCTACAGATAATCGTTATTCATGAATATGTCTTGGCTTTTCCCATCCCCATAATAAGAGTTCATCCTGCGTTGTTTGATAACTGCACGGGACCAATGTCCAATGAACCATCACATTATAGTGGAGCCAGAGGGTGAATATGTAACCACCTAAAACTTCATGAGCACTTGACCAAAAATTATGGAACTGATTAAACCGCCACATTTTTTGGCGATAAACTACATGGACTCATAAATTCTGGACAAAATTCAGTCTTTCACATTGTTTCTTTACAATTTCTTTTAGCCGCAAAAAGAGACACATTTTTAACGGGTTAAATGAAAAAGTATGATCGAAATTTCGTTCTTGCCGCTCTTCACACATTGCTACTAGTAGGAAATCAGTTTTATCACATCTGAGTACTTCCGCGTGAAATTGGGGTGTAGGCTAATAGCAACTTCTATTAGACTTTGCTTCGAATCCAAGTGCCTTTATAATAATAATAATGCTGATGGTGCGATAACTACCGGCACGGTAACAGACAAGACCGGCTTTAGCAGCTGCAGGGCCCAATAATTATAATCGCATAATTGTTGCTGTTGTCTTTAAAAACCTGCGATGTAGTGTTACCTGTATGTTGCAATAATGTATCATATGTGCTTGACAAGACTTGATTACCTTTTGCTCCAAGTGGCTTAAAAGTAATGGTGGTAATAGTATTATAAGCACATAAACCCTACATTCTTGTCCTCTTGCAGTGACTCGATTTTCCAAAGCTGTCATTCTGCTATTTAAAGCTACATCTTCATGTATGATTTATATTAGAAAATGATACATTAACAAACAAACTGCTCATCTTTGGTCGGTGCTACGGAATGCCTGTCAGTTGCTCCGTTGAATTTTGATGTGATCAATTTCTTCAGCAATTTAAGGGCCTGTGGAGTCAAGCTTGAAATCTGCAAAAACTCGAGGGTGTTGCTGTTATAGTTGCTGTTGTTGTCGTTATTGTTGTCACTGCTATTATTGTTGTTGCTGTCACTGTTATTGTTGTTGTTGTCATTGCTGTTGCTGTTGATGTAATAAATACTGTTGTCACTGCTATTGCTGTTATTGCTGTCATTGTTATTGTTATTGTTGTCATTGCTGTTGTTATTGCTTTTGTCATTGTTGTTGTTGTCGTCGTCGCTGTTCTGTTGTCACCGCTGTTGTTGTCGTTAATATCGTTGCTTTTGCCTTTGTTGTTGTGCTGTTGCTGTCGTCATAATGGTTGTTGTTGCTCTTAATGTTGCTGCCGTGATAGTAGTTGTTGTTGTTGTTGTTGCAGGTGCTGCTGTTTTTATTATTCTGAATTTATAACTTGTTGATGAAGAAGTAGAAACATTGAATTTTAAGAGTAACTGCGTTGCATTCATTAATTACCAATAAGCTTACTCATTGACAAGACAATGCACATTAAAACATTTAGTCAATGTTGATTGGCTGACCCAAGTGAAAGAATGTAAATTTAACACTGACATTGCGAGGTTGATAAATCGTAAAAAAATAAAGACTGAATTTTGGCCAGAGTAACAACTGTGACAACGAGACGCATTTCCGACGAGGATACTGGAAGAGTAGGATAGGAAAGAGTATGAAAAAGAGCACTATCTTGATTAGTACTGATAATGAAAGGGACGGATACAAGGGCTTTATATTTGGATCTCTTCAGACTTCTGTTTTTGCCTGAAGATTGTCATCTCACAAGATATGACATCTGCCCAGCCGTTGTTTAGAGTCAGCCGACATTTTGATTCTTACAGATAATAGAAAGGAAAATCAATACAAAGTTAAGGTCATGGCGGAAACACATGCATCGTTACGTGCACCAGGGCACGGAGATGCATCAATGACTGCAGGGTCATTGTTACAGAGCTGTACCGTGCCAGGAGAAAAGGACTTATGCGCCAAGTTTAAGTCAAATTTACTTTTTTAACATCGTTTTCCAGGGATGATTGACAACCTATCAAACTAGTAGCTCCATATTTTCGATAGTATTCAACTTTAAAGTGAGCAGCGTCAGACGTGCGTCTGTACACCTGAAGTTGTTTGTTTTTTTTTTCTCTCATTTAAAGTTGCTTTTTGTTTGGTTTTAACGGCAACTAAGGAAAGGAAAGAGCTGACTGCCGACCCGTTTTATATACCGGTAGTAATGAAATGTGTTCTAATCTTCCTGTTTGGGCTATAGGCTTACTCTTGTACGAGAAATACTCATGTAGTTTCCTCGATCACCGCAAAATGGTCGTTGAACACAGAATAAAGTGGGGCGCAAAGCCAAGTCGTATTTTCTTTCTTTTTTTTTTTTCGTCTTCTGTAAAAATGTTTTCGGTGTATACCGTCTTCTTCCAGAACACAAGATAGACAGACATGAACCCGATACAGTGCGTCATTACTTTTATGCAGAAAAGTACGCACATCTAGTGCGCATGTACTAAAGTTGCGTGGCAATGACGGCTATAAGCTGGTTAAAGTTAAAGAGGGCTTTATTTAACTGCAATTATGTGTTCTTGATGGCTTCAGACCCAGCCATGGACTTGTTTTGAGGGTGGAATGGGATGGCGGGTGGGGTGTCATTTCCATACTAACTTAGTATCATTCTCATGTGTATGTAATGTGTCCAGAGTTCGTGTCCACCTCATTCATATACACACGACTTTGAACGCGTGCAAGTATTCTTGGCAATTCTTGCGGAACTGAAAGATCCTGATGAGAAGCGTTTGTTTCGCTCTTTTTCTCTCTCTTTCTCTCTCGCTCTTCCTCCTGTCTCTCATTCTCTCCCTCCCTATTTCTTTCTCTCTCTCTTTCCCACGTTTTTCTCCCCTTTGGACTCTTTCTTGCCTTTTCTTCTTTCTCACTCTCTTTTTTTCTTCTGGCTTATGCGTGTGTTTGTTTAGGGAAACGGGCGGGGGATCGGGGGGGGGGGGTCGAGTCAGGAGGAAAGAAAAAATACGAGAGGGGAGAGGAGGGCAGCAATTTGAGTAGGCCAAACATAAATGATGTGAAACCTCATAGAATGAGTGTAATGCGTATGAGGAACTACGTATAATATAGGAGGATGCTCGCACGGTTGCCAGTGGACGGGAAAGATCACTTAGTTAACTCGCAGAACAGTAGTCACAACTCAAAAATACGTTACAAAAATGAAAGTGACATAGGTAGGCCTTTAGGGTATGAGTATAATTATTCTGACTCACAGAACAGAACGGTGAACAGAGCAGCAGGCGATACAGAAATTAAGTGGTAATTGAGACATTGCCAGAAGGTGGTATTCGCAAATGTGATTTTGGAGAAAGTGTTCCCCACTCTGACTTGTGAAATAACACTGGAAATCAACGGTTCAACGTGCGTTTAGAAATCATGATGGAAAATAACCTGGTGGTATTATCATGGGAGACTGTCCATCTTGAATCACACCCTTCAAATGTAGCGAATCTTGGACAGAATTTTGAAGCAACGACCTTCTGCCATAGCCTCAAGTATAACAACAAATGTCAGCTGCCATTGTGCGACTACTTTCTGTTTTAATTTCTTGCAATGGAATTTTAAAGCCAACAGAATACAGAAGTCTAGATAACGTTAAATGCCGAGTCACCGAGCATCTGTGTTGAGGGCTGATTTTTTACTAACATGGCCATGATTTGCTAGGTAGTCCGCCGGGGATGCCCTCTGTCCACCTTCGAGCTAAGCTGTGCCAGTGACGGACAGAGATAGCCGCGATTATCAGCACTTCATTTATCACCTTGGGCAAAGTGAAGGACTTCTTCAAGTGCCAAGGCTCGATACATCTAGACTACCAATGATATCACCAATAGTTATCACTGATTGTGTACTGGTTGGCGTGCGTGTACCGTACCAGAATGTGCCGTCTGCAAGTTACAGGCTCCATTTTACGCGCCAACGTTATATGACAACACTGAAACATTAACTATGGCTACGGTACTTCTATTTCGCGCTGGGTCAGATCTGCTTTTGCGTGTCTTGACTCAGTGTGTGAGGTTTCTCTTTTCCCCAGTTGACTTAAGACAGTTTTGGCGCTCCCGAATTAGTAAGACAGACTTGAAACGGTGACAGCAGTGCGCAGAATCACATTTACGTCCATCGTCCACATTTCATACTAACAATGAGACACAACAGTCTTGACTCAGTGAGCCACCAGCCTTTCTTTCCACTTTCGCCGCCTTTTCATGTGTGAACGTGGAAAAGTAAGTGGGTGGGTGTATTTGTTTATGACAATAACTATGTAGTCAACAAGTGCCTATCTACACAACTGATAGATGTTTGATTGCTATTCTAATCTTACGCTTACTGCTTGTTTCAGTGAAATCTAACCATGCCATTATTTGCCCTTGTTTTCCTATCCTTCAACCCCCCCCCCACCCCTCCTTTTTTTTCCTTTCTTTGTTTTGTGTTAGGATAATTACTGCACCAAAATCACATCAAAGGCACCGCATCTATTTTCAAACACAAAGAAATGTAATTCAAAATGAATTATTCAACAATACCATCATTGTGTGTAGATAATAGTCTCAACGTGCATTTAGGTTACAATAAGACTTTAAAACCAAGGATGTCGTGTAAAATCCCTGAACATTTTGGTCAGCGTTTTATGCAATCCCTAACATCTTCAGGCATTTCACGAATTCACTAAATACAGAATAAAGCTGACAATTACATCTACATATGGAATCCCTGACCAAAACGAAGATTTCATGAAACTGCTGAAATGTTCAAGGATTTCACAAAATTCCTAGTTTCAAGTCTTACTTTTACAATTATGGACGCACAATTGATGGCGTAGACACCACAGGCCACAGTAGGCTCACGTCACAACCGTGGACCGGATGGTTGAACTTTCAAATACGCAGAGACTGGCTCTGCTAGTCTGAAGTAGGTTTAGTAGGCTACAAGTTTGTAGAATACAGACACAATTCCAAACACCGAGACTCAGGTGAGCAGCGCAAAGCTTGCGGAATGTGTATCTTCTACAATTTGTCCAAAAGAAAAGAAAAGTTTCTGAAGCGACCAGAATTGTACTTTGCACCGTTCCTTAAGTTTCAAAATTTAAAAAAAAAAAAGGGGGGGGGGGTAGTGGCGCATCACATCAATTCTTGGGGAGATAACTGACCGCGATTTAAGTAGCGGTACGGTAATCAGTCCTTTGCCCATCGTGCAAACTGCAATAGATATGGGCGATATGGGAGATATATTTGCAACCCTGAAGCGATATGGCGATACTGCAGGAAATCTAGCCCTGTCTTTTCGTTATCTTTGTAACTTTGACCAACACGCCCACCTTGCTACTGTTATTGTGAGACAACAGGACAATAATTTTGAACCCAAGTCTGTTTGAAAGTGATCCGTATTTAATCAAACATGTTATCATTTGGAAACTCATAAATAATTTATTTATGGTACTTTTTCTTTTGTTGTTGCCAATGATTCTTTCAATTTTTATTTCTTGCACGTTAAGAAAATTAACTATGGTTGAAACTATCATGTTACCCACGGTTTATACATACTTTACTTTCAGTTTCTGAATGTTTGATCTGAGTGCGTGTAAATTTTTCAAACACAACAATGAACATTGTCACAGTAGCTGATGTTGACTTTGCATCGACATTAGCACGCGCAAAACTCTGTTTTTGGGAAGGGGTCGAGGAAGGAAGGCGAAGTGATGTACCCCAGGGTCGAGGAAGTATGAGGGTGGAGGGGTGGGAACCATCAGAATGAGTAAAGGCCGTAAGATAATACATGTAGTTTAATACTCATACAAGTCTGTACCCAATGAGTGTCTACCCATCTTTGTGTATGTGTAAAAAGTACAGAACTGAAGTACTCTCTTTAGCGTGATAGTTACTTGTACTTCGATCATATAAAATATAATTATGTAGGTCAATGAAAGCGAGAGAGTTACGATTTGCGATATTTCTCGAGTTTCATAAGTTGAACTGATTACGACATTATGAAAACAAACGGTCACCATAGGAGACCGCTTGTGAAACAAGTGTTGGCAGGCACAATATGAATAGCCGTATGTTTGACCCGGGTCTGACGATCTCTGCCTTGTGCTTGCTGCCAATACATGTTCTAAGTGATACAATTTTTGCACAACTGAACACTTAAATAATATAATTTGTGGAAATCTGCTGACACTGCCACACTTGTTAACTATAATTATTATCCATGAACCAGAGTAGCTAGATCTAGGCATTTACTCTGATAACGGAACAGGCTTTCGGGGTCACTTCTACTACTACTACTACTATTTCCTGTTGCACCCACTGGTGCTTAGGGCAGCAACAAAGGATCTCCAGCCCTGTCTGTCCTGGGCCATCTTTGCGAGAGTTCCCCATGAGTGATTGAAGGATTTCATCTCTGCCTCGATTGTTCTCCGCCAGGTTGCCTTGGGTCTGCCTCGCTTGCGCCGTCCCTCCGGTGTCCACTGAAGTGCTGTTTTGGTTATAGAATTTGCTTCCTTTCGCAGCACGTGTCCAAGCCATCTCCATCGTCTCTGCGTGATGATGTTGGCTATTTCTTCTTGCTTGCATCGCCTTAGTAGTTCCTGATTAGAAATCTTGTTTGGCCAAAAGATGCGGAGAATCCTACGAAGACATGTGGTGTGGAAGGAAGACAACTTGGCGAGGTCACCTTCTGTCATTCGCCAACACTCTGATCCATACAGGTTCTCTTTGTCTTCTCTTTTCCTCTATTTTCTCTCTTCTCTTTTTTGTCCATCACATCCAGAACGTTGGTTTTTCCATGTTGCTGTTTCCGTAACGATTTTTGTTTCTCCAAGTAAGGTCACCCCAACAAGGATTTCAGGGTAGGGTTGTTAGCCCTACGCCCAACCCCCGAACCTGGAGGGCCGGTCTGTTCAATCTTGTCTGGTCCTTCCCCCATGACCTGTCCAGCTTGCTTAAAGCTATCAGGGGCACGAGGCCTCCGCTGGCTTAGCTCCTGGGATCACTGGGACACGCAAGCCACTCCTCCACGTCAAGGCATGAACAATTGGAGCAGTCGGGGTCACTTCGGGTCTGAGAAAAGGAAAATGATACTTGTGAAATAATTAGAATCAGAGTAGGTTATCGCATATCTAGCGAGGGTATCAAACTGAAAATGAAAGCTTTGCGACAAATTTAATGTTGGTTATATTGACTGACATGATTACGACCTGGGTCTTGGGGCACTACCCCGTCATCTCCAAAGTTTGCAAGATCATGTCTGTTTTAGTCCGTGATAAAACTTGTTATCGAAATGTCTACATGACCATCTCAAAAGTACGAGCAAATAAAAAAAAAAGAAAAGAACAGACTGCTGTCGTTGCATCTTCTATCCTCTATTCACTCTTCCTACTGACTGCGTGTCACCTCGTCTCAGATTTAGCATTTCTTGTAAATCTTATCCTATTCCAGAAGTTTGTCAGCAGAGAAGTGACCACATTCCTCACGCAGTTTTGTATGTGTTTCCGTTAGTGACGCACTGAGTCAAATTTGTTTTGTTGCGGCTTTAGTGTGAGACGTGGACTATAGAGTTAACCCTATAGTGTCCAGACAAAAATTGCTAGCCCCAATACTCCTGAAATAACACACTGAGCTGATTTTAAATATTCGGATTATTGTACAAATATAAATATGTAATTGGAAAAAGTATTTGATAATAAAACTGAAAGAGTAACAGTATCAAAGATTGAGCATGTTGGCTCCAGGTAACCCGTTTCAAATATGGTAGACTGGGCGCTAGAGGTTTAAAGGGGATCTCACGAACTGGTGAGACTGTGACAAGTTGGTCTCACTGGTTTGGGCACGTCAAACCAAGCTATGTCTTGAATCTGTTGGTTGAAAGAGAGATTTCTCTCACTGGGTCAAAACAGACACAAAATAGACTCAAAAAATGGTTAAATTAAAATAGAGGTGCCCTATGGTAAAAGCTGCCGGGTTAAAGAAATCAAAATGCCGTCATTGCATAGAGGGGAAGATGACGTTTATTGTGTCTTCCGTGCTTTTCTTGAAGTCAGTCATTTTCTTTCTTACATGGAGATGGCACCGAGACAGTGTTCAGTGCTGCACATCCTTGTTCATCTCACATAATGGCGTATCAAGAGAACATTTCAATTTTTTTATCAAAGCGCGATTCCATACATGTGGCAAAAATGTTTGTGCTTTTAATCTCAAAACTATATTAAAGATAGGCTATGCAGTACATGTGTTCCGCATTATTCCCCCCCCCCCCCACCCAAAAGTAATTCTTATTTATTTATTTATTTATTCATTTCGCCACTTGTAATTTCCGAACGCTGCAAACTGTTGGAGTCAATTTATTTGTGGCCAGTAAGGATAAACTAATCATCATAATGATATAATAATAACAATAAAATTGTTGGACAACCATCTAACTCAACGTTAACTTCCGTCAAATTGCGCGTTTGTTTTAGTGTGTGTGTGTGCGCGTGTGTGTGCGAGTGCGTGTGTGTGTGTGCGTGCGCGTGTGTGTGTGTGTGGACTGCTGAATAGATAACTATAGTTCTTGTTTGCTAAAGTTATATATAGTGATTTGATTGTTGGTAACCGTGTGTTCTCGTCTCTAATGATAACGGTTAGATAACGCCAAGTAGGTGGCTTTGATAACAAAACTATCAAGAAGGCTTGTGGCAAGCAAGTCCTGACACAGAGTCCGAGTTAGGGGGCGACGCCTCAGTTTTGATCCGATATCGGTTTGAACAGATACAGCCAGGCCAGCGCAAATCTTGCTGTCCTATTTCACAATCTTTACTTTCCAAGTGTTGGTTCTTCGTTAACCGCAAGCCTGTCCTCTCCTCTGTACATCTATTTAGTCACTTAATGGCCTTCATCATCACTATCATCATCACCACCACCACCACCATCATCACCACCATCATCATCATCATCACCATCATTATTATTATGATTATTATCATCGTCATTATCATCACTGCCATAGGGTCTCTTTCCTCGCGCAACATTCCCGGTTGTCACTTTTTTTTTTTCAGCATGTGGTTTTAGGCTGTTTTGACATGAAAAGAAAAAAAAAGTAGATGTCCAGAAGCTGCAATCTTTTCAAACCTCCACAACAGTCTCGTGGCAGTTTCTCTATTCATAAATAATGCTCAAAAGGGTGGGAAATGTTAGCTACACGTGAAGGAATGTTCCAACCAGCGTTCTTACATCAATTCGACTATGGGGAATTGACCTGTAGTCGGTTGAATAGCTTTGTTTTTGGAGAATCACTGCTCCTGGCATTTGCATGCCACTCTTTTCTTCTTGTTTTCGTTTTTCTTCTGTTTCTTTTTGTTCTCTGCCTTCCTTTTTCGGTGTCTTCTTAGTCCTTAAAGGGGCATTTTCGGCCGGGGCTAAAGAGACAGTAATGGCACGAGTTGGCTGGAAATGGAGAGGCGGTACATAGATTTATTCTTTGAGTCTGGCAATGGTCGTGGTTCCAATCATTGCCTGTTTTCTTGTCTTTTTTTATCTGGAAAATTTACCTCGAGTTTGCCCATACTCATAGACTAATGGAAATGACATCATTCCGACGTAGGTCCGCCGATAACGACATCGCGCCGCTATCAGTTGGAAATCCGCACCTACGGTCACCCGTCCAACCAATAATAATGACAATAATAATAATACATAGCATTTATATAGCTCTTCATTCCATTAACCACCAGGCTCTAGGCGCTTTACGACATTTACATCATATACGATGTAAATCACACACAATACTCAGCCATACTCAGGAAAGAAAAACAAAAACAAACTATAGACCCTATCAACTTCTGTATTACGGAAAAGCACCGTGTACGGCAAAAACCTCAACTTGCCTTGATGATGGCATCTGAGTATGTGCACAGTCTAAGCAAAGATGCATTTTTATGCCAGAACCAGCACGCAACGGGTTTGTACAGTTGGGTGCCCAACAAGAGGATGGCATCGTTCGACCGTTGTCCACCGCTTCCGCCCTACAAGTGGGGCACGCCGCCATTTTGTTTGCAATTCACGTGATATGGAGGACGGTAAATTAATAGTCTACTTAAACTGTGCTCCTCGCCAAGAGTTAATGATATTATTTGTATGCCGTTACGTAATGCCACTACAAGCACGTGATTGTGAGTGGTTGCGGAATTGCGTTGTTATTGTTAATATACTATGAGCGATAAGTTTTGTCAAGATTATTTTGAGTTTTTGGCACTGTTAGAAAAGTCGACACTTATCATGATCAGTTTCGATTCTTTGGAATTGGTGGGTGTCAGTGCACAATGATTTGATTAATTCCATTTTGTAACTATCCTTAGGCCTGTATGAATATGATGACCATAGATCTAATTCATTGTACACGTTTTCGTCGTTGTTGTTGTTTGTTTGTTTGTTTTGCCAGAGGAAGGATCCCTGGATGATCGCAGAGAGTATTGTATTGTACAGAAAGAAATCACTTCTGCCAAATGGCGAAACTATGTCTCTGCGGTAAGGAGAATTGGACAAAAAATAACTATTTAGAGCCGTTTGTAAGCCCTTACTCCCCGTGGAAATGAGCAAACGAGTATTGTTTACCGTAGAGACCTACTTTCCGTTCCATGCTAACAGAGATTTCGCGGAGTCTCCCGTGTCTTGCAATGCAAATCGACAACAGTGAAACCTCTCTATAATACATACAAACTCTCTGACGACCATTATGCTTGGTTGCATTGAATTATTTTTTTTATTATTCATTTTGTAATGTTTCTTCGTTTTGCTTCTTATGCAGGGCTTCGCGGCATACAATCTTTTTTTTATATTTTATTTCTCCGAGGCCTATGTAGTACATGTACTAGTATTAAGCTAGCTGCTGTCTCTGCTACGCTCATACTAATAGGATCCATGTACCAGGATTATCATTTTACCAGATTTACCAACGCTTTTTGTATGGCACTGTATCTCTTGTGTCTTAGAAACGTCACTGATACATGACACTAATTTAGTCAATGATGACTTGCATCTTTTCAACTGGTATCTGGTAGAACTAAAAACGTGCAAGATCTTTTGTTCAATACAAAGTCTGATTTAATGTCAACAAAGTCACGTTTTTGCAATGACAATGTTGAATATACTGGCTGAAGTGAATAGAAAAGAAAAACAGTGCAGATAAACCCTATTCATGTTGCAAAAATTTACTAAATACAAATGATGTTACAGAAATTTATGTTTAATCGAACATAGATTGGTATGCGCCGATAGTATGAATTAGATTCAGAAGTACGTGTGGATGACAAGAGTTACAACTGAAAGTAACATACCGGTATTATGTTTGTGTGTGTGCCCATGGGTGTGTATCATAAAAACCACAGAAAAACTGTGGGGTCGCAGCAGGGCTATAAGCAAAGTCAAAATTGGGCAAAAAGAAATAAATTTTCTGTCATCTCTTTAGTTTGCTTTGTATTGTTTGGGTTTTATTTCTCACGCGGGGTTTCGCAACATAGGCCTACAACCTTTTCTTTTTGCCCAGTTTTGACCATGGGTGTGTATGTGTATATATTTTGTGTATCTTTTTGACTAGTTGCGTGAATTACAGGTGAATGTGTCTCTCCAAATGTTACAGCCAGTATGGGTATCCGTTTATCTCGTCATAACAGCACCGTGAGGATTCAGAAAGCTTGCTTGGTTACGGGAACCAGAGTCGTAGATCTATAGATCTAGATGGGCAGACAGACACACACTAGACAGAGGGGGGGGGGAGGGAGGAGACAAACAGACAAACAGTGATAGACATGCAGACACAGACAGGTAAAGGAGGGCAGACAGACGGACAGACTTTCTGTCTCATTCTCAATGTCCACACTACGCAAACGTCAACAATTACACATTATTTTCTGTCTTGCACACATAATTTATCTATCCACATTTTATATTTTGTCCCATTCTGCAATTTGATGTTCGTGTGCCCCACCTCGGCGTAGGGCTAACAACCCTACCCTGAAATCCTTGTTGGGGTGACCTTACTTGGAGAAACAAAAATCGTTACGGAAACAGCAACATGGAAAAACCAACGTTCTGGATGTGATGGACCTTCTGAGTACCTCGTGACTCGTATGAATGCAAGTAGTGAAAGCCGAAAGGAAACTGCTAGCAGGATGAAGGAGGAACTGAACACCGCCAAAACCAAGACCAGGATTGGATACTGGAATGTTAGAACAATGTATGAATCGGGTAAGTTAGCACAAGTAACATCAGAGATGAGGCGCTACAACCTACACATCCTGGGTGTAAGTGAGAGCAGATGGACTGGATCTGGAAGGATCAAAACATCCACTGGAGAAACCGTTCTCTACTCTGGAAGAGAGGATGACCAACATCATGAAGGAGTAGCCATCATCCTAAAGAAAGGACTGGACAAATGCTTGTTGGAGTGGAAACCAGTCAATAGCAGACTGATGAGGATGAGGATGAAAGGACGACACACAAACATCACTGTCATCCAATGTTATGCACCAACCAACGAAAACGACAACACAGACAAAGACGACTTTTATGAACAACTCCAGGGGGAAATGGACATGACGCCACGGCATGATCTCATCATTGTCATGGGAGACCTCAATGCTAAGGTAGGTAAAGATGATATAAATTATGAAAGAGTAATGGGAAAACATGGAACTGGAACAAGGAATGACAATGGAGAAAGGCTTGTGGATTTTTGTGCCTTGAACAACTTAGTCATCGGAGGGACCCTTTTCACACACAGAGAAATTCACAAACTCACATGGAATTCTCCAAATGGAAGAGACAAGAACCAAATAGACGATCCCTTCTAGATGTGAAAGTGAAAAGAGGAGCTGACGTAGCCAGCGACCACCATCTAGTGGCAGCACTTATCAAAATTAAACTGAACAAGACCGGAATCAAGACATCAAAGCAAAGACACCTTAATATTCAGAAACTGAGAGATGCAAGTGTTAGAAATGCCTTCAACATACAAGTCAAGAACCGATTCCAGGCTCTACGAGAGTCTGATAAGAACAACCCTAATGAAAGAGGAATCGATTCAGAGTGGAAAAGAGTAACTACAGTGTACACAGAGAGCAGTGTAGCCTGCCTTGGATTTAATGAGAAAGGGAAAAGCAAGGAGTGGATCCAACAAAGAACATGGGATGTGATCGAGGAGAGGAAAGTCATGAAAAAGAAACTCCTACAAGTGAAATCGGAAAGGCTGAAAGAGAGGTACCAACATAGCTACACAGAGTTAAATAAGAAAGTGAAGAGACTAGTAAAGAAAGATAAACGAGAAGCCATGGAACAGCTAGCGGCAGATGCGGAGGAGGCAGCAGCAAGAGGAGAACAGGGTAAGCTCCACAAGATCACTAAGCGCATTTGTGGCAAGTACGGTGGAAGATCAAGTGTTCCAATCAAAGACAAGAATGGGAAACTACTGACTACAGAACGAGAACAGGATACACGCTGGACAGAGCACTTTCAGGAATTACTAAACCGGCCACCACCTGAAGATAGAATAATAATACAAGATGCTGCTGAAGACCTTGACATCAACATAGATCCACCAAAGAAGGAAGAGATAGTGGCAGCAATAAAGAGCCTAAAAAACAGCAAAGCCCCAGGAAAAGACAACTTGACTGCAGAACTGTTCAAAGCAGATCCGGATCAGTCAGCCACCATCCTTCAGCCACTGTTCACAGCTATCTGGGAAGCAGAAGCAGTACCAAAGAGCTGGAATGAAGGCAGAATAGTGAAAATACCCAAGAAAGGAGCACTCAGCGATTGCAACAACTGGCGTGGTATCACTCTCCTTTCTATACCCAGCAAAATCCTTGCCAAGATCATTGTGCAACGTATGTCAGATGCTGTGGACAAGACACTGAGAAAGGAACAGGCCGGATTCCGAAAGGGGAAAGGATGCATTGACCAGATCTTCACACTCCGAAACATCATAGAACAGTGTTCAGAATGGCAAAGGCAGCTCTATGTGAACTTCGTTGACTTCGAAAAGGCCTTCGACAGCATCCACAGAGAGAGTATATGGCGCATTCTTCGGCACTATGGGATTCCCAGCAAGCTTGTTGAACTCATCAAAAGCTTTTACAAGAACTTCAGTTGCAGTGTCGGAAACAGTGATGCATCCTTTGAAGTGAAAACTGGTGTACGGCAAGGATGTGTGATGTCAACAATTTTGTTTAACCTCGTAATCGACTGGATTATGCGGAAAACTACAGAGGATGCACCAAGAGGCATCAGATGGACACTCTTCGACAACCTAGAGGATTTGGACTTTGCGGATGATCTTGCGCTATTGTCACATAGTCACCAACACATGCAAGATAAGACGCAGAGACTACATAATTTTGGATGCAAAGTAGGCCTTCGGATTAGCCAGAAGAAGACAGAGATTATGACCCTAAATGTAGACACTCCAGCACCAGTGCAAGTAGATGACAAGAACCTCACCACGACGGACAAATTTAAATACCTTGGTAGCATTATCAGACCAGAGGGTGGCACAAAGGAGGACATCCAAAGTAGGCTGGGAAATGCAAGGGCTGTCTTTCAAAGTATGAGCAACATCTGGAAATCGACACAATACGGCATCAACACCAAGATCAGACTGTACCAAAGCTGTGTCCTATCCACACTCCTGTATGGATCAGAGTGTTGGCGAATGACAGAAGGTGACCTCGCCAAGTTGTCTTCCTTCCACACCACATGTCTTCGTAGGATTCTCCGCATCTTTTGGCCAAACAAGATTTCTAATCAGGAACTACTAAGGCGATGCAAGCAAGAAGAAATAGCCAACATCATCACGAAGAGACGATGGAGATGGCTTGGACACGTGCTGCGAAAGGAAGCAAATTCTATAACCAAAACAGCACTTCAGTGGACACCGGAGGGACGGCGCAAGCGAGGCAGACCCAAGGCAACCTGGCGGAGAACAATCGAGGCAGAGATGAAATCCTTCAATCACTCATGGGGAACTCTCGCAAAGATGGCCCAGGACAGACAGGGCTGGAGATCCTTTGTTGCTGCCCTAAGCACCAGTGGGTGCAACAGGAAATAGTAGTAGTAGTAGTGCCCCACCTCCAAAATTAGTTATTAATAATTGTATTTTGGAAATGGACCAGACAGTTACATGTATTTCTTATGAAAGTAGAGACAGTTTGTCTAATTAGTGATAACATATTTGTTAATAGGTTAATAGTTATTGTGTAGTCCAGATAAGAGAACGCAAAATTGATATCAGAAACTTGCCATGTGATGTAAGTAAATCGGAACTGGCATCTTCTCCCGGTACAGTCTGGAATCACATGGCAACAAGTGAAGTAACTCAGATAATGGCTCCGACTTCCAAATACCGATATAGTCTCCCTTGTCTAGTCGTCTGGTAGGCTCAACTAGCTCGACTCGACGCGACAGAGATAATTGTGCGCACAGTCACTGGTGTATAATTTGCACAAAGATAGGCTACTCTTCATTCCTACAGTGCAGTTCCAGCCCAGCAGTCCACATGATTATAGCCTATTTTATGTAATACATGTAGGCCCTATTTGGTTGGGGGAGTCGGCATGAAACTTGCGACTGATTTCCCTAAGGCTTCACCTGTACATAAATCATGTTTCTGTGGTTTTTATATTTCGTCAAATGTGAGGATGAGCAATTTTGGAGTCATTCACATGTCTGTGATTCACTTTGACAGTACCATTCCTAACATAACATAATGTTTCGCCGCAAAATCCTTGACCATAAATATAACAGGCTCTGTGGTGACACTGTTTCAGGTTCAGCAGAGCAAGATTCAACTGCTTGTTAAAACATGTCAGACCAAACCAACTGTTTTCAATCACCCTCTCTCTAGGATTCCCCTCTACGAAATTCTAGACAGTACTTTGTAACTTCCACAACCATGGAAAACATAACATAGTAACAACGAGTCATGTCCTTACAGTGGAAAAACTTCATCATGAAAATATAAAAAATATTGTCCTCCATCTCATGTACACGTGTATCCATGATTCCGGTGGTCTTGGGTGTGGCTACTTTATCATTCTCATGGAGAGAAATACACTGTATTAATATCTTTAATAGTTTGAGATTAAAGCAGAAACATTTTTGTCAGATGTATGAAATCTCCCTTTCATCAAAACTTTGAAATGCTCTCTTTTTCAAGAGCAGATAGAGATTAAAATGTCATGCGAGGTCATGACTTGTTTACTCACCGAGACGCTGAGAATTTAACTGGTGGCCTCAAGCGGTTCTCGTGCGTCGCTTTTTTTAGTAGGAAATTACAAGGTCGAGAAGTGGAATCACGCTTTAAGTTTTGCTGTCCGTGATTCGGAGCAGTGAAGTAGGGGTGAGGCAAGGTATTAAATTACCGACATTGTTATGTCTGGTGGGACATGACTAGCCTAGACAAGTTTAGTAGGCCAGCTGACTGATGATAGGGCAGAACATACCGAGCTGGGAGTGATTAGTCGAAGAGCGCGCTAAGTAATCGGGTTGCGGAGTAATCTCGTTGTGAGTTGTAACGAGTATTATTATAAGGGGGTGCAGAGCTAAGATTAGAGTACAAACGAGAAGACAGCATCCTCCCGTGGGGTATTCCGGCCCGCTAGTGCCAGAACTAAGCGATACGTAGACCACGTAGCCTACATGTATATGATTGGACTGAAGAGCTGACAGAGAGAAAGAGCTCTAGAGGTCTGGGTGGACGCACCGAAGAGTCCACACTGCGATTTCCTGTGTGCCAATGGTAATTACCCGTATCTGTCTGGTTACAAATGCAGGGACATTCAGAGACAGAGAGAGAGAGAGAGAGAGAGAGAGAGAGAGAGAGAGAGAGAGAACCCACAGCTCTGAACTTCGAAGATCGAGTTCTGATGTGCTACTAGGAATTATCATCATTGCGCTTGCAAGAACTATTACTAGCTTGTGGCTAGTTAAGGCAGTAGCACGTTGTGATTAAGATGTTACATTGATTGTCATTTTATGGTAGTTGTTTTAAGAATTATAAAGCAGAAATTGTGCTTCTTAACACTCACCCTGCGCGTTACCCGTAAAGCCCGCTGCCCCGACAGTGACCTTACTCAAGGAGAATCTTATCTGGGGTCACTGACCCGTGCCGCTAGACGATGACCACATACGCTGTCCACGTGGTTCGGTTTTTATTGATCGGTATGAAAACATTCGCTGCTATGCCTTATCACGCTTGGTAATGAATTAACCAGCAAAACCTTAGTCTGTCAGTCTCTAACCAATGATCTGACTTATGATTCCAAACTGACAGCTGTAGTTTTCGTGAGAACTAAGCATGATAACTAGCCACGCCCTCCCAAGCCCTGCACAAATGGTTTCATCCTGATTGACACATACTAATAAACCAATGTGGGCATTTGGGGCAAAGATTATTTCAGAGCTTGTTTCTGATTGGTTCTTAGATACAGACAACTCCAGATGGTGGTCAGATTGTGAGAAAATGAGATATTGCAAATTTGTTGAGCAACAGTTCGCATGTCGATGTTACATCTTTTGAAAGTGTGGGGAGAGCCTTTGAAAGCTTAGTCTTTGTGATTCCGACCAGTGGTTCACTGGTTAATATGTCCATGTCACAATGTCTTTGATTTAGAAGAGATACAGTGAACAATAACACGGTGGTTACGGCTCAAAAAGGTCAGTGACCCGACGCCTGAAAATAGGGCTTGTGCGTGGTGCGGTCAGCTTGACCTGGGCGACTTTTGCCGCCCGTGCGGCGTGAGCGCTTGCAAGTCAATACCGACTATTGCCGCCCCGCGCAGGGTGAGGCGTGATAACGTAGTGGGACCATCCGAGCATCTACATTGTGCTATCGGAACCCCTAGAATTCCTTGAGAGTCAGTCTGGTGAATTCCCAGTCACGACTCTGATATTAGAATAATTAGATACCCAATTCACATAATTATAGTTAGATTATTTGTATATTAATTGCAGTCGAATTAAGATGATGAGTTACAGTTAGTTGCAGATTAGGATAGTCATTTATTTGGAATTTCTGAATTGAATATATCTATATTTTGATTTGTATGGTTTGAGTAATGTAATAATAATATGGCCCTGCCGGCCTGACCAAACTTTATACTCATTATCTAATAATTTCTTGTGTGTTTGAGTGTACTAGTCCGAGTGTGAGTTAGCGGCCTCTCGTGTAGTCGAGAACTATTATATCCTCTTAAATACCAAACTCAGTTCGTGACACTGTTGTTACGCCGTTATGTGTGACAAACAATGATAAGCAGCACTGAACACTATCACAGAGACATCTGAATATATATAAGAAAGAAAAAGACTGACTTCAAGAAAAGCATGGAAGATATAATAAACTTTCAGTCTATATTTTTATTTTTAATAAAATGGATGCATATGATGAATATTCTCACAAACTGTTGCCTTACAGCAAAAAGTGCAGTGATGACTGCATAAAATACAAAAGTTACTATACATTATCACCTGACTTGATCAGGAAAATGTGCCAAAGAAATACAATGTGTATTGTGAGGGGATGAACAAATGAAAAAAACAACAACAAATTATATAAAAGGCAATATCACATGAATCATAAATTTGTCCAGTGGCAGTGACATCAGAAAAATTCATAGTTCATACAGTTACATTAAGACGTCGTCCATAAGGTAGGCCTATGTGCACTTGATTCAATGATTCCCCCCCACCCTTTTCATGTACTTGACCTCAATCCCCTCACAGGAACATTAGAATGGTGAATGTCCATGATAAGGTCTTGTCTTTCCGAAACTTAAAAGTGTGGTTTTGTGCATGAACTATAGCAGTGTTTCTAACAATTTAATTTGTTGAAAAAACAGTAGTGTAAACCAAACTCTTCAACTGAAAAGCATGCATATGCTTCTGGATCCCACACCCCTCCACCCCTTTTCCTCCCATGTACACCTCTCAGATGCTAGAGACAACCCCTCCTTGAGCATACATATTTTAAGGATAGCCCCTAATACTTTGTAATTATTACTGAAGATGACTGTTTGAACATGTAGGCCCAAGTAATGTTCACAAAACTGGTTACCTCGTAGAAAGCATGCAAACTGCAGAATCTTTTTAATGATCACTGAAAATCCAGCATAGACATATATGTATTGTAAGTATTGCACAAATATTACCTTCTGTAGTTTTAAATCTTCACTTTTTCACCTTTCATTACAGTTTACACTGGTACAATTTGTATTTTTTTAAAAATGATAATAATACTCAAACTTTGTACGCAGTTTGTAGGAAACATTTTTTTTTTTTGCTTCAGTTTGACAATGTTTGACACATTTTACTTTCATAACTGTTGAAAACTGTGCTCAGTAATGTAAGTTGGGCCTCAAGATTAAATATATGTGAATTGTTTTTTTAAAAAATAAATCTGTGAGGTTGAAGCCCAAGGTTGAGAACAAAGTCGTTCCAAAGTTGTTTTCCTTTTGTTTTCGTTCACTGTAACATTTCTTGATGGTTTCTTACATGGGGCTTTGTAATGTACAATCATTCGCATTTTTTGCAATATATTATTAACGTTGAGGACAAAAGCTGACTTCCAACCCCTCCACCCCTCTTTCAGAACTGACTGAGGAGTAGAAATTTGTTCAAAGTGCTGATGATATTACGTATATAAGTTGATCCAGAGAGGGCAACACCTGTCTTGAACATAAAACAGAATGAACACTGTACAAAAATTGTACACTAAGCATGAAATGCATCATATGAATTGACTTCACAACGTAACAAATAAGGCACGATTCAAACGTTTAAATTATGGGAAATGAAATTTGCTAAAGAGAAAAAAAAGATCTTGTTTACAATTAGCTCTTCTTTGAATCATACAGATGGCTGAAATAGTACTTAAATATGATGCATATACATGTATGTATATTAACTTATCAATTGGGCAAGATAGAGATAGACTTTGCAAAGTACATACAAAATAACAGTGCTGAATGTAGGGCTGTATACCATTAAACCAATTGTTCAAAGCTCACTGTCACAAATTAACTTAGCTAGTGCTAGTTTACAGCTTCTGTCAAATGAATGCTTGTTCAGAATTCACTGTCAATTATAAAGGGGTGTGTCCACTGATGGTTAAGGATTCACTGTCAGTCTCATATAGAAGTGTGTCTACTAATGGTTCAAAACTCATTGTCAGTCATACAGGGATGTGTATATAGATGGTTCAGAATTCACTGTCAGTCATATAGGGGGTGTGTCTATTGATGGTTCAAAATTGACTGTCAGTCATGGTAGCAATGCTAATGAGGTATTGCGTGGCTAGACAGTTTCTCCTTTGCAGCTTACTGCTTAGCTTGTGACAAAAATGGACCATGAATGAACGAGGAGCACTGTTTTAAAAAATTTGATACCGCATTGTTAATAAACCTATATGACTGAAACTTGGCTACCAACAATAAAAATGGTTACACTCTCATTTCCCGTTTGAATGAAGTTGATCAGACCATTAAAATTGGTATTTTTAGTTTCATTTCTATTCAAGTGTTTGGATTTCGCAAACGACTTTGAGGAGGAATTTCATTCAAGCACTGATAAGTAGCTTAACATTTCGACTCTTAGTCTTACATTTGTAAATTTCATTATCTACCTCCTTACAACTTTTACGTACGACATTTTTTAAAACATCTACTAAACACAAAAGCATTTCGATTGGCCGCCCGCCATACAGTTCACAACTTGGTTATGCGTGATTAAATGCACAATTTTCATTGGCTGATAAAAAGGTGTTACTCATTTTCATTCGCTGATAAAAGTATGTTGCTCAGTGAGGGATCATTGTTCCTATGTATTTTTTTATGGGGGAGGGGGGAATTGAGTTACAGAAGTTGAGAATTTGTGCAACATAGATCATTGAAAACTGAGCTCTTCACGTGTTTAAATCAGAATCGCCTGCTTTTACTTTAGGAGTGAAGAGGATGAGAACTGACCACAGCATCAAAAATTTGATTTAATACATAATGCAAATGTTTGCAGATTATACCCATGGAATGACATTTTATGATATTTTTAATGATTTCATTCAAATCTTCAGGAAAAAGTCCTTAAGTAGGTACCCCAAACTGATTTTGGAAAGTGGCTATATCAATAAGTTTTGCCTTCCAATGGATAGATCTCAGTATTCTAAGAATTTTGATACCAAATTTGTCTCTGTATCTCCATACATGTATTTAAGAAAGTTGTGTCATTTTGAATTTTCTAAAATTTGTAGTAATTGTGTCATCAGCCGCGAAGCCAACTTTGACCTCCCATAAAATGATGGTAAATTGAGCCACAGCATTAAAAATTCCCAGTATCCAAGTAAAGAGGGTGTACACTATGCTTAATTTTTTTCAAGGGGTACAAACAAAATACAAGCATCTCACTTTACATTTTTTAGTCAGCAAACGTCATCCGACGCCATTTTATTGTGAACTCTTACAGGGGAGACAAAAATTATGTTTTTGTTCTTTTTTAATTGAAAGGAGGTCAGCTGTGTCACCATTGACTTAGCACTGAGTGTCAGATAAAGGTGACAAAATCAAGCATTGGGTGGGTCTCTAAAAACAGTCGGCGCTTCGATCCCAAACATGCCCCATGTCTCATTTTGGCATCCCCTTACAATACAAAGGCTGAGGTTTATTTGCGTATTATTTTGCTTCTAACCAATAAAATTTTCCGCTAGTTTCTCCGTCTACAAACTTTTCAACAAATGATGTTCAATAGAATTTCAACTTAAAACACGAGGAAAAATACATTGAAATAAACCTCATTTATCTGGCTTTCTGTGTGAGTTATTTCCAAACACGTGCGCTACATGATATTGACCCGCCGGGGCCCTTTGTTATGAGGGGGTCAATTCGGTACGGGCAGCGCAGAGCGAAAATGGCAAGACCATGTCCTGTTCGAGCTATAAAAACACACAGCTAAACACATTAAACAATGCAAAAGGTATATTTTGTCAGAGGAAGGACTGAACTTTATTTTAATGTAAGATACATGGCGTTTCACATAAATACACAGCAGTAAATAGCCTTGTAATGTTGGCCTAATATTATGCCAAAACGGGATTTCGCCCCTTTAGCAGTCCAGTTTGGGGTACCTACCTTAACCCTTAAAGTGCTGATTTCGACCCCAGTCGAAAGGTAGAAATGCGATTCTGTTTGCGACCTTCGACTAGAGTCGAATTCACTATATTAGGAACTGTCGGTGCGATTAGAAAAATGTACGAAGCCGTGGTCATTTATTGAGTGATGCCCCTTGGTTCAAGATGGCTTCTGCTCCTTGTGAGAAAGTTTAGACGGCCGAGGAGTGAAAATCGTGTTGTTTGTTGAACTTTTTGTCTTTGTTTACATTCTGAGCATGGGTTCAGATGAGGATTTTGTACCCCTTCATGACAGTGACTCAGGTGAAGATAGGGACCCAGATAGTGATGATTCCTGGTCAAGTTATCACTCAGATCACTGGAATAGGCCTGGGGACTCAATGATAGATCTAGTCATGATTCTAATGAACCGGGGCCGATGGGGGGGGGGGGGGGGGCAACACAAGGTCTAGTAAGAAAGGGTGTGGCCGTGGCACAGATGGGGGTGAACAAGAGGGGATATGGACAGTTCTGGCAACTGGGAATCTCTCTAATGTAGACCATTATGTAGCCCATTCATATAAGCATGCATCCTGAAAATTTCATGACTGCACTATGTAAACTTTTTGCATAAGGGCTTTATTTCATAAGTAGCCTTGTTCAGGCAGATTTTTCTGTAGACCCTCAGCAACTGGGACTACACTTAGTGAAATAGGCCTCAGCACCTTAAGGGTTAAGACTGCAAGTTGCATTCAAATATCACTGATAATAATAAAGATACAAAATCTTTACTAGGGAAAAAACAGATTTTGGAGGCCTGTTTTCTGAGAATATTTCCTTATATAAAAGTCTATCCACCACCTGCCACACTTAACAAATCATAACTTTTTGATTTATTGATGGATTTTCAAAAAGATTTTTGCCTGTGACAGCAAGCTCTAGATTACCATGCTGTTTGTCTTGCTTAAAACAACATTTCAAATTTTGGATTAACATTGCTGTATAGGGATGTGTCTATTGATGGTTCAGAATTCACTGTTGGTCGTATCGGGGTATGTCTTTAAAAATATTTGTCTTTGGCCGAATGGATCTCACTGATCAATGTTATGGTCCACAACTCTTCAAAGAGTCCTCAAAGGCCTTTTTTCTCTCTCGCTGTAATTTGGAAGGAAACCTTAAAAGATATTCACATAAATTTTTAATGCATGCCGCGGATGACTGTGAACTCACTGCTTATCCGTATACTAAAGCATGAGCCATCAACTAAGTATTTTCCACTAGTGTGATCAGCTCATTTGCTTGATGATTAAACAGACTGGAAGACATTTTATTGCAGTGAATGCTGCAACCTTGCAAAGAAATGTACAGATATTGGAAGCTGAATCATTCTGCAAAATGGCTGAGTGAGCAGAGCATAGCAGATGATTTTGCTGTCTTAACTAAGTTACTCCAAAAATCCACTCCGAGCAGTTCATTTAAAAAAAACTACACAATTGAGAGCCACATGGTAAACAAACGTAACTCAACTTTTTTAACAAGTGAATTATTTGCTCTGCCTGTGGCCCGAGACAGCATGCAGGTTGTGTTACAAGTTGGGGGATAAAATCTGAAAACTGAAGGTTAAATGTTTTTTTAAACTATTGTTCTTATTAAGTCTGATTTAAAAAAGTTACTCAGTTTTTTGCTTCTCCTGAAAAAGTTGTGTAACCTGAGTTAAGATAGCTTACCACCCAGCCCTCAAAGTAATGTAGCCCTAAAAATCATGCTGAATCAATCTTTGTTAAATTTCCAATAGTTTGGCTTTTTTTTTACATTTCTAATGCTGCCACATAGGATATGGCTCTGTTACTGTTCACTAATTTATTAAGGGCTCTATGAGAGATGTTTTTTTTTAGCTAACTGAAAGTGCATCTCTTAAAATACAGAGCAGTTATTCTACCTTATTTCTGCATAGTTTGGTCTGATTGGGGATTTTGTTCTGCTAATGGACTGTCAGTAACATGGTGACAAAATACATTTGAAGTAAAAGTACAACTCGCATACTTTCAAAATGTACAATAGTAAAGTTTCATTTGAAAAGACTACTTCCACAGTACCGTAACAAGTTTGTTCACTAGGTTAGCATGCAAGTCGGTGGAGATCACTGTAGAGGTGTATAATGATAAATTAGACCTTCATAAAGTCATCTAAAAAAAAATTCATTTATAGATATTGCACAATTTGAAGAAGAAAAATAGAAAATAGGGCCATGTACAAAAAGCATTACTAAACCTAGCAGGCTGAAAGTCCTGTATACACAGCAGGGTTAGCAATCTGCTGGGCTTAGAAACGCTTCACATATATGGCCCATTGTTATTGTGTAAACCTGTTACTCGACTTTGATACGATTATCTACATGGAAAAATGCATAAAACAATCCTGTGCAAACACACAGATTATCTCCAACCATGCGAGCCTGATTCCAGAAATGTACACCTTTCCGGGACCAGTAAGCAAAGTCACAGTCCACCATAAATGTCAGAGTCGCTATGGCAACAGCTGCACAGAGTGACATATCTCTCAAGAAATAGCCAGAGAAGAAACTGAGAGCACAGGCAGCAAGGACTACTGTGAATACATATCTACCCCAGTCATCACCTACGATGTGACCCAGCACAGCACTGCGAATCTGAAAAGACAAAAATTTGACCTTATTTCACTGGAAATGGATACCCAGTGGTCTCCTTCTTACATCTGCCCAACAGAATGTACTTTGTTACGGTTCTGAATTCATAAAATATCCATGTCTTTAACAGCTATTAAAACTGGTCAAATTTACTGGCTGCATAAAAATAATGCAAAACATGCCTATCACCACTACAGCTCAATAATGATGGGCATTCAACCAAATACTGACAATTGAGCTATCCATTGATTTCTGTCCTCAGTATTAAAAAAAAGGGGGGAGGGGGGTCTGAATTGCCAATCTACAGGGGTGTGACTGTATTGTCAAGTTAAGCATATTCCCCATCAGGTGTAATACAGTGTCATTGATGGATTCCACCTTTGTTTATCAACCAGATAAACTGTGAATTATGTAGTTTTTGTATTAAACATTGCCACCAAATCATATCAGTAAGTTACCCAAACCATTCTGAGATTTGCTAAATAGGAAACTCTCAGGTCACTGACCGTCATACAAGGTGATACAACACAAAAAGCATTACTTAGTTTAGCGGGCCGCTAACCCTGCTTTACATATGGCATAATTAGCAATCTACTAGGCTTAGCAATGCTTTTTGTATATGGCCCAATAAATCTTTTTCAAGGCAATTCTCATTAATTTAAATCTTATTATGAATAGTTCTATTTTACAGACAAATGTACCTCTCGTGTGTTATTCATTAGATATGAATAAGCAAAAAAATATAGGCCTAACACCACTTCCCCGGCTCGTCTCAGGGGCATGGATTTCTTGTGGTCAAGGATATAAGCATACAGTAAGTACGCTCCAACACAGCCCATCTGCCGACCAGACATCTGAAGCTGTCAGAATAAGAAGATATGGTTGTAAATGTAAAACACCATTGCATAAATTTCCATTAATATCTCATTTAGATCTACTTTTTCAGTGCCCCATTTTTCAAGCACTATGGCACTGAAAGAAATATGAACAATTATTATTATTATTATTATTTTATATACCGCATCCATTTTTAAAATGCTCTATGTGCTTTACAAAAGAAACCTGTCAACCACAGAGTAGAATGGAGCACCGGCGAAGCGCTCAACACACTACACTGCTTCTTTCTCTCTCCCTGTCTCGCTCACTCTCTCTATCTCTATCTCAGTGCAAATTGTGACGCAGCCTGTTAGGCGCAGTACACAACTCACAACAGTTCACAACTCAATACAAATAATATTTGAATATTTATTAATAATAATATATATTTAATAATGAATAATAAATTTTGTTTTAGCTGGTGGGGGGATGATATGGATAATTTTAATCTATTAATTTCAATTTTGCCCGGGCAGCGGCCCGTTCGGCCTGCTCTTTACGATTTCCAACTGCCAAGGTGTCTTTAACATGCGCAACGTGCACACGGGCCCTCCGAATTTTTTCGTCCTTATCCGAGAAGACTAGGTATTTGATCCTACCCCCCCAATAGGATCAGGGACTTGAAAATATGGGAAAAATCCCAATTTCCAACATGCCTGCACTGCCCGGGTTTAGAACCCAGGACCCTTGGCATGAGAGGCAAGCACCTTGCCTCTAGACCACCTTGCCCCCAAAAGGTAAGCAACAATAAAAGCAACAGTGGCAGATCAGTTTTTGCATGATGACATTTAAGAATTACCATATTCATATATAATAAGAAAAACAACTAAGTACTATATTGCCATAATATGGAAAAGATCATAAATAAATTAAGATTTTTTGCCAGTCTAGGTCAGATTTACTTTTTAACATCATAGGCCAGAGAACAATTCTATACAGTATTTCCTGTTGGACAGTGGATGAAGACGTTATAATAGGTTATTGATCTCATGGGTCTTCATATCTGGGTTTTTTAAAGCCTGGAGGCAGGATAGCGAATCAGAAAATATAATGAAGCATCCTGGTTGGGAATGGGATATAAGATTTAAGGCCAAGTTGATTGCTTGAACCTCAGCAGTAAAGATGGAGGCTTTGGGGTTGAGGGTGAGGCATTCGGTTTTGCCATCTGCACTTGAGAATGAGGCAGCTCTTCCCGAGTCATTGTCTTTAGAGCTGTCTGCGTAGAAAGACTTGTGATTAAGAAATTTTGCTCTGCAAGCCTTGTCATCTGAATGCTCTTTGCTACCGCAGTGAGCACAAAGTCAAACTGCTGGTCTTTTGCAGTTTGACTTGCCGTGTCCATAACACTGACAGTTGAAGCATTGCATTGGATTTGGAATGTATGGCAATACTGGTACCTGCAGGAAAACCACCTTGACATTAGTGGGAGGCTTTACTGTATCAAACCACAGGATGATGCAGCTGATCTCTGCGGCATATTTTGATACACCGTCCTTTCAAGGCTCCTTCTACATTGTCTACAATGTCGGCCTTATTTTCTCCATCCAACCCACGGGTGTGAATTACGCCACGAGAGCTGTTCTGGGTTCTGTGGGGCTGAACAGTGACTTGCACACCACTGAATGACGTCAATTTTAGCAGGTTGAGTGAGTGCTGTTTCTTGATGCACTCCACTAGCAGTTCGCCAAAGTAGGACATCATTACTGAATTAACACACTTCATTACAACTACAGTCTTCGCCATCTTCTTTTCTTCCCATGGCGGTTTGCTCAAATACTCTTGGGGACAGTTAAACTAGAGAGGTGGGCCAAAAGGTACATTTCAGCTTTCACCTAGGCATTGTTCATCCACTGCAGGATGTAGCCCTCCGACAATGACTTCCATTCCTTTCTGTCTGATGTCTTCCTCATCCATGTTGTTCCCCTTCTCTCTTTTTAATCTCATCTTGCCACTTCTTCCTGGGCATCCTTGTGTTCTTTTTCCTGTCCATGGTTGCCATTCAGTGTAGTGTTCTGTCCATCTATTATCATTCATCCTTCCTACATACCCGGCCCAGTTCCGCTTTGGTTGTTTCATGAATTTTACTATATATCCGTTAGCTTTCTTTCTTTGTGTATATCAGCGTCGGCAGTTTTGTCGTGCAGTCTGATGGTTAGCAGTCTTCTTTCCATCGCTCTCTGGGTAGTTCTCAATTTGTTTATAAGTTGTTTAGTCATTGACCAAGTTTCTGTCGACTTCATAAGTTACATTACCATGATATTATTATATGATATTATACATGTATTACACCCAGGTCTATTACCACTAAACACAGATGTCTTTCAGCGTGCAAATGCATTCAGTTTTCAGTTTTTCTTAAATTTTATTTCGGCATACTAGATGAAGTTCTCAGCATTATCCGGGATAACCTGTGAACCCACCGTTCCCTCTTTTTGGTCTAGAAAGCTTCCCAGATTCTTCAGATTTACTACAGATTTCGTACGCACCAGAGCACTATGCACTCTTTCTTGGTAGAGAAACTGCGCGCACCAAATTGAATGCGTATTAATACATCGTTCCCGGTGCAGTGGGCTTACTACAGGGAGCCAAAACAAAGATCATTGTATTTTACATTTTTACAACTTTTATTTCAAAATACCTGAAACTTGAATCAACATAATCGATCGATACAAAAGCGATTGGGCTGGATTAGTTGTCACTTAAGAAAATTAATTTTATAATTTTTCAAACTGTCATTCAGGCTGTAGAGTCGAGCAAAAAAAGGGGCGAAATTGCACCACAATGAATTACTCACGCCACTATTTTTTTTTATAATAAGATCTTTTAAAATCAATTTTTAAGTTTTATATATTTACTTATTTTCCAGATGATGGTAAAGTAACTACTGGCTCACTGTGTACATTCATATGGAGCTCCAAGTATTGAACTCAGTTCCACGTCTGTGGGTGTCATTCATTAGTTTACACTTCTGCAAAATGCACACAAATGTGAAGTCCTATAAGGGCACTGACACTTGTTATAAATCCACTCCACTGGTTTCCCCATGGCAACCTTTACAAATCATCTGTCAAACCTATGAGTTGGCAGAGGTGCATTCCCACAACTCCATTAACTTTTAGTGCTTTCGTACTATTTCGTATGTATTTCAGCTGTTTTCAGCCCAGACTATGGTCTAAATACTGGTATGTAGTGAATTTTGTGAGGCTTCAAGTGAACACCTGTTAGTCAGATCAGTGAACTGGAACACTTACTGATACTGCTTATTCATTTAAAATTATCATTCTCTGGTTAAATGACATATAATATTATATTTAAAAAGTGAATTTACTGACAGGTGACAGACAGAAGGTTAACTCATGGTGACCAGGCACAGACAACTAAAAAAAAACACGTGCCAGTCAAAGTAAAAAACCGTAAGCCACCAGCTCAGCACTCTATCAGTGTCATGATCACATTAGGATCATAAATGCCGTGCTGGGTCACGACGTCAGTGAGTTAATTTTTACGATCTTGTTGATTGTGGCCAGCGTGGTTTGTCCTTGGGCTGTTCTCGTGAACAGTTTGTTTTGAAACACCTTTTTTCTGATGGATGGAGAGAAGGAGGGGCGAGACAGAATAAATGTATAGCTAGGAATGACAGAGCAGTTCTCGACCCCGTGATTTTGATTAACATAGATAAGGGGCGAGTAAAGGTAGTTTATCTAGACGCTTAGTTGGCGTTCGGAAATTCGTGCATAAGAGTAGAAAGCACGGGGTTTGAAGATTTTAGTAGTTAATGTTTCGCATTTTAAATTTTGTCTAGACCGTAAAATTGACCTTGATTTTGGCGCAAGGCCATGACAAGCATAAATTAATATTGCAGGCTGAGCTGAAGCGACTGCACCAATCAAATGTATGAATCTGGACGGAAGGTCGAGACATAGCTTTAGTATTTAAACCTGTGCAGAGCTTAGATAGTGGCCACATGTAGACAATCCATTTACGAGGTGGACGGCGATAGTCCTCAGCCAGATGAGAGACAGAGACGCAGTTAAGCAGTCCATATATTGTGAGGAGCGCCATGATTTAAAGCTCCAGAGCCTAAGCTACTTGGTTTGATATGAACCCACAGTGTTTACATCCAGCGCTCTCACTCCCAGTGAGGGCCACATGGTGAGAGTCCATACTAATTTGTAATGATGAAAGTGAACCGTTCTACTTACTTTTGAAGACAGTTTCAGAGCCAGCGCCAGACAACGCATGGCTGTACAAGCATTCTCCATGGCGTGTCTAGAGGAAATGTCCATATCATAACATGTCTCATTGAATTAATAGAATTTAAACTGTTATATCCGTCGCCACGTGCGCGGATTCTATTTGGCATATAACTCATATGACCCGCAAGTAGTTAGAGTGAATAAGTTAGTCTTTATAGAAAGCTGTAGTTTCATTAGTTAGATTCAGTTGCCTTTGAATTGATATTTATATTTATAATTATATTTGTTACATTAATTCCTGTAATTAAACTGCCCTACAGTTCTGCTAAAAATCAAAGCAATTGATTTATTTAGTTTTTAGAGTGCAAGTATTTTTTTTTGTGTGTTCGTCGATTGTGGGAGCGGACCTCGAAAGAGTGTCAGTCGAATTCTCCCCATCTAACCCACATCGCGACAATCAGGTTTTTATTAGATGAACCAGCTGGTTGTTTGAGACCATAGCAATAACAATCAAGAAAACTATACAATATAAACAAAGGCAAAAACCTGATCACCCTATAACTATTCTGTAAGATGCAGCACAGAGGTAATGAAACAACCGTTACAATGCACACACACACAATGAATGATTGGCAAACTGAAAACAACAATTTTCCTATGCATTTCTTGCATTTAAACTAAGGAAGAGGTAAAAACTTACCCTTAACCATTCCTTATAATGAAGTTTGTTGTTGCTGTAAAAGTTGTAAGCAAAGTAAATCAGCTGACCAGAAAAAACCACAGCAGCTTCCTTTTGTTTGAACTTGGATGACATCAGTAACCCACAGGCAAGAAATCCAACCAAATTGGCATAAATAATTCTTGGGTTTATGGGAGGTTCACTGAAATCAGATTAAAGGATAAGCAACTACAAATCAAATCTTCATTCTTCTCTATTTGACATAGCAAACTAGAATATTTTATTTCCTGGGGATCTAGTAGTAGAGATCTAGAGGAGTAAAAGAAATATGTCACAGTAAAAAAAAATCTTCAACTGACTAACTAAGACCATCAGGAAAGAAACTTCTTCTACAGGGAATAGGTCTAAAATATGTTTTATTGTGTCTCATGTCCCAACAATTATAAAACAAAAACCAATTCAGTCATGCCAGTCCTCAAAACAATTGACCCTGGAGTTACTGGTGTTCAGAGAATTAAAATTAAAATAAGTCTAAATATTTATCCAGGCTAAAACTATTTCTCAGATGCTAAAACTCATTGCATCACACAATCTGGTGTGACTGAAAAATACAAATTCATGTGCAACACATCAAAATGTCTCCCATTTCAAAAAGCTGTGGTTTGAGTTGTAATAACAAAGTGTTAATATTCAACACATTAACTTGTGAATCGTCCAGTGAAATGCATCTAGGTAACTTCTCCTTTTTCTTATTTCTGGCATAAAAAATATTACCTGATGAGTGAATATTTTAAATGATGCAAATAATAGAGACATTCTACAGTAGTGCCATGTACACAGAATATCTCAGTCCACTCTAAAGTTCCCTCTCTCTCTCTTTCACATTAGGTTTTACCCTGCCTTCAACTTTCACATAATGCAAGGTTTGTAATAGTAAATGGGAAAGGATTTACATCTTGAGAAGCATGTATGGCTTTCTAGGCCTGATGCATCTTTTTACATGTATCAGTATCACTGTTTCCCACACTGATTCTCTGTAAATGTTTTCACATCTCACCCACAGTCAATCTCATTGACAGATAAAAGCTTCCCTTATAATTTAAATTAGGTACAATTGGCCAAATTTCCATCTGTCACTCACCAGTAATTTAATGATACCATCCAGAACAGAAGCCTACATGGCCATAATTTTGAATTGTGTGAAATATGAATACAATAGCTCTAATGTTTTTGAGTTATTGATGTTTAAAGTTAAAGTTACATACAGAAAAACGGCATGACATGGCATTTTTGGAATTTGTTGGTGGCCCAGACTGCACATGCCGATATTGTTGGTGGATAAACCCAAGCAATATCCCCTGATAATGTTGGCAGATATTGAGATTTAACCTGGGCAGTATCCGCCAATAATGTCACTGACCAAGGCTGTATGATTGTATCCGCCGATAATGTTGGCGGATAAACCTGGGCAGTATCCGCCGATAATGTTGCCAGCCCAGGCTGTATCTGCTGAGTGATAGTATTGGTGGTCCAGGCAGTATCCGCCGATAATGTTGACGGATAAATCTGGGCAGTATCCACCGATAATGTTGGCGGATGGCAGTCAAAATACAGGGTGGGCCAAAAGTAGGGTTACAGTTTTGGTAAACGTGTAGTGTCTAGATACATACCGCCATCTTGGATAGAAGTGGGCGAAGTAAGTTTGGGAGGTGATCGATTAACACCCACCCCAACTTACCTCTGATATTACTTATTAGTCGATTGTCAGATTGATATGTAACGACGTGAGGGTCTAGTCAGTTTGTATCATCGAGGCCGTAGGCCGATGTTCATCTGGGCAGTAGTCAGATTGACATACCAGGGAAATCTGCCGGGGTAGCTATGTATTGTTTTCACTCGGACTATGGAACGCATTCGGAAGTCCTTCCGTTAACTAAGGAGGGGTGGGAACAACCGAAAAAGCGCCAAATTTCAGCTGACTCCAGTATCACAATCACAATTAAGTCACCGCCTCCCAAAAAAACTATTTTAAAAAAGCGATTATTTCTTTAGTTTATTATTATTATTATTATTTTTATTCGGGTATTAATCGATCACCTCCCAAACTTACTTCGCCCACTTCTATCCAAGATGGCGGTATGTATCTAGACACTACACGTTTACCACAGTTTTGGGTTCTAGAAGTGAAATGCGGTCCCTGCGTCTGGGCGGATTCGAATACTGTATTCCGAATCGATAAGCAGCGGTGAATACACTGATACACGGAACCGATTCCGCCCACACGCAGCTCAAATGCCAAACGGGGGGCCGGGACCGCATTTATCTGCTAGTAGCCTAGCCCTAGTACCCATTGTATATTTTATATATAATTATAGTGATAACTGTAACTCTATTTTTGGCCCACCCTGTAGCCTATAGATCTAGATCTAGGTGGTTAGAAGATCACATGTAGGCTAGAAATCTAGATCTAGAATATATAGATATCTATCTAGATCTAGATCGGAAGGAGTTCCGTACTCGAGCGCCAAAGACCAGAAACTAACTAAAAGAGATGATACATAGCTACCCCGGGGGCTTTCCCTGATATGTCAATCTGACTACTGCCCAGACGAACATCGGCCTACGGCCTCGATGATACAAACTGACTAGACCCTCACGTCGTTACTTATCAATCTGACAATCTGACAAAGTGGCGCTCGAGTAAGGTACTCCTCCCTCTAGATCTATAGACTCTAGATCTAGCTAGATCTAGAATCTAGATCTAGTCTAGATCTTAAACTAGATCTAGATCTAGATCTAGACAAAAACGGCACACGTAATAATCATTTTCGGGACTAAGTGTTAGTCTTACGTCTCTGAAGAAGCTCTCTCTGCAAATAGCATCAACAGTGTCAAAGCGTTAATCAGGGGATATTTCTGAAGTATAATTTCCAATATCTTGCTAATAATACTTCTCGTGGATGCCATTTTTTCTCCCCTTCGTGCTGAAGTTGAGTTTTCTTGATTTCAAAAGTTAGAAACTGCCACAAAACCCAAACGGCAAGGCCCATCGTAACTATGTTGGTGTTTGTTTTTTTTAATCCAAATATGTTTTTATATTCAAAATATAATTGAGAAAGCCATTATTTCAAAACATTTATGTTTCTCTTTACACACTGTTTTCATCTATCAATTATTATTATTTCTATTTGACCTGTTAAAAATTTGAAAACTACCTTTTATATCACAAAAATGTTAAAAATTGATTTTGAGGACCTGGCAAATTATACGAATCAAATTATGGACGTAAACTGACGATGCGAACTTCCACTCTAGAGGCTTAGAGTCTAGATATCCAGAATCTAGATCTAGACATAACAAGAACCGGACGTTGAAAAGAAATTTGAATCTACTGCGAGAGGAAACACACTTGATGATGTCCATCACGAAGAGATTATTCGTGACAGTAGGAACTACACAATTTGACACTCTGATTCAGGAGGTGAGGCCTAGATCTAGATCTAGTCTACCTATGTCACCATTTTGTGTAATGAAAATTGAAATGTTTCAAAAGGACTTCTTGAAACTTTTCAAATGGTCGTGGGCTTAGATCTCTAAACTATCTTGTAGCGCAACTGCGTTTGTATGTTGGGCGAATTTATAGGCCTGTAGAATTATAAATAGTCAGTGCTGAATATATGACACCAAAAACGAAATTGACAACTTTAGTACAGTCACAGTGAGGCTTCTTCTTCCGCTAAGACTGCAGCCTCATCATTGAGGACTAGTGCAATCGCGCTCAGTGACTCAGCAGGTCGAGTCTTTGAGGGTAAAAAGTCATACATCTCATATTATTTATAAAATATGTATATTTAAAATAGATGTAGCCTATGTTGATTTAGCATAAAAAGATAATATAATTTTTTTTTAATTTTTATTTTTAGTAGTGTCGTCCGGAACGGTTGGCAAGTTTTAACTTAAACCTGCCTTATGTTGTAATGTGACCGTAGTGTCACTGAGTTCAGTTTAGATTTGAGGAGGTCTGGATTAGAAATGTTTTGGAGCTCTTTTGGCATGCTATTCCATAATCTTATAGCAGAGGGATAAAAAGAATGCAAATGTGTGTTAGTTCTAGAATGTGGTATAAACATAGTAGATCCTTTTGTTCTTGTTCTTCCATAACTGTTAAAACGTGTATCCTCTCTGGGGATCGCGACACTGCCACACCTGGCTTTTTGAAGTAACAATACTTTATTTCTCGCTCTCCTCTCACTCAGTGGCGTCCAGCCCAAGTCCTCTAACAAAAATGTGGTATTAACATTGTGATCAAATTGATTGGTGACCCACCTGGCTACTCTCCTCTGTATTCTTTCTAATTGCTGTTGTTGGTCTTGTGTATACGGGTCCCAGATGCAACTGCTATATTCCACTATTGGTCTTACATACGTATTATAGCATTTTATTTTAATTTCTTTGGGACATGATGATAGATGTCTTTTGATAAAAGCCAAGGTTTTATTTGCTTTTTTACAGGTGTTGTCTATGTGCTCGCCCCATTTGAGTTTGTCATTGATAGTAACACCAAGGTATTTAGCACTAGTTGCAATTGACAATTTTTCATTGTGAATAAAATAATCAGTTTCAATTTTGTTTAGTTTGTAATTCTTAGTAATTGGCACTTTTGGGGATGAAACTCCATTTTCCAGTCACTTTCCCACTTCTGTAATTTATTTAAGTCTTGTTGTAGTATCTTTGCATCTCCTTTGTTCTTAATTTCCCTATATACTAGGCTATCGTCAGCAAACAATCTAACTTTAGTTCCAGGTGTTAAGGACTCTGACATGTCATTTATGTATATTAGAAATAGCAGTGGTCCCAGGACTGTTCCTTGAGGAACACCGGATAGTACCGGCCTGGGGGTAGAGGTTTTGCCCTCAACAACAACTTTCTGAATTCTATTGTTAAGAAGGGATCTTAGCCATTTAAGCAGATTCCCATCTATTCCATAATGTTTCACTTTGTTTAACAAGCTGTCATGATGGACTTTGTCAAAAGCTTTAGAAAAGTCAAGTAATATTGGCATCTATTTGGCTATTCTTTTCAATTCCGTTTATAAAATCCTTACAAGTTGTGATCAGCTGCGTTTCACAGGACCTATGCTGTCTAAATCCATGCTGGACATTGGTTAAAATATTATTAGAATCCAGGTGGTCCATAACTGAACTGTGCACGATATGCTCAAGGAGCTTACAGGTAATAGAGGTTAGGGAAACAGGTCTGTAATTTTCGGGATTTGTTTTTTCTCCTTTTTTGAATAGTGGTATTATATTTGCCTGTTTCCAGTCTTTTGGAACAGTGCCCTGATTTAAAGATGCTTGGAATAGTGTCGTAAAGATTGGTGCTAGTTCTTCAGCGCACATTTTTAATAATTGACCGGGGATGCCATCAGGTCCTATCGCTTTGTTAGGGTCAATGTTTTGCATTAGTTTAAGAACCCCTTTTAGATTTACAGTTATTTCTTTCATTTTGGTTTTTATTGGATCTTGGTTAATAGCAGTTGTCGGGCCTGTTGGGTCAGAAAAGACTGAACTAAATTGATCATTAAATATTTCTGCTTTTTTGTCTGGGTTCTGATGAATTTTACCGTTTTTGTCTCTAAGTTCAAAAATATTTGGCTTCCCATTACTTTTTGATTTTATATACGAAAATAGTTTCTTATTGTGGGTGTCACTTTGGAAAATCTCGTTCACGTAGTTATTATGTTCTTTCCTGCTTTCTCTTTGTGTTTTTCTCTTTATGTCTTGGTATTTACGCCTGACTCTTTCTGAGTTACAATTCTTCATCTTGGAGTACCATCTTTTCTTTTTCCTTATGAAATTTTTTAGTTTCCTGCCGATCCAGGGTTTTCTCCAGTTTGAGGATGTCATTTTAGTTGGTATGTTGTCATCTATAATGGTGTTAAGGTTAGTTTTAATGCAACTCCATAGGTCTTCTACGTTGTTATTCACTAAGAGTTTACACTTAAAAAGATTGGCAAAGTTTTTACAATCTATTTTAATTTTATTTTTATCCACTTTGTTCCAGAGATAGATTTTTCTTTTTGTTGGTTTTAGTCTGTGGATTGTTAATTTTGATTGTACTAAGAGTGCAGATTCGTGATCACCAAGTCCTGGTACTGTTGCTGTACTAATGATGTTGTCTGTATTGTTGGTAAAAAATAGTTCTAGTATTGAGGACTTGCGAGTTGGTTCGTGGTTCACTTGTTCGAATCCGGAATACAGGAAATGTTCAAGAAAAATTTCGTTAGTTGATTTAGTATATTTATTTCCTACTATTTTACTTCTTTTCCAGTCGATGTCCGGGATGTTAAAGTCGCCAGCGATGTTGATGGTGGCTTTTTTGTATTTTTCCTGAACTGAGCAAATGTCATTAACAATATTTATATTATCTTCTTCTGTTGCATCTGGGGGCCTGTAGACTGCTCCAAAGATTTGTTGGTTTTTTCCTTTCTGATCAATCATACAAAATATACTTTCACTTTTTTTTCCCTTGAAAATGACTTTACTTGTAATGTTCTTTTTAACAAGAATAAACACTCCCCCGCCTGTTCTGTTTTTCCTATCATTTCTATGAATTTCGTAATTATCCAAAAGCAACTCTTCATCTTTGACTTCCGGCCAGAGCCAGGTTTCGCAACCAATCACTATATCCAGGTTCATATCTTCCGTCATCGCTGACAATTCTTCTTTTTTATTAAAAAAGCTTTGGGCTTGGGGTAGATTGATCAGGATTCAGATCCTGAATGGGATAGGAGCTACCGTAATAAATGCTGAAGCTTTAGAAACATTGAAACAGTGAAATGGAAAGCCAACCAGAAGTAGATTAATAGAGTCATTTATTTCTGGCGAAATGTTGCTCAATTGATGTTGCCATAGCCTCACTAGGTTTAAACCCTAGGGAAGTGGCATGATACTGTTTTTGGGGAAGAGTTCTGTTAGAGGCACACAGCAAGGATGTTACAGCCCAATCCACTTACCTTGACATGGCTTTTGTCGACATTCTGGGTAACTCGTCACAATTTTTAAGTCCCAACCTGCTCCTCCTTTAATGCTACTACTAATTTCATTTCCCCATAGTTCGACGTGTTATTCCATTCTTTCCTCTTATATCGACACAGTTCTACCTGACTAAAGCACAGCAAGTCCATTAGATCTACTATTATATATTATGCTGCCAAAAACGCCCATGCAACTCCCCGCATATATAAGACCACTTTCTTTCTTTTTGCAGTGCCGGGGGGGATGGGTGGGAGAAGGAGTGGGTGGCTTCGATGACAGGAGGGTGGGATGCAATGCATAAGCATAAGTTAAAGTATAGACTATGTACTAACGTTTTTTGTTTCACAAAACATCCGTGCATCGTTGGTACTAGGCCTTCACCTAGATCTCATGGCATCAACTGCTGTACTGTGTGTGAATCGGTATCTGTCATCGCTTTTTCTGAAAAAAAAACAGCCAGGTCACGGTTAAAAGAAAAAGTAAAACAGTGCACATTTGATGCTACAGCATCTCACCGACATCAGCAAAAGTTTACCACGCAACTACTCCATGCAATGAAATTAGAGGAATAGGTGACAATATGCCAATAATTACATAAAAATATAAGAGACATAATTGAGTTATTTATGGGACACTTTTCTGACAGTGGTGGTATTTGATCTCCCCTGCTATTTTTTTCTGTTCACTTCCACCACTCTCTGTTATTTGGACTTTATCTTTAATCGACACAATTCAGATGGTCCCACTGATGTCGAGATATTAGGATTGCAGAAAATTCTTGATTATGGGCCTTTTATTGAACAATAGAACATATTGCATCTCATCACAAGTACCATATCCAAATATCATAGGGGTCCCCTATGATTTATCCACCATTATTGTTGTGACTCTATCCTAAAGTGAACACAATACCATTGTGTTAATTAAAAAAAAGGACCAGCTGACCTGACCGCCGAAGTTATCGACAATATACGAACGATCAGCTGACTGGCCACTGGCTCTCCCCGCAAAGGGCGTTACGTAGACGAGTTCAGTCAACACGAGCTGAGGGTTAACAACCACAACAGGCCACCAGTACCTCACAACATCAACAACAATGCTCAAACACCATAACGACAACAGTAAACCAGATCTAGATCTAGCATCATGACATGACACTACTGCTGTTGTTGTCATGGTGATCTGTTTATTGTACAACATTTTACAACGCATTGAAATGTAATTGATATTCATAACAGGTCACCATGCCGGATAATGAACTGACAAATTACAGCTCCAAAATAAACCTTCCTGCGCCTTGCGTATCACATAATTCACGTGTGTGAAGACGAGTTCGAAGACTGCGAATTTAAAGCAAATGCAAGCTGTTGGAATTTCCGGTGCCGGTCGGGGCTGGATCTGTTCATTGTTTTGTATCACGCTTTGTGTAATTTTATTTTTATAAGCTACCAATCTTGAATTGGACCAAATTTTGTGGCTGTAATTTGCTGATTGCAAAGGCAAATTTTGGGGCTGCAAGAACCTCCTGGGACAGTGCTGAAGAACATTTTGAGAGCAATTCTGATGCTGTAAAGATGCAACATTTAAACATTTTGATCGACGAACATTATTTCCTGCCTTTAGCCACACTATTATGCAGTGGACTCTGCTTAAGCTGAAATTCAGTGGACCAATAATTGTATTTCATATTAATAATATTTTGGATAAACGTAATCATTTTAAATCACCATTTTCAGTCTCTACGGGAAGTGATAAAACAACTTGGTAGGTAATTTCACTGAATGTTAAAAGTGAGAGCGATCTGGAAATTGTATTGTCTTTAGGGTGTCAAAAGAAAAAAGTCCGACCTTTGAAGTGGAAGAAACAAGTCCAACTGTGTCAACTTCTTGCCGGTCTATTTGGTGAGGTTGCGGGGGATTAAGCGAGACACATCATCAAACTAGCCCTTGAGGATACCAGACAGAAAGGTGCCACTCACAGGAGAAAAAAAAATGTAAAAATTACAGAGTCCATTTATGAACGGATAGGATAATAGTTCAAAATTTATGTAAGTTTAAAGGAAGAGCATTGGAAAACTCAGTTGTCTTGGCGGCGAGACATTGTGCATCTTACAGACGGCAGGTTGAACTGAGTGGATTTTGAGTCTCATTCACTCAGACATTCTTTTTGATCCCACTCCAATACCCACCAACTCAATGATACCCATAGCCTCCTCTCCCTTGCCTTCCCCATTGTGCTCTTGAGTAAAAGAGTTGCTTAACTTCACTTTTGGTGGCAGTTGAGATTTATGTAATCATGAACATGTAAAGACCTTCCAGTCGCTCAATGAAATGAAGGTCTTAACTTTCACGAAGCAAAATAAACTAATTCTAAAACATGTATTTGCTGCTTTTTTTTTTTTTTTTTTAGCCTAGTACAGTGGAGTCCACATAATTTGAAATTTATGGGAGATGGATTAGACTTCGATTTACCTCTGAGCAGAGAAATAATCGTTATTATGGTGTTTGCCCCATATCATACATGTACATACACCCCCCCCCCCACAAGACCTGTGTGAGATCTTCTGATTAGTTATTCTTTCTTTAGAAGTGACCATACCGTGGTGGTAAAACAAGAAAGCAGCATTGAATGGCTTAGGGCGAGTGGTCCTGGCCAGCAAACTATGTTGCCTGTCTTTATCCTGGGTGCATATCATGTGTAAACTGGGTACATGTAAGCATGTTTTGATGTCATCAAACAGTAAAGATATTCTCTCATGTATGATGTTCAAATGCAAGACTGTAGGCCTATAGTGTTACCATTTGCACCATTGGCTGGCTATCAGTGGCATGGAATAACCTTTATGCAGTGTAAGAGTGCCGGACTAGTGCACCCCATCCACCCTTGCTCGCTGCATTAGATTACCCTAATCCTTCCCTTCCTCTGGATCAGTGGTGCTAAATGTGTTTGAAGTGGGCTTTTGTGGGTACTAAGGTTTTCAGCGTGCAAGAAATTCAAAGTTACGATGGGATGAGTGAGCTTGATGACTTTGAATCATACAAAATTGGTCAGTTCGAATTCGAATTATAGAAAAAAGATTAATAGAGATAAAGGAGGAGAAAAAAAACTTTGAAATTACTTCAATTTAAAAGAAATTTGGATTATCAAAGTTCCATTTATGTGGACTGTCACGAGCAGAGTTAGGGTCTTGGGGATGTTACGACTGCACGAGAGGCAGCTAACTCACACTCGGACACAACCACACAAGAAAAGTATTAAATAACTAGAGCGTATGTATGTCAGGCCGGTCAGGCCATAGTTTACATAAATATTAATAACAAAACAAAAGACAATAGGGGTATATATTCAAACCAAAAAAATCTAATTAATAACTTAACCAATGATATTCATGTAACTATGGAGGTACTGCAATCAATAGCAAATAGGTATATTATACGAAACTAGATATCAATTTAAAGTGACAGTTGAGTCGCCACTGGCCAGTCGCCAGGCAAACTCTCCCTAAATCATATGGGCTTGAGTGTTAGGAGAGCCCAGTATGTTCAAAGCCTACAGAAGCACTCTTCGGCTTGTAGGTAATTTAAGCAGTTGCCAAAAGACTATATTTTATGCACAATCACTATTCAATTCATCAACAATGTGCTATATTATTCCAATCATACTATGGCAATAGATCTATGATACAGGACACTCGTGGTCGAGTGCCAGCTGGGGTTTCCTTAGTCTTCCTATGAGGCTGTAGTTCTCTCTCTATCTCCGATCTCTATTATGCTTGAATAAATAAGATATAGTACCATTGGTCACGCCTACTGGTAGGCGCGAACATCAATATAGCGCAGCGTGGGCTTTCAAAGGTCAGCCCACTCAGACCTTTCTTTCTAGAGCTCAGTCAGTCCGTTAGCAAGGACTTCTTGTCTTCAAAGCACACAGTTCAGGTACTGGTCAACCGGAGATACTTCACGACACGATGCTTCTGCTCGTCTGTATTCACCAAATCTGAACGTTACACGATGTTATATACTATCTAACTACCCAGCGTGCTAGTCCGCTGGCCCAATTAGTTCAGCTATCTCATAGGTCGAAACCTCCCACCATTTTAATTGTAGTAATACGTCTGCACTATTCTACCAGCCAGTTAACGTGCAAAAACTTGTCTAGTCATACTTAACAGTGTCAACTATCCCCACCTTGTTTCACCCCTACTCCATTACTTATTAATCACGAACATTAAAACCGACAAGCGTGAATCTAACAGTTTAACTTTACATTTATTTACTCACCAACTATAATTGGCGAGGACCGTTCAAGGCCACCAGCCAATTTCTCATGGCCCTGGTAAAAAAAACAACTCACTCTCTGCGTGAGTTTTAACAACATCTGAATCATGACATCCCCCACCCCAGTTAAAATTTGCAATTTTAACGATATAAATGATTATCGTAAGGGGAAGGCATGAGTCGAGAAATTGCTCGAAAGGTTAACTTAACTAAGAATACTAGGTAATAACTAAGACTAGTACTAAAGTTGAAAAAAACCTACAGGACGGGTATCATTGATGGACAAAACTTCATGAAAATCTTAAGGCTCCGTCCAAAAGTATATATCTCTCTGAGGATTAAATCTTACCTCTAAATACGTAGACATTAACAATCATAACTCTAAAATTTTAGAGTACAACACTGATCCTGTGCGAATGTCATCAGGAATGCATACATACAATGAATAATACTCAAGAAAAGATAACTATAGTAGCATCGATGGCATTAGTGGATCTGGTCTCCTGGTCTGCCATGACTTCTCGTCCTCGACCCTGGGCAACAACGTCTGGTGTGGCCAAAATACGGGTCGACGTCAGTAAAATAGCTGTTGGATCAAAGGAAAGCAAAGGGGTAGGTGAAAAGTGTTCACAATGGGTGAACAATATGTGATACCATCCCTCGGTCTCTGAATGAGGTGCTAATCAGTATCCAACGCCAATACATATGACAGACTAAAATACAACAAGATTAGGGTAACCGTGATAATAGGTCGGCATGGACATTATCTCCACCAGGAATGGCCTTTATAATGAAGCGGTATTCCTGAAGGGCCAGACTCCATCTGGTCAAACGAGCGTTCTTGGCTCGGTTCGATTTTAAAAATAACAACGGTTTATGGTCTGTCTCGATGACGAATTCCGTCATAAGTAGGTAGCGGGAAAACGCGTCTACGGCGTATACAATCGCCAGGCATTCTCGCTCTATAATAGCGTATCTCTGCTCTCTCGGAAGTAATTTCCGGCTAGCGTACATACAAGGGCGCAATAAGCCATCTCTTTCCTGAAGCAAGACAGCTCCAATTCCTTGGTCCGACGCGTCAGTTCGGACGGTGAAGGTGCGCCTAATATTCGGTAGGATAAGCAGCGACGAACTGGAGAACAGTTGCTGTACTGTCGCGAGCGCGGTGGCGCACTGCGTATTCCAGGTAATTTTGTTGGGTCTGTCTTTTCTTGTAAGATCGGATAACGGGGCCGTAAGGGCCGAAAAATTAGGAACGAATTTCCGATAATAGCTTAAGAATGTCACGAGTGGAGTGATTGCAATTAAGGGGATTGCTACAGAGCGGGTGTAGAATAAGAAGAGCTCACGACAGACGGATAGGAAAAGACGTGAAAGGGGAAGAGTAAAAATAACTCATGCAGACAAGTGGGAAAAGCGTGCGTGTATGAGTGGTGGGGAAGTCTGAATGAGGCGAAAGCGCTGGATTACTATCACTGCAAGTTAGAAGGTCCTACGGATCGGACCTGTGAATAAAAGCCCATCGGGCGGACATAAAGGGAAGCAGTCGAGAAGACTAGTGAGAGTCTTTCCAGTTATGACTGGTATGTAGAACGTTGATTGATTATTATGATTGATGTATTATATTATATTCGTCTATTACCATGATGTAAATAAGTATATGTGAGGAATGTGGAAGTCCTTGATATTGGATATAGCAATGTGCGCCACGAGCGATAGATGGAAGTGAGTTCATGGATTTGTAGCGCGAGTGAGTAGTGTGTATTCCGATGGAAGTGTGTTACCGTAAGATGTGTGGTGAGTGAAAGGTGAACTAGTGTGTGTACGCTTCAGGGGTTGTAAGGAGAGGTGGAGTGAATAGAAATGGTAGGGTATTATACCAATGTGATGTTATTCTTGTAGGTGTCGGGGACGGGCCGCAGAGCCACCTCGATGAGCACAGGGGATAGGCCAGCATAGGGCCGGAGGCCACACATAGGCCAGAAGTGAGGCTGTCAGTGCAGGACAGTAGAGGCACATAAAGTCGTGGCAGTCAGGTCACGGACAGGGACGTAGATATGAGAGTGAATGAGATACTATATTGTTGCCAGGTTGATAGGCTAGTGAACTGATATTATGTTGTTGCCATGTTGATGGCTATGGAAATAATAATGTGTTATTGCCCTGCTGAGGTGCTAGGGGAGTGCTAAGGTGTATGATAATAGGAAGGTGATATTGAGAGGCTGAGGCCGAAGTGCCTTTAGGAGTAACTACCGGATTGTGGATCCGAGGGAGAGTGTGTGTGAGAATAAGGCCGTTGTACGGCAGTGCATTTCAATAATATAATGTATGTAATTGCGCTATTATATATATAATTATGTTTAATAAATGTGTGAGTCTGATGGGTTGTTCTGTTAAGTGTTAAACTTGTTTGGTCGTGATTGTTGTCCTGTCATACTTATTACATCTCCCAGTCTGGGATTTGTGACAAAGAAGCCTAACAGGCTACGAACCTGCTTCTTAGTATGAGGAGCCTGGAGTTTTAAAATCTTACTTATCTTACTGTCGTCCGGTGTTTGGACGCCTTTGGCGATAGTATGTCCCAGAAAGTTAATCTGCGTATAACCCAGGAAGACTTTGCTAGGCTTAGCTGTAAGCCCGGCATCTCGAAGTTTACTAAGCACTTGACGAAGTGCTTCTAAGTGGCCTTTCCAATCCGTATGGAAAGCGCAAATGTCAAAGTAGCTTAGGACGCATGGTGTCTGCTGCAATAGGATGTTCATCATCCTCGCAAATGTCGCTGGTGCCGTTACGAGACCGAATGGCATGAATCTCCATTGCATGAGACCCATAGGGGTCTGAAACGCTGTGTACTGTTTACTGGCCTCTTCCATTGGGATTTGCCAGTAGCCTTTAGCCAAATCTATTTTCGAAAACACGGACGACTCGGCCAATCGCGCAAATAGATCTTCCTGATTCGGGATAGGTTCAGCATCGTAAATGGTTAGAGCGTTAAGCTTCCTGTAATCGATATAAAATCTAACGGAACCGTCTGTTTTCTTTACTAGTACAATCGGCGAGCAGTAAGGGCTCGTCGAGCGCTCAATGACTCCTAAGCTGAGCATCTTTTCCACCTCGGACTGTATGGTGTCGTGCGCTTGCAGCGGGCGCGGGTAGGGTTTGACAAACGCGGGTACGTCCGAGTGCAACCGGATGACGTGTTGAACTAAGGATGTTTTACCCGGCAAATCAGTGAATACTGGCGAAAACTCCCGAACAAGATTCATGATGTCCTGTGTCTTACTTTGATCCAGCTCTGGATTGATATTAACGGAAGTCGCGTCCTCTGTGGCTTGCAAGGATAGGAGCGATCTAGTCATAGATAATGGCTCCCGGTCGTTGTCATCGATAGTGACCATCGCTGCGTTTGCTTGGGCCACAACATGGCATGAATGATCGTGATGAGTTTGATCATCGGTAAGATACTTTTTCAACATATTAATATGGTACACCTTATCGTTACCACGTATGGTAATGAGATAATTAACTCTCGAGAGTCGCTTTTCAACTAGAAAGGGGCCTTTCCAAGTGAGGAGTAGCTTGTTATTCGTTTCTGGTAGCAGCACCAATGCCCGATCTCCGACTGACAGGGTTCTTAACCGACTACCCCGATCGCGATATCCTATAAATGACCTGGTCCGTACGCATGCAAATTGTCGAGCCAGGTCGCATGCATTAACTATTCTATGTCGGAGATCGACTATGTACTGATACGCGGATCGCGTATCAGGAACGTCGGTATCAGAACCGGCGTATAAATCGCGTAAAATGGCCATCGGGCCACGTGGTTTTCGACCGTATAAAAGTTCAAACAGGGAAAAACCCGTTGTCGCATTTGGGAGTTCCCTATATGCGAACAAGATGGCCGGAAGTCGACGGTCCCAGTCACCAGGTCTATCGGCGGAAACGCGTGCCAGCATAGTTTTCATGGTGGCATTCCAGCGCTCGCAACAGCCATTGGACTGTGGATGGTATGGCGACGTAAGTTTCTGCCTAATGCCCGTGAGTTCCAATACTTTCCTGAAAAGGTCAGAGGTGAATTGCGGACCTCTATCGGACAATATTTCGGACGGGAATCCGACACGTGTGAATATGGTCACCAATGCCTCGGCGACGTGATCGGCCGATATTTCCTTTAAAGGGACAGCCTCAGGCCAACGGGTGGCATAATCGATTACTGATAGAATAAACCGATGGCCTCTATCCGACTTCGGTAATGGCCCGACGATGTCGACGGCAACTCGCTGAAATGGAGTGGAAACCGGCGGCATCTCTTGTATAGGTGCCCGCGAAGTTTTTCCTTTGGGGGTTCTTTTCTGGCATGTATCGCAACGCGACACATAGCTATTTATGTCCCCGTAAACCCCGGGCCAAAAAAACAGACAGGACTCTCGATTTTGTTCTCGCTTTGCCTTGGTGGCCCGCCAATGGCGTGTCGTGCGCGAGGCGGATGATGTCTCGGCGAAATGATCTCGGTATGACCAATTGCAAAATAGTTTCGCGCTTTCCCCGAAAAACGCGATATAGGAGGTCGTCTTTAAGGCAGAACCTGGATGTATCCGGGTTGTCCGGATCAATCTTAGCAAAGAGGGGCTTTAGTGATGGATCTGTGCGCTGTTCGTTACGAAAAATCTCGGGGGTTACATCCAAATCGACGACAGGCGATCGTAATGTGTCGTCACTCTGGCGACGCGATTGTTGTCTTGTCGTGACACACGCAATGTCGTTATCATCCCAAATCCCGAGTTCGCAGTCGGAGACGTCCTTTAAGTGGGGAATATTCCCAATGATTAGGTCGGCGACCGGATTTGGTAGCACGCAGGCCGTGACAACACCAGTTATAAACGGTGTGTCAACATATATTTCCGCCAAACGAAAATGTTCAACTGAACCACCAAAAGTAATGCATGTCGCATCGCGATCCAGGAGTTGTGCAGGACGGACCAGCGATTCACGTACACCGACGGTCGTACAGCCTGAATCTCGCAATACGGATGCTCGTATGGCGTTTACTCGTCCCTCATACAATGTCAGCGCGCCTCGCTCGTGGAGGGCGGACATAACTGGAATAACTTTATCTACAGTTTCGGCATTCCTAGTTCTGTAACCGCGGTTTTCGGTGAATGCTACAGAGCATGCATTTGCCGCATCTAATCTAACTCTGCATTGTCGCGCAATGTGGCCTCCGGCGCCACATCTATAACAGTAGACTGGATTATCATCCCTTCGAGGTGTACCTCGATAAGAAGGAAATGTGGGCGCTTGATAGTAGTTGTTACGCGGTCCTCTGGTAGGGAAAGGACGTGTATATCGGGGTTCCCAGTCCCGAGAAAATTTATGGGGATTCGGTTGCCTCCTGCTAACCGGCGGCTCGGACCGTGGACGAACCTGCGGCGACTGTCGAAAGGGCTGTCTTGATTGTCTCGACGGTACCGGTGTCTTAGTAGCAGCGCCGGCGTAACACGGTTCGCTTACTTTAGCTTTAGCTAACGATCGATTAGGGTGAGCCGCAGCATACCGTTCCGCTATCGATGTTATCTCGACGGTAGTTTTGGGGGCTTGTTCCTTAAAATGCGCCACCAGGTCCGTGTGGCAGGACATATATATTTGGTCTTTAATTATCAAATCATATAGTTTCTTGTAGTTTCCCTCTTCCACACCGGCCAACTCAGTCCAACGGCTGAGTAGGTGGCGGAGGCGGTCCACGTAAGTAGAGAAATTCTCAGATGCCTCCGGCTTGCAATCGCGGAAACGCTTATGAAATCCCTCTTCCGTATGTTGGAAACGCTTTAATAGCGCGGTCTTTAGAATGTCATAGTCCCTAGCGTCATCAATAGTGAGGCTATGGAAAACTTCCAACGCTCTCCCTGTCAAAAGATTGGCGAGGCATGACGTGTACTCACTACGCTGCCATCCCGCGCAAACGGCATGGAGTTCGAAGCGGTGTAGGTAGGAATCAATACGATCAACCTTATCATTAAAGGTTGGCAATTTAGGCTTCGTTTTATTATTGGAAGTAACTTCCGGAGCCCCGGTAGGTTGGGCTTGCTTCGCTTCTAACTGTTTCAAAGCGAGCTCGTACTCTCTTTGAGCCTGTTTTTCCGCGCGTTCCGCGGCTCTATCGTCTCGTTCCGCAGCTTTTTCTTGGCGTAATATCTCCGCGGCCTTTTCTTGGCGTAATATCTCCGCGGCCTTTTCTTGGCGTAATATCTCCGCGGCCTTTTCTTCTCGTAATCTCTCCGCGGCCTTTTCTTCTCGTTCTTCTTTCAGTTTCTGGTCTACCCAAGAAGCACGCTGAGCTTCCGGTATGCCAAATGATTGGGCTAGTTCCAAATATTTCTGTAGTTCGGCCATGATATCGGTCGATAATGCGATATAATAATGTCCTAATCGAGGACAGCTTCTGAAAAATCTCTAACTTTATTCTCCCTTGAAGCAATTTATCAATTGCACTCTGCGGGTGTTCGTTCCTGCAGTATGAACGAAATTAACAAAATCAACAACAAACTGTACGTCTGAGTCAACCAAGTAGTGGTTGAGCTATCTCAGTGATCACTTAACTCCACGTATTTCTCCTAATCCTCAAGCAGTCAGTCTACTGCTTCCGTGATTGGTCGTTAACTAACGATACCAATGTAATATTCCCAGTGTATTTTCCGTACACTCCTAGCAGCGTTCCCTCTGCTATAAATCGGAATAAATCAATATTCACGATATTAACTTCCTTGGCTATACAAGCCTAACAACTCTAATATCCAGATTATCTCTCAACGTGCCCTAGACACGTGATTTATCCCAGGCAATAATATAGCAAGTATGAATACAAAATATAATAATGCAACACTATAATGGAAAAGAATTACATGGAGAGTAAGACGAGACTAACAGAAAGAACAAACGACAACAGACCTGACTAACCTGAAACTATCTACAAAAAGGTAAGAAAAAGAACAAGAGAGACGTCTTCCTAAAATACGAGGAAGATAGAACGCTAACAATCTATACGAATAACAGGTCCCTACAGAACTATTCAAGGCAAAGCATATCTCCTATCCGTTTTAAACGCCATCTAGATCTGCTAGTCTGGCAAAAAGAGGTATGCTGAGTCTCGATCCCTTCCAACCTCCCGCGTATCAAATCTAACACAAAAGAAAAAATAATGCCTGTCAAAAGTAGGGGAGCTGGAACGACGAACCCCTCAAACGAAGACAAATACAGATGGTTCACTTAACTGGGCAAAATGGACTGGTTCTTTCCTTTGGTCCACAGCGCTGGTCTTGTCTTTTCCTGATGCTAGCTGTCAGTCCCTCGTAGTGGTCCCAGGATCAATGACGAGAGGACATGCCAGACATGTGGGGGAGAAACAAAAAAAAAATTAGCAGTATACAAAACTATAAACTACAAAAATGACATAAATAACAGTGGAGTCTAGAGTGGTAGACCTGCAGCTGTTGACGGGGTCGTCTTCAGATGATAGTGGGGTCCCCTCCAGATGTCACGAGCAGAGTTAGGGTCTTGGGGATGTTACGACTGCACGAGAGGCAGCTAACTCACACTCGGACACAACCACACAAGAAAAGTATTAAATAACTAGAGCGTATATATGTCAGGCCGGTCAGGCCATAGTTTACATAAATATTAATAACAAAACAAAAGACAATAGGGGTATATATTCAAACCAAAAAAACTCCCAATGATATTCATGTAACTATGGAGGTACTGCAATCAATAGCAAATAGGTATATTATACGAAACTAGATATCAATTTAAAGTGACAGTTGAGTCGCCACTAGCCAGTCGCCAGGCAAACTCTCCCTAAATCATATGGGCTTGAGTGTTAGGAGAGCCCAGTATGTTCAAAGCCTACAGAAGCACTCTTCGGCTTGTAGGTAATTTAAGCAGTTGCCAAAAGACTATATTTTATGCACAATCACTATTCAATTCATCAACAATGTGCTATATTATTCCAATCATACTATGGCAATAGATCTATGATACAGGACACTCGTGGTCGAGTGCCAGCTGGGGTTTCCTTAGTCTTCCTATGAGGCTGTAGTTCTCTCTCTATCTCCGATCTCTATTATGCTTGAATAAATAAGATATAGTACCATTGGTCACGCCTACTGGTAGGCGCGAACATCAATATAGCGCAGCGTGGGCTTTCAAAGGTCAGCCCACTCAGACCTTTCTTTCTAGAGCTCAGTCGGTCCGTTAGCAAGGACTTCTTGTCTTCAAAGCACACAGTTCAGGTACTGGTCAACCGGAGATACTTCACGACACGATGCTTCTGCTCGTCTGTATTCACCAAATCTGAACGTTACACGATGTTATATACTATCTAACTACCCAGCGTGCTAGTCCGCTGGCCCAATTAGTTCAGCTATCTCATAGGTCGAAACCTCCCACCATTTTAATTGTAGTAATACGTCTGCACTATTCTACCAGCCAGTTAACGTGCAAAAACTTGTCTAGTCATACTTAACAGTGTCAACTATCCCCACCTTGTTTCACCCCTACTCCATTACTTATTAATCACGAACATTAAAACCGACAAGCGTGAATCTAACAGTTTAACTTTACATTTATTTACTCAGTTGAATAAGCCACGAGAGAAGCTGTCAGTCAAAGTGAAAGTGAATATTCTAGCTGCTAAGACCGTCTGTAAAGACGCTAAAGGCCATATATATATATTTACTCACCAACTATAATTGGCGAGGACCGTTCAAGGCCACCAGCCAATTTCTCATGGCCCTGGTAAAAAAACAACTCACTCTCTGCGTGAGTTTTAACAACATCTGAATCATGACATGGACTCCACTGTAATTAAATCATAGGAAAATTAACATCGAATCAGTTGTCTCAAAAAGTGTTAACTTAAAATGGAGTTAGCACGCTTTTAATACATCATCATGGCCAATTTTTTTTACTTCTTTTTGGTTTTATTTCTCTTTTACTCAGTTTCTCAGTTTACGTTTTGCACCTTGTTTTGTGTAATACATGTACCAGGTTATCGTTAATCTGCACACTCATTCATTAATCCATTCATCAATCTTTGCTTTAGATGCACCATTTTTGTTTTTTTTTCCCTTGCTTCATGTGTATTATTTATGTGAAGGATGCTATTTTATTGACATGAAGTACATGTAAAGTAGCAGTTTCCCATAACTTAACTAGATCTACCATTTTAGGAGAAAGATTAATCATTGAATCTGTAGTAAAGCTTCTGATGAATCAAAATTTAACTTGTAAGTTGTACATCATGCTGTTTTCTTCACCGTTACTGTTACGTGATGATGGAGAGATGATATATTGTGCAGACAGGTGGACAGGTATGGACATGACGGACTAAAAGACCGAAAACAAAGAAGAATGAAGGTCATTGGTTGAGGGCTACACCCTGCAGTGGGCGGACAAGGCCTAGCAGGACAAGATAAAGCAAAACTATTGTGAAGTAGGCCTACTTGACAGCAAGATTAAAGAAGTCATCCCACTTCTCGTGTTAAGTGTGGTTTGGGTCATTTTGTCACTGCAGCTGTGTGTAGACTCCATAATTAACCGGTTACAAGCTGTTTATGTTGTTTCTGTCAGGTCAGAAAAATCTGCTACTGGTAACATGTAATCCAGTACAACCTGCTTCATGAACTGGTACGCTAGCATGGTATCAGTGGACGTGCACCTGTCGGTGCAAACGGCCAGGGCGAAGGAGGTTTCATCTAACCCAACGGCCACATGCTAGGGCACAATGTGACCCTCAGTACTTGAGTCCTTCATATTGGCCCCCGGTAGCGGTGTGGCCATAGGCTTGTTTGCCTAAATCACAGACGAAGAATTGAGCAAACTTCCCGGACGCAGCTTCGAAGCTGGCGGCAGCCGGCCAGTGGTTGATTGATAGGGCAGATGGCAATATACCGTCACTCTGGCCTGGATATCGTGACACAGAGCATCCACCAGTATTGGTGTTCTTTGGTTTGGGTCTTTCACCCTAGTCAGTTGGGACTGCGAGGCTGTGGAGTAGCCTACAGGCAGCCGGTCAGGCAATATGACTGTCCCTCTGGCATCCTCCTGCACCTGGATACATTTCCAGTCGTCTTGACCCTGTCTTGCCACTTGGATAAGTTGTGTCCAGGCGAGAGAGTGAGTCTGATGTTTGCGCAGCTCTTTCTCACTAAAAACAAATTCTTTGCGCCAGTCTTAACACTCACCTCGTCTTCTTTCATCTTTGTCTCGTCTTCTTTCCTCTCAAAATTCCAACGGCGATGGGCGAGTGCGGTGGCAGCAGGTTTGGATAGACTGGAAGCTGTTAGCACAGACCTACACGTTGGTGGCTGTGGGCTATGGTCGCTTCATCGTCGATTGAAGTGGAGGCGTGGGGAGGCAGCACCCACAGTAGCTGAGCAGCCTTATTTAAGGATAGCACTGCTCACCTCAACTGAGGAAGTGGCTAGAAAAGGTGCCCTAAAGAAAGCCCACTTCACATCACCCTGACTGGTATACCGCGACCAGTGGGGATCCCTTTTTGCGGTCGAAACAAAAAGAAATTCAGCTTACTCAGGCTAGGAGCCTGGAATATACGCACACTACAGGACAACTCAAATAACCCGGAAAGACGCACTGCACTTATTGCCATTGAGCTCAGCAGGTACAACCTGGACATAGTGGCACTCAGTGAGACCAGACTCCCTGATAGTGGCCAACTCAAAGAGCTCAGTGGTGGATACACCTTCTTCTGGAAAGGCAAGGGTGCAGTCGAACCGAGACAGCATGGTGTTGGGTTTGCAATTAAAAATGACCTTGTCAGAAACTTGCAGTCCATGCCAATTGAAATAAATGACAGGCTAATGACACTCAGGATCCCAGTTGGGAAAAGCCAGTCAGCCACCCTCATTAGCGCATATGCGCCCACCATGACAAACCCAGATGAAGCCAAAGACAAGTTCTATTCTGATCTAGAATCTGTCATATGCTCTGTCCCGGCAGCTGATAAGCTGATTCTCTTGGGGGACTTCAATGCTAGGGTTGGCTCCAAAATCTCAGCGTGGCCAAATGTTTTGGGCCCTCATGGAGTTGGTTCATGCAATAACAATGGGTTGCGCTTACTTACTTTGTGCGCTGAATTTGGCCTGTTCATTACCAACACAAATTTTAGTCTCCCCGTGAGAAACAGAACGTCATGGATGCATCCCCGCTCAAAGCATTGGCATCTCATAGACTATGTCATTGTGAGGAAGACTGACAGAAAGGATGTCCTTGTAACAAAGGCGATGTGTGGTGCCGAGTGTGAAACTGACCACAGACTCATTGTTTGCAAGCTCAGACTAACATTGAGGCGCAATAGACGCCCTCAAGGGAAAGCGCCACCTAAACGCCTAAATGTTTCAAAACTCTGCTCAGCTGAGAAACAGAGCGAGCTCTCATCAGAACTCTCCTCAAAATTGGATTCCGTGACTTTTGACCCTGAGAACATTGAACAGAGCTGGACTGACCTAAATACGACTGTAAACTCTTGCGCCAGCAGCACAGTTGGTTTTCCTGTCCGCAAGCACCAGGACTGGTTCAATGATAATGATAATGAAATCAAAGTGCTCATCAAAGAAAAAAATAGTCTCATCCAAGCTCACTGCAGTGACCCCTCTTCCACAGCAAAAGCTGGTGCACTGCGTGCATGTAAGGGTGTACTCCAGAAGAAGCTGAGGAAAATGAAAAATGACTGGCTAGAAGAGCGAGTAAGAGAAACTCAGAAATATGCCGACACAAACAACACTAGAAAGTTCTTTGAGAGCCTCCGAGCTGTGTTTGGACCATCCCGCTCTGGCACTACGCCACTTCTTGCGTCAGATGGTTCAACACGCATTGTTGAATTGAATGCCATAATTCAGCGTTGGGCAGAACATTTCGGAGGTGTGCTAAATCGGCCATCAAATATAAATACTGAGTCCATTGACCGCCTCCCTCAGACTCCTATTAATGCAGCTCTGGCCAAGCCATTCACAGCAAATGAGACCCGAACTGCCACAAATCAGATGTCCTTTAACAAATCACCAGGCGTGGATTCAATTCCTGCTGAGGTGTATGCCTTCGGTGGAGAAAAGCTTATTGAAAGGTTGACCGAGTTGTTCAATCATATGTTGAAAGCAGGGAAGCTGCCACAGGACTTCAAAGATGCTTCAATCATCCATCTGTACAAAAACAAAGGGGACAGCCAAGTCTGTGACAACCATCGGGGAATCTCTCTACTTTCAATTGCTGGCAAAATATTGGCAAGAATGCTTCTGAATCGCCTTCTTGATCACCTTACCTCTCGTCAAATGACTTGCTTCCCGAGAGCCAATGTGGCTTTCGTAAAGAGAGGGGAACGGCGGATATGATTTTTGCTGCCAGACAGATTCAGGAAAAATGCATGGAACAAAATAAAGCGCTGTATATCACATTTGTTGACCTCACAAAAGCATTTGACACAGTGTGTCGTGAAGGCCTCTGGAAAATCTTGGCGAAGTTTGGGTGTCCACCCGAATTCATCACAATAGTGCGCCAGTTTCATGATGGCATGCAAGCTGCAGTCAAAAGCAACGGCAGTGTTTCAGAGCCCTTTGCTGTCACAAATGGGGTAAAACAGGGTTGTGTCTTAGCCCCAACTCTGTTCAGCATCATGTTCTCTGCAATGCTACAAGAAGCCTTTAGCTCTCCTCCTCAAGGGGTAAGCATCAAGTACCGAACTGATGGCAGTCTATTCAACCTCAGGAGACTTCAGGCAAAAACCAAAACCAAAAGTACTCAAGTCTGTGACCTACTATTTGCTGATGATTGTGCACTTCTGGCACACGATGAGGATAGCATGCAAAACTGTGTTGATAAGTTCTCTAGTGCCTGTGACAACTTTGGCCTCACAATAAGCACAAAGAAGACGGAAGTGCTCCATCAGCCTACTCCAGACGACAAGTATCCTGTGACCCCAAATATCAAAGTCCATGACAGTCTTCTGAAGGTGTCGGAGAACTTCACCTATCTTGGCAGTACACTGTCTTCCGCGGCTCGTGTTAATACTGAAATTCTCTCAAGAATCAGCAAAGCCAGCTCTGCATTTGGCAGGCTTCGAAAGAGAGTATGGGATGTTGCCGGCATTCGCACAGACACTAAGCTGAAAGTGTACAATGCTGTGGTCCTTCCCACCCTACTCTATGGGGCTGAAACCTGGACAGTGTACCAATCGCATGCCAGAAAGCTAAATCACTTTCATCTGGCCTGCCTTAGAAAGATCCTAAGGATCAAATGGCAGGATAAAATTCCAGACACTGAGGTCCTCAATCGTGCCAAGGAATTGAGCATCTTCTGCCACCTGAAAAAAATTCAGCTACGTTGGGCAGGACATGTTGTCAGAATGCCCGACTCCAGACTCCCTAAGCAAATCTTCTTCTCTGAGCTCTCCAATGGAACGAGGAATGTTGGGGCCCCAAAGAGACGTTACAAAGACACTCTCAAGCAATCACTGAAGGCCTTTGCCATTGATGTGAGTGAGTGGGAAAAGCTCTCGCTTGATCGTGCAAATTGGAGGGCGGCCCTTACCAGAGGCAGCAAAGCATGGGAAGCTGACAGAGTCCAGCAGGCTATCAAAAAAAGAGAACGGCGCAAGAAAAGGCCCAGTGGTACTGAACCAACGGAGCACTCTTGTCATTTATGCGGAAGGGTCTGCAGGGCAAACATAGGACTTATCAGTCACATGAGAAGCCATAAGTCATGAAAGAATAGTCTTTCCATTCTGTCCTCTGTGTCCTTTAGTTCTCTTTATTGTCCATGTGTTGAAATTCTCAACAATTTCTGTTCTTTATTCCTCTGGTGTTGTTAAGGTCATCATCATACCTGATGGACGAACTATTATTATGTTGTTTCTGACGCCAGGTTTACATTTTTTACTTCAGGAGTTAAAAACAGATTCTATCCCGTTTAATTAAACCCACGAAAACCAACATTCAGGACTGAGCAATCTGGTCTTGCGGCACTAAGAAAAGGCTATTATATGAAAATTCAGCACTCAGAAGTTAAGAATTGGAATGCTTCTACTGGCAAATTACTTTTTCTAAGCTTTACCTTTCCTCTGACTGAGCAGGTGCTTGGTGGGCCTTTCTGGCAGTTTTTCCTTCTGTACTGTCATTCTGTTGTATCTCTGTCTTTCGTCTTGCTTTTTTCCCAGCACATTATGACTGTTATTGTGTCGACATGCTTAATCCAAACGATTCAAATTCCTTTTACTAAATTTCAGATCACATCAGAAAAGGCATTGGAAACTCTGGCAAAGTTGAGTTTCACCCATGTGAATTTACAGATTGGCAAAGGAAAATATGAACCTGCAACTTCTGACAGCACCAGTGACAAGCCACTTGTTTCCTATTATCGTCTGAAAGATTCTACTCAAGAGGATATAAGACAAGCAGATTTGGTCATCAGCCATGCAGGTGCTGGGAGCATCATGGATTCCTTAAGTGCTGGAAAAGCAGTTCTTGTTGTAATTAATGAAGAACTTATGGGCAATCATCAAACAGAATTGGCAGCAAAATTGGCTAAGGAAGGACATTTGCATTATTGTGGGGTAACCTCCTTAGTCACATCATTGCACACATTGAACTTTGATTCCTTACAGCCATTTCCTCCTGGTGAGCCAAACAAATTTGCAGAATATCTTGACAGAACTCTGGGTTTTACATAATATGGTGTAATTTAGTGCCATGTATTGATCATAGTTACTTGAATAAAAATACATGTGTACATCTAGATGCTTAATCTTCATATTATAATGTTCTACTTAGTGTTTATCAACCATTCTGTGACCCATTTACATGCTTTATGGTGTCCTGCAGACCAGTTCCTTCGCATAGCATTATACATGTACTCACATTCCTTTTCCATGCAATTTTATGTGAATGGGCTTTAAACAGGTTTTGCTTCATATGGAGGATTTAGCTGCACCTCTTTCCCATACACAGCGGGTTCATACAGTTCATTAAATTCTTGGATTGAAAGAAAACTCTAACACAAAGACCACAGAAACGTCAGGGTTGAAAGAAACCTCTATAGACCACAGAAACACTCGGTATGTAATTACATACATGTATATCATGTATATGTACACTGTTAGCACACTTTTAATTGGTGCAATGAATGATGCCAACAAAGTGGGATATTTGTAATAAAAACACAATGATTTTTTTTTTAAAAAGGGGGGGGGGGAACAAATAGAAAACCTTTGCTTAGAAAAAGGATATTTATGTTAATGAAAATAAGCCAGCGATTGAAGTTATACATGTACATGGAATTACAAACTAAGAACAGTATTTCAGTCAAGGCCAAGGGTGATAGCTGGACAGTGAGCACAACTCAATATTTTCTTTCTTTGGTTTTGTAAAATGTGCCGGCCGTTTACTTCTTCCAAGCACTCGCCGCAAAGCGGTGCAAAAAAAAACAACACAACCAACGCAACAAAAAAGCTGTCCTAATTATCGTATCCAGTATCTTTGCTGTTACCACTAGTGCTATTGCAAACATTAAGACACACATGGATATCCTCTGGCTTCAATAATAATCTGGTGTGATTTGAGACTTTTCTAGATTCGGGTCTGCTTTCATCTGCTAAAATGTTACGTTATCAGACATAGTTCACACCTTGCTCAACAATATTTGTGTACATGCATTAATTACATAAATTTGCTAGAATGACAATGAGAGGCCAACAAAATAATGTAAAAATACCGTCAACTAATACAAATTTTTTTTTAAAAAAAAGCTAAAACAAAAAGACTTTTTAAAAAAATTTTTTAATCATGGTGTCTGTAAGCAAGTGATATTTCAAAGCTGCGGTGACAAAAATCGATGGTTTGCTGAGAGAGACAAAATGCTGTACACTTAATATTAGGCAGCAACCATGCGGCACAATACTAAGGTTCTTTAATGACATAATTTCCAATATGTACATGTAGATTGTGCTGATGATATTTTTTGTGTGTGTTTTTTTGTGAGAAATTAAAGTGATACTCTAAGTAGTGTAAGGAAAAATACTACACCTACATTTATCACCAAAGTGGAAATAAATTTAGTTTCCTTACTTTCGTCATCTACATGTAATTTTATAACTTTCTAGTTAATGGGAAAATCGGAAACAAATTTGAAAAACGGCTAGAGACCAGAAAAAACTAACGCACTGCATAAAAATAGAACAAAAACTCTAGAATTCAGCACAATATTATAACTGTACAAGTTTCATTGACAATGGGCGTTTCATATTCCTGTGCACAAAAGGAAATGAGGTGTCAGTTCAGACCAGAGGGGGAGTGTGTGTGTGAGGTGAGGGGAGAAAGAAACTATCGTGGTGTGTGAGGTGAGGGGAGAAAGAAACTATCGTGGTGTGTGAGGTGAGGGGAGAAAGAAACTATCGTGGTGTGTGAGATGAGGGGAGAAAGAAACTATCGTGGTGTGTGAGGTGAGGGGAGAAAGAAACTATCGTGGTGTGTGAGGTGAGGGGAGAAAGAAACTATCGTGGTGTGTGAGGTGAGGGGAGAAAGAAACTATCGTGGTGTGTGAGGTGAGGGGAGAAAGAAACTATCGTGGTGTGTGAGATGAGGGGAGAAAGAAACTATCGTGGTGTGTGAGATGAGGGGAGAAAGAAACTATCGTGGTGTGTGAGGTGAGGGGAGAAAGAATATCGTGGTGTGTGAGATGAGGGGAGAAAGAAACTATCGTGGTATGTGAGGTGAGGGGAGAAAGAAACTATCGTGGTGTGTGAGGTGAGGGGAGAAAGAAACTATCGTGGTGTGTGAGGTGAGGGGAGAAAGAAACTATCGCCGAAGACTTAACTTGGTTTATTAAATTTACTTCATTGTTGTGAGCCACAAAATAGAGAGGCCCTCTTTTTTCTTTTTTAAGCCAGGATTATACATGTAAAAGAAAATGGTAATTCTCTCATAAAATTTACTCTCTAGTGATATTATCATCACAACCGTGGAGCCCGCATAATCCGAAGGGGGAGGGGGGGATTGGATCAGTTCGATTTACCCCTGAGCAGAGAAATAACCACTGACATTTTGTTTACCCCATATACATATAATACGTTCCCTTGCAGACAACCCCCCCCCCCCCCAGTGTAAGTGAAAATACGGGCACAGCTGGCTTTAATAGAATCCAAGACAGGCAGAATGACAAATTGGGATAGGGAGAGCAAGAGGGGCCGGAAGCAGGTTTACCCGGGCAACACCGGGTACCCAGCTAGTACAGGTAGTAACGATATAGGTAACACAACAGATAGGACATGATCTCAACAGACAATGAATTCCCCCCCAACACACACCAAGAATCACCGATGCCTACTCTCGCAGAACAGAGGCCACACACACTGTAAATGTAATAAGGAATGCTCTGATTAATCAGTTATGTGGCGTATTATCGTATGCATGCCTCTTTACCAGAAATTGAGTTGTCACTTTATCGGCAGTCTCAAGTATGCATGCACGCACGCAATCGCACTCGTGCGTACGTAAAAGAAAATCAAGTACTGTCCTCCACGTTTTTATTCTTAAATCAGATTTGATGTTAAAGAACGAACAGTATGACAAACACGTCTGAATTACCAGGAATTATGAAGTTTTAACTCTATAGGATTACTGGCCACATACATGTAATTTAGTACTAATAGTACTTCTATTATCAGTAAATATGCTAAAGACAATAACCGTAACATGCAGGAAATGCGATGCGGAGCGCGGCTTTCATCAAGCTTGCTACGTTGCAATTACAAAAGACGTGACTTATACCAAGGTCTAGAGTGATGGCTGAGCAGTGAACAGAATTCAGCAGTGCATTGAATTTTCTCTGTTTGCTCGTATTAAGATAAGCTAATTCTGTCATTTCCCATGCATTCGCCTCTAGGTGGTGCTGCGAAACCCGTGAACGCAAAACGCCCCAGATGTTCTGTATCTTTGGATACGTATCTAGTATCTTTGGTAAAACTAAAAGTAGTAAAAGGTAAGGTAGTAATTGGGGTAAAGATGAAAGACAGAGGCCGAAAACGCTTCACAAATGACTCGTGAAGGCGATCATTAAATGAAACATCAAATAGGAAATATACTGTATGATATTAATATATATTATACTAATGCAGGTACATCAACATGTAATACGATATGGAAAAGTATACTGATGAAAAATGCGGTGTTGTTGTTTTTTTCTCCCCTTTTTCATCCTATCCAACATACAATTTACACGGTTCAGCCCAGTATCGCATTAAAAATTATTGTGTAGGCCTACATCATCAGTACATGTTATACATAATATGGAACGAAGCAACGACACAGCTGTTGCATTGATTCTTTCTTAATGGGCCTTGTTACAAAGAACTCATCGCCGACATTAAATTGCATGTGTACATGAACACATTGTATCATGTACATGTACTCTTTTTTTTTTTTAAATTCAAAGCGAATCCGATAACACATTTAAAAGTCTACAAATGAAACGATGAGGGGCTCCAACATGTGGGTTGTGAAACATTTTACACTCTCGCTCCTTTGATTCTACACTTCTTCGTTACGGCAATACGTCATGTACATGCAGATACTCATTATGGTACGGTACACGTAGGCCTATTATTCTGATATTCATCTCCTGTTTGTCAGTCCTTTGACATGCCTCCCCTTGGAGCTGTGACTTTTTTAACATTTTACTCTTTTGATACTACCACGTGCTGTGCTAGTCAGCACTGTGACATGGTTAGCAAGTCACTGAAATAGTGAAGACTAGAAATTTATTACATGTATATTTCAGCAGGTGTATAGGAATGATTATTGTCACGACGACTGGAGTTATGATGGGTAGTCTTGGTCTATGTCCAGAGCATTAATCTCACCGCACTTGAAACATTTCAGTCCAGAGATTGGAAATCGTGGCTAGGCGTCCCTGACAGATAGGGTCTTCTCCTGTCCTACCATTCTGTTTGTAGTCTTACGTGCGTTTCTCCCGCACAATATCGACCGTTATTATTGCATCGACATGCTCTCTCCTAACTCAGATTCAGCAACTCCAAAGATTCGAGCATAAAATACAGTTTCAACTACATGTACCAGGTTGCTTAACTTTTCAGTGGCCTACCAGTTCCCAGTTTGTTTCGTGCAACCTGATTAGTGTACATGCATTTTTATGCAGGTCAAGGCATTCAAGGTAAACTTTCAAGCTTTTTATAATTTGAATTTCAGTGGCATGCGGAAAACAACACACTGTACATAACTGTCTACATTGACAACAAAACAGTCAAATGTCCAATTCAAGGGTGTGGTTTTGCGGAGAGCAGAACAGTTAAAAATCTCGTAAAACTTTTATCGCATTGGCAAGGTGCTCGCCTCTCATGCCAATGGTCCCGGGTTCTAAACCCGGGCAGTGCAGGCATGTTGGAAATTGGATTTTTCTCATATTTTCAAGTCCCTGGTCCTATTGGGGGGTAGGATCGAGTACCTAGTCTTCTCGGATAAGGACGAAAAAATTCGGAGGGCCCGTGTGCACGTTAAAGATACCTTGGCAGTTGGAAATCGTAAAGAGCAGGCCGAAAGGCCGCTGCCCGGGCAAAATTGAAAATTGAAATTAATAGATTAAAATTTATCCATATCATCCCCCCCCCCCCCCGTCAGAATTTATTATTCATTATTAAATATATATTGTTATTAATAAATATTCAAATATTATTTGAGTTGTGTGTTGTGTGAACTGATGTGAGTTGTGAACTGCTGTGAAAATGAATTGTGAACTGTAACAGTTGTGAGTTGTGAACTGCGCCTAACAGGCTGCGTTACAATTTGCTCTGAGATAGAGAGAGAGAGTGAGCGAGACAGGGAGAGAGAAAGAAGCAGTGTAGTGTGTTGTAAGGTGGTCAAAATGCGTACACACGTGTAAATGCATCACTCAGTCTAAAACACTACCCACATTTCCGCGATGTGGGCAGTAACTTCAGTAAGTAGTGTTGTGTAATGAATAATACATGATGTAATTGGGCGGCAAGCCACCAGTTTGGCGCCGACGCCAGCTTTGGTATGGCTCACCCCTGAAACGCAGGATTTGCTGTGTAATTATAATTTGACAGCCATGTCAAAGGCAGTTTAGTATTACAATGGTATTACAGTGCTGGATTTTGTTGTCATTTTAAATTGCTGAGTCATTTGACAAGATATTAGATGTAGAAGTGCACATGAGTTTGTTCACGAGAGGCAGTCGCAAGTGCGCACAGGAGTATGGCGATTTGAAGCAATATGTAATACAATAAGCAACAAAGCATTAAATGCAATATGACTGCATCCATATGATTTCTGTAATGTACATACATGTAGGCCTACATGTATTTAGATCATAGCCAAACATGATGTACATGTAGGCACTTTACTTTTTTTCTTTTCTTCGTGTTCTACATTTGTTTTATCTGTTCAATTTATCATTTTTCTTCTTTCTTTTTTTTTTGGTCATTGAGAAAGGTTTTAATCAAAATACGTAGAGTCTATTTTAGATATTCTCTGTCTTCCCTTTTTCTGCGTGTTTTATTGGATCGTTTCGGTATTATTTTCTTGCACGAGGCTTTGCTACATACATGTACAACTTTTACTTTTTTTAGCCAATTTTTGACTGCTGCGACCCCACAACTTCTCTGTGACTTTAATATATCATTATTCATTACATCAGGGTTAATAGTAATAATACAAAGTCTTGAAAACTAATTTTAAGGACTTTTTAAGGACATCCCAAGGACTCACGGTAAACAAATTAAGGACCTGTGTGCCTATGACCAAGAAATATTAGAACTATACAAGTGGTGTGCAGCACTCATCGATACGGAATGTTTCTGTATCCAAAGTTCAGACATAGTAAGTAAATTCACTCTGAAAAGTTCAGTTATTTCAAAGTACCAATTATCCAGTGTGCAATTGGAAGATCTGAATCTCAAATGATTCAACTGAAACACAAATTTTAAGGACTTTGGCATCATTTTCAGTACTTATTTGTTCTTTTATGAAAATTAAGGACTTTAAGGACTTGTTAAAGGACGTGTTTGAACCCTGTTACATACATATCTTTTTAAGAATGCATTCCAGTAGGACTAACAATTTGTACAGAACAGAAATCTTTCTGACAAAACTCATGAATGAACTGTTGCAATGTCTGCCTGGCAGGGGACTATTCATTGCTGTGTTTCGCTCTTTTCATAATTACATGTACTGTATTATTATTATCAGTCACTGGGAAAAAAAGCAAAACAGATTTATGGCTCGAATTCGCAGAGATTCTGACAATTTTGTTGGGGGGTGGGGGTTGTTATAAATTTGAATTTTGCCAATTGTGAGCAAATTTTGCAGCCATGATTTTCTCCGGTGATGGAGGGACTTACTGGGATATCAATGGGTTTGGTGCGGCTACTTCATCATTGCTCATGTTGAGATCTGCAGGTATATTATATATACTGGTATTCTTTCAAATGACATGTCAGTACTTTTAATAGTTTTTAAACTACATATATATGTATAAGTAGAAACGTTTTATCCACGTGCTTGTTTGTACAAAGAAATCTCACTCACCACCAAAACTTTGAAACACGTTCCTGTAAAAATACTAAAATGGGAAAAATTGTTGATACATTACATGTGCTGGTACACATGTGAGATAGGCATTTGTTTCCTTCTTTGCCAGGACGGACAAAATGCATATGTAAACTTAAATAGTCTGCACACTCATTTCAAATTTCACAGGCACCCAACTGCACCGTGACTGATTCAAGCCTTGAATGACTCAAACACACATTAAGCAACACTGAGGATTTTTTTCTTGGAACTTTATTTTCTATTTTCTTGGTTGAAATTCACACTTTCCATGTTACAGCTTAATCCCTGTACATATCAAAGACATACATCATCCCACATTTATTTTTTGTTTTCTTTGTACTAACCTGGACAATGTTCGGGCTTTTACATGTAATGGCAAGATTTGTCACAAAGTATATTCTAGTATGTCTACCATCTTGCTCTCCATCTTTGAACGCGAAAAGCTTTTTTATTACACCACCTACAGTAACCAAATATTTGTACATGTATAGGTTTCAAATACTGTGGTGGGTGCATCGAAGTTTGAGATTTTTTTCACTGGTTTTGTTCAATTTGTTTGAGTTGGTTTCGAGATGCAGACTGCTTGCCTTCCATCCCTTTTTCTCATGAGCACGTGAACTGTGGGATGAACACTTTGTGCAGACTGATTTACACTATTCAATGTGCTTGTGGCTAAAATAAGAACACAGGATATACCCTGCTGCTTGCTTGTGGGGAGCAGCTTTTAAGCTTGAATAAACATGTATATTTTTTTAACATTTATGAACTTGTTCTTAAGGAAAGGGAGTGAAACGTAATGTGTAAAGCTTCAAACCATTTCTGAACAGTGGAGCTATAATATACATCATCAGTTTGCAAATTGAAATAATCAGTGGCATGTTCAACAAATTTGCAACACTGATACTATTTCTATTATCGGCATAAAATCTTCAGATTAATGGTTTAAAAATTAAAAATAATAATATTAATAATAAAACAAAATATCATCTATGAACTTCCTGGCTTGTTCTCTCAATAGGCTCAGCATGAACACAGTGACAGCAATGTACAATAAAATCAGATCTTACATTTTATAATGTAGCATTTATTGGTCCACTGCTGGCATCAGTCTGGTAAAGGTTTAAAGGAAAGATAAATAAACAGATCTATATAAAATTAAAAGCCGCACAAGATATAGAAAGCAAACACGAACACCCAATACTAGTAACATAACTGAGAGTACAATATCTTACATTTTATATTGTAGGATTTGTCAGCCTAAAGGTTTGAAGGCAAGATAAATACAAGAACATAAAATTTACACAGGATAAGAACGATCAATACCGGTATAAAAATTGTGTGTACACAGGTTAACATTCTTTGATGTGACCGAAAAAAAAAAAAAAAAACGATATGTGGCACGCAGTCATATGATAACCATAAACATACTCAACCTGATCTTACTGCCCGGTCCAACATGCAGGTTGTGACTTAACCTTTTCATATCACTTTGCACCGTGACTGTGCGACCCACTCATGGGTGAAAGCAACTGAAGGTTCGGAAACCTGAAAACCAAAATTTCCAAAGGGTCCATCCCTGAAACTGAAATTGTCAATGAAGTATAGGCTGGCCATAAAACATTTCAGTAGTTTTTGTTTCAGTCTCGGTCTGTACTTCAGCCAGCAGTTGACAATTTTGTCCACAATATTCTTCAGTGCATATTGCCAGTTCTTTTTTTAAAAATTATTTTATTTTATTATTGATTATAATGAAAACGTCCTATCAGTATTTCCCATCACAGACAAAACACATATTTACCCAGTCTGGCCAGTGTCCCCAGCCTTGAAAACAATGAACAGTACAGGAATAGCTATAAATAGTAAATGACATCACCAGGTAATCTTCAGATGCCAACTGACCCAGTCTGAACCACAAAAGTGTGAGTTAGTCAGGCCTACTTGAGTACTGCATTGTATTACACATGGTCATCCAGCAGGTCTGTTACTCACTCAAAGCCTGCATCATGTATGCCGTCACCATAGGCTTGTAGTACATAAAATACAGTGCACTCTCCCGATAACGACATGGCTCGGGACCAGAGGTGCATGTCGTTATCGGGAACATGTCGTTATTCGGAGATTTTCAAGATGGCGGAAAAAGGGGTGTGGTTAGACCCTTAGAATGTAACGTACCAACCATAGTGGGTGATCAGTGATCGGACTTTCCAAACATGTAAAATACACGAAGTGTGTGTGTTGTTTTGTTTTTTTTGTTTGTTTTTTTTGTTGTTGTTTTTTGTGTGTCATTTTCCCTCTGTCGACATCTTGGGGTGCGTTATTGTTCTCGGGTGAATACAATCGATTCAGCGGTCAGCGATGTGATGACTGACTCATTTAATGCGCGTCACCCTTTTTGTTCCGACGACAATAGACACAGGTGTGTTTTCATTGGCCGATAACAAAGCGATCTCATTGGCCGATAACAAAGCGATCTCATTGGCTATGAGGTGCCTCTGGTAGGACATTTCATTGGTCGGAAAAGAAGTGTTTTTATTGGCTCAGAGAATGAAATGAAACTGACCGGAAACAATATTTTAGCTATTTTTATTTTTGTATCTAGCAAAGTCACAGCCGATTATTGCTAACTCAATGTCGTTATCCGGAGAGTGGTCCAAAAACGTATGTCGCTATTTAGAGAGTTTTATTACTAATAACATACAGTGCACTCTCCCGATAACGACATGGCTCGGGACCAGAGGTGCATGTCGTTATCGGGAACATGTCGTTATTCGGAGATTTTCAAGATGGCGGAAAAAGGGGTGTGTCCACATCAGCCAGAATTTGCAGCTTGGCATCTATTGTCAGTATATTTCTTTTTTTAACAGCAGCTGTCGACATCTTGGGGTGCGTTATTGTTCTCGGGTGAATACAATCGATTCAGCGGTCAGCGATGTGATGACTGACTCATTTAATGTGCGTCACCCTTTTTGTTCCGACGACAATAGACACAGGTGTGTTTTCATTGGCCGATAACAAAGCGATCTCATTGGCCGATAACAAAGCGATCTCATTGGCTATGAGGTGCCTCTGGTAGGACATTTCATTGGTCGGAAAAGAAGTGTTTTTATTGGCTCAGAGAATGAAATGAAACTGACCGGAAACAATATTTTAGCTATTTTTATTTTTGTATCTAGCAAAGTAACAGCCGATTATTGCTAACTCAATGTCGTTATCGGGAGAGTGGTCTAAAAAGTATGTCGCTATTTAGAGAGTTTTATTACTAATAACATATAGTAAAAAAATCGGGACCGGAGGTCAATGTCGTTATCGGGAGAATGTCGTTATTCGGAGATGTCGTAATCGGGAGAGTGCACTGTATAGTAAAAAAATCGGGACCGGGGGTCAATGTCGTTATCGGGAGAATGTCGTTATTCGGAGATGTCGTAATCGGGAGAGTGCACTGTACATGTATTGTACAGTGTGCAAAGTAAAACCATGCAGACTCAGGCTTTCAGCATCATGGTGTGAGAGATTGGGAGAAGACACTGAACTGTAGCGTGCAGTACATTGGTCGTGAGAAGTGGGTCTTTGAGTGAAAGTTGTCAGGACTATTCCAGATTTCCAGTTTTCATTTCTGAAAAAAATTTCTTCTCCAATTTTCAACTATTTCCTTGGCCACTATGACCCGGGGGATGTGTAATACTGCCATTGAAATGGACCCTATCAAAGCCTAACGCATGTGATCTCCACTGCTCACACGAAGGCATCATGCTGGTGTCAAGATTCGAGGTGAGTAAGGTCTTTGGGAATACTAGCGCATTCGACTAATCGAAAGGCCACTCACACTCGTCCAGGCACAACCAGAATAAGCAATAACAAACGTGTTAAATATATATATGTCAGGCCTGAAGGGCCATACTAATTTATTACTATGGATAACAAAAGATATGACTACAGATACAATAAATATGATTGCGGATATAATATATATGATTGCAGACACAATAGATATGATTGCATCAAATAGTGGCTACATCAAAATTCCATTGTGGGAACTCGAGCTTGTCGCTGAAACTTATTAACTGTAATTCAAAGATTCCAGTATCACATGAGATACAAACTATGGCATTCAATATCACATGAGACACAATCTATGGCATTCAATATCAAGTGAGATACAATCTCTACGTACTACTTCTACAAAAGATAGTTCTATGAATGACTTCAATACTTCTTTCTTTCCATACACACTATCATTCTACACTGCATTAATCACTGTCTCTCTTGTGAGGATTGCCAGGTGGCTTTCTTACTACTCAGCTTCTCGTCACTGGGCTGATCTAGTAATTCCTGTCTCGTTTGTGTGGACTTATGGATTGCCTACCATTATACGCTCGTAGCCAATGTACGAGCGTAGATCCAAAGGACACGGTTCGCACTTTTGGCCTAGTGCGACGAGGCGTATATATCAACTCTCTGGACGATGACACAGTCACTCCACTTCTAACTTCACTCGTATCTGTTCTGTCTACGCTCGACTCCTACTGTCAGGCCCTGGAGCTCAAGCCGAGAGAAACCTCACTGGAGCGAATGATTTCCACAGCCGTTCTCTGATTAAACAATGGCGACTTAAGCTTATATACCTCCAGCCAACCCCGTGAAAGTTTCTTGTCTCACCTTCCAAAACCATGCCGGGTTCACGTGCCCCGTGCACTGCTTGCACAACTCACCGCCTTAGGGCGTGAGTCCACTAACCTATAAAATCCCACCTTTTTATTCTAAGGGTCTGATCACACTAACACTACTCACTGGATCCCCAAACTCAGCTCATGACCCTAGGCTTGTAATACTAATAATACACCATTCAATATATGTAGTACTACCATGTACACAAAATATACAAAACGCTTTCATATAACACACTTCACATAATGTATGCTGTACATAATGCTGTATTTCTCAGTCCTTCCTAATACCTTACAGGACAGTCCTTTTAAACAAGGGACAAATGGCAGCTAACATGTAGTATAGATACTCTCTAACAAGAACGAAAAAATCAACTGTACTATGCCTAAGTGACAGTCATTTCTATTTGGCTGTGTACAAATTTCATCATCTTTAAAAAAAACAAACTGTGCCGTTTTAAAAATCCCCAAAACGGCAGCGGACAAAAGCATTTTCACAGCCAACGTGATTATTTCTAACACTGATGAAGATACATCCAGTGACATTAAAAAAAAAAAAGGGGGACCATTACATCCATGTGTTCAGCACTTGTGGATGCCATGACTATATCTTTGTTTCCTGCTATGAAACAGGCATTAAAAAAAGTGACTAACTTTAGTAAGCACAATATGAAAAAAGCATGAAACTACAATGTATGCAAACAAAAGAAACCTCCCTGAAGCATTGATTATTCATAATGCTTAGTAGTATGCAATTAAAAAATTTTTTTATTTCCCCAAGTACATTTCAGCAAATGAACAATATCCAAACTTGTTAACTTCAAGCGAACAGTGAGCACTTCTGCTTTCTCTTTGTATGAATCAAAAACTGATTGGGGAGAAAAAAAACACTCCAGCAATGATTCAAGTTGCTGTTTTAACAATGCATTTCATAAGTGTAAAGTTACAGATTAGGACTTTGTTCTTGGCCCCCATGACACAATTTTCTGATTCAAATACATCTTGAGAAAAAAAAAAAACAACAAAAAACTTGGGCATGGGAACATAAATGCAATGACTCTGTGTCAGTACAGGGATAGAAAACAAAAGCGTATGTATCCCAATAGCTGCTGGTTATCTCTCACCATTCAAAGCCACACCACTCATTTCATTGAAAGCACAGCCATTCATATCAAGAGATCCATTGCTGTATCCATTCCTCTCTTTCATTTCACATTTTCCCCCTAAGCCATTTGTAATGTGTGCATTCCCATTTGTATAACTGACCATGCCAACTTTCTGTGCATGCTGGAGTTCCTCTGGAATAACTTCCTGCTTGTATTCCAGCCCCATGTGATTGAGAGGAGGAAGACCAATACAGGCACGAAATATATTCTCAATACAAGCTCTTTGTTTGAAAAAAGCATTTACCACTGGGGTGCCCCTAGGTGCAAGAGGGGCTTTGCACAGGAAACTCAGAATCGACAATGCAGCATTAAATCTGTGGAATTCTGCTTCTTCAGCACGACGGATCTGGATGCGTTCACACATTTCAGCAATAATAGCCAAATCCAAGATCAGAGGTGAAGCAAGCAGCGAATCCTCGCAAGTGTTATGAATGGCAATAGTATTGCGACCTCCCATCATGATCTCAGAGGTATACTCATCCATAGCACGTTTACTATCACCCACATATGGTACATACTTAATGACAACGCAATGGTCTGGTTTCTCTCCTGGCTTGTACAGAATGGAGTTAGACTGCACCATGTCATCAACAACATTGGTCTTAGAAATCTGTAATAGAGGACAGGTTTTGTTGAGCTGAATGTAAATTAAAACTAAACACTAGCCCCCATATAACTTATTATCGTAAGTTTGATTTTACTGAACTGAATGACGTTTAAAGGAAGCACTAGGAGCCACACAACTTAAGATTTACCTGGGGAAAAATGGTGTCATAACAATTTCCTTACACAGAATTGTTGGCGTGATAGTCACAATAATCTTTTAATTCAGTACTGTACAAAGACTTTCAAATGACATTTCTGATTTATCATCAAAGTAATGGAAGGCTTAATATGATTTTCCATGGCTAGAACCATTAAGTTGTTTAGATTTTTTGTGAATTTTCAAATTTTAGAAATGCACTTTGAAAATGGAGAGATTTTACCGGTATGCTGATAATCATGCAACAAAATTTTTGCTGTAAAAAAAATACTTTCCAAATCTTATTAAGCTGTAAACATGAGCTCCATATTATTTATATATTGGGAAATCGCTCTCGTCTTACAAACAAAAATATAATTTCGTTTGCTTGCAATAGTGAAATACCACTGATATCTCTTCTGTCAGCATTGTATACACATTTCGACAGCTCACTTCTTAAGACGTCCACAGCAAACAAAGAATTTAACAAAAAAGTTCAACTACAATGAACACAAGCTATGAGAATGAGTTGCTAAACTTATGCCACGAACTCCGAGATAAAACAAAACTGAGAAAATGGTGGTTTTACCTATAATCTTTAAAACTAATGTAGTTTGCCATAGATGAATAAAGTATCATGCTCAGCCAGGATAATTCTCAAAATTCAGCTGTATTTGTATCTTTTCCACCCCGCATTTTTCATATTAGATTATTCATTTTGCATGACACTTGGTAGTGTGTGTTCACAAAATAAACTGATGTGCAGATGATTGCCATTTCATGACTATGATTGTCTCAATTGTTAACTGGGTGCACAGGCTATTTACTATTAATGCTCAAGAAGAATGCATACATTAAGACTGCATCTGGAAAAAAAACAACAAAAAAACAAACAGACTTCGGAGGAATGTAGAAGTTCAATCAGATCTACCCTGAACTGAAAATAATGATGTAAATAGACTTATCTTGGGCGACACTGACCACCTCGGCTAGTTTATGAAGTAAAGAAAAGTATTACTGAAGTCACTTGTACTCACCTCTTTTGAGCGGAATGTCTCTGGCGCTGATAAATTTGCACCATCATTGTTGCCAAGATGGTTAAAGCTGACAATGGAAACAGGCTTTATGCCAGCACTGACTAGAAAATCGACCAGGACAGACTTGACTTTGGTCTGACCTGATTTGAAGTCATCACCACCAATATACACCCTCTTCTTTTCTGCCAGCTCAACAACACCTGTGACAAACAAACCGATAAAGCTGTTTAATCCTAACCTATTTCTTTTGCACACCTGATATTAGACATAATGAGAAAGTCCTGTCATGAAGTATGAAGTCATTGCCTTCATCAGACATGGGTGACCTACAGCAATTCTGATTGGCTCCCAAAGTTGATTGAAAATTACTTTACACAAAGTCACTGAGCTTTAAAAAAATTAATATAGCAACCCCCCCCCCCCCCCCTTCAAACAAGGAATTGTCGATTGATGAACCAAATTTTATTATCAAAAATAGTGGTGGGAGTAATTCATTGTGGTGTAATTTGGGTAAATTTTTTTGCTTGATGCTACAGCCTAAATAACAGTATTGACAGTTTCAAAAGTAATGAACTGTCAACTAATTTAACCCAATCGCTTTTGTATCGACCTATTGTGTTTATTAAAGTTTCAGGTATTTTTAAATACGAACTTGTAAAAATGTAAAATACAATGATCTTTGTTTTCACTCCCTGTAGTAAGCTCATCGCATCTGAAATGATATTAATACGCGTTCATTTCTGTGCTCTGGTGCGCATGAAATCTGTAGTAAAATATGGGAAGCTTTGTAGTCCAAAAAGAGAGAGAGAAAGAACGGTGGGTTCACAGGTTTATCCTGGATAATGCTAGGTACCTCATCTAGTAATTTATAATACAATGTACATATAATATAAATGTCATTTAATTTTATAGCAGCATTTTAGATATGTGGCGAGAGTATCCAGCCCTTTGCATCCTCATATTTTCAGATCTGGCACAAACTATATGAATGGATGCCCACATTTTGATATAAATTCAAGTGCAGTAAACATCTGCAGTTTATAATTGCATCCAATATATAGTGTGCTGTGGTACAGTGAAGCCTGCCTAGGCTGAGATTCAGGGAACCAACAATTCTATTTCATATTAACCTTCGCCTTTGTTGTGAGTCTAATGGACCCAGAAGCAATTAAAAACATTTAATTATCTTATTTCTGGGAATTTTTTTCTTAAAATTCCAAGGATTCCTCAGTGGCATCATTGCCTGTTTACCCACATTTTGAAAATTTTTAAATATGCACGTGCAAGTTCACCAACGCACACGCATTTTTACTATTCCTATCTTTACATCCTGCGGTCTCACAGATACCATACTTTTAAAGAGGATTTTATTGTCATACCTTTAGTTGTATGTACTAGGGTCTCAGATACACCACACTCCTAAATTAAAGAGGCTTTTAGTGTTATATCCCTACTCATACGTTCTGGGGTCTGACAGACACCGAGTACAGGAAGGGGTTTCCTATTAATTGTTCTTTAGGAGCAGAGTTTCATTAAATACCATGAGTAACCCATGCATAATTTTTAGCGACGTATGGTAAAGGTTAAAATCACAATTTTCAATCTCTTGAAGGGAAGCAATACAAGATTACTCAGTGTGACAGGCAAGACACACTGTAATGACCCACAGAAAGATGAGAGGACAAGAGGGTGATGGGTGAAAAAAAAATAAAAAAATTCTGCTTTCAGCAGCAGTGCCTTTCTCATTTTCTGTCTAGTATCCTCATGATCCAGTTAAAGGACACTAAATTCATCCCCTTCCCTGCAGACCCATTGTGATTAAGTAGGCCTGCCTAATAAAACGTAATAATTGAGTCTGAAATTAATGCAGTGGGACTGTTTTATTTCGCATTAAAGGCAATACATATCGGTATCCCCGACAACACCTTCCCCAGACCGAGTAAATGAAAGAGTAGGGCCTATCATTTTGGTTAAATGGGATTTACATGGTCGTCTTTTTGAGTAAAGAGGTGCAATTACAAGGAATATAAAACAATTATAACAGGACCATGGGAATCTTTCAGATAAAGGAAAATTTCTTCAAACCATTTCAGTTTCAGCAGGTATCACTGTATTTGGGAAAAAAGGGTAAATAGTAGCACACTGTGTCACGAGTGGAGTGAGCGCAATTAAAGGGATTGCTGAACTCACGGGATAGTTGAGGCAGACAGTTAACTTGAAAGCGTGCAATGACACGAGAAAAGTGTTGGGGTTATTGAGGTAGCGTCTGGGTAATGAAAAGTCACTGCAAGCTCAGAAGTTCAAGAGAACAGGCGTGTGAGAGGCAGTCGGGAGTTTGATGTATTCCAGTGAAGACTGGTAGGTTGAATTATAAGGATTTGTAATTGTGATGATAAATCTACTATATTCTGATGATGATAATGATGCAAATAAGTTATATGGCAGGTTTCACGCTTGTGGCCATAATAATTATGTCACCTGAAGTTTGCGCTGCCACAGAATGGACATAAGTGTGACAAAATGTTGTTCTGGGCTGTTTTTGGTTTGTGTTGGTTCCAAATAAACATGCCAACCATTTTAAGTTGCCGTTGTCCGAGTTATTGATTTTATGTTATTTTTTTAAGGAGATCATTCGTGACTTTTCGGATGCATGCAACATCCCAGTTTTATGGCATCCCAAAGAAAAATCAAATATCTTATTGAAAATCGTTTGCAACCTCCCAAAAATGGGTTCTTTTGCAAGAAAAATGCCGGGAAAAAAAGAAAATCGTATACTGTTGTCAAACAGACGGTTGTAATGGAAATCTGCCTTTGTTTACTTCCTGTCTAGTGGGGGCAATTGGTTGATCCGAACTTTCACTTTTGTAAATTTGCTACGGAATTAGTTGTTTTTTGCAGTTCAGACCTAATTTTTACCTGAACATTGAAAAAAAGCACGATTTTGCGTTGTGTAAACAAATTGGTCAGTTTTACAAGAAAATTTTTGTATTTTTGGTCTGAAGAATTCACGCGACCCGCTATTTTTCCGACATATATAGTACCGTACGATTTCATGTTTCGGCATTTTGTTGCTCTCGACTGCAGACGGCCAGCACATCGTTTGTGCTCTGAGAAAACACTTCGCACCACAACATTTTGAATCTTCAGTTTGGATTCGATAGCTGTTGGGTAAGTTTGCATTTATAGTTATCATAAATCTGCCTATCTGATACTGATCGCATTGTCCCGATCGCTCTAGATCTAGTCAGCATCGGGTTTACCCGCAAGCTCGCCCGCGCCTATAGTTCAAACGAACATAATCTGTCATGATAAAATCGGAAATTCCCCAGTTTGCAGGTCTTAGTTTGTGAATGATCTTCATATTAGAATGAGTTCAGGTTTTATTTATGCCGACTATTTATGTTCTTCTAGCTTTGTACATAAGATGCAGATCTAGGTTTTGAGATTACCTTTTTGTTTTTTGTTCTTTTTGAAATTGAAAACAAATTAATAAAATCTGATTTTGGATACTGGAGCCGTCAGATTCTTTTTCTTTTTTTTTCTTAGAGAAAAATGTAGATCTAGATTAAATCTAGATATAAGGGCAAGAGCACGCTTGCCGACCTCACTCTCATGTCTGTAACAAAAGTACAGCGTATATTATTTGGTTCAGAGCATGGCAAAGGGGTTGCAGATGGGGAATCCCGCGTCATCGGCCAGGCCATGGACAGAGCTGTTAAAGCCAAATACAAAACTTGGCAAAACAAAGAACAAGTTATATTTTGCAACCCCCTTGTAAGGAACAAGTGCAACATAAAAACACAACACAAAAAGACCATTAAACAAACAAACCATACTAGAAATTCAAAAAGAATTAAAATGGGAGAAAATTCAAGTTTTCCGATTATATCAAATCCTTCCCCAGGTCAAACAAGAAACAAAAAAAAAAAAAATTTGAAAAAACCCGAAAATGAATTAAGACAGCTTTCAGATGGGGTGGCTTTGGTTACTTACTACCACTTTTATCATTTCAGGAACAAGGAAAATTCGTCTAATACAGAGTGTCAGCAACTACATCATAAAGTCCAGATCCTTAGCATGGTTTTATTGTGCTTGCAGGTGTGAAGACTTCACATTGTCTATGAACAAGGCCCATGTGGGTGACTTTGCTGTGCACTAACTGAAGCAAATGTAAGTTGTTGGCATTACTATTTAAAATTTCTAAATTTAACTTGGCAGCTTAATACACAACTTCAGTACTTGAACCACTATTATTTTATGCAAGGTGACTAACTGTCTTTCTCTCTGTAAGAATTCTGAACATCGTAATAAACCTTCACGGGGTTTTCATCATAAGCCATTTTTCTCAGAAACAAGTTTGGCCTCCTAGGAAAGTTCAAGCTATGGATTCTCCAGTTCAAGCTTATCCCCAAACTTCTATGGCCACTGCTAGTCTATGAGATTCCACCCTCAACTGTGGAGGGGCTAAAGGCAAAGATACATCGCTACACAAGAAAATGGCTCGGACTCCCTCCATGCTTAACCGATGACGCACTTACATGCAAACATGCAAAGCTAGTACATGTACAACCACTTAAATCACTGAATGAGGAATACAAAGTAAGGAAGGCCCGCCCTTCATCTAATGTTCAAGGGTTCACAAGATGAAGCGGTAAGAAACACAGAACCTGAACTGAAAACAGATCAAAAGTGGAAAGTGAGAGAAGCAGTCGCGGCAGCAGAACACTCCCTGCAGATAAAGGAATTCATCGGAACCACTCAGTCGTATAGAAGAGGATTGGGCGAACATTCATATCCGCCGGTGTCTTACAGCAGGACCCAAAGAAAAGCGAGACATGGTACTTCAAGAGATCAGATGCGAGGAAGACGAGAAAAGAGTTCGGAAAGCATTGCAACAAGGAGGGCAAGGTCAGGGGGCAAACTGAGAGAGCGCGTTGCAAAGAGCATATTCATGGAACGACATCTGGATGGAATGACTATCCCGAGCTGGTAAGGACCTCCGATAATTATGAGACCAGACATTGTACTAAGCTCAAAGGAAGCTCAGACATACGTCCTAATCAAGCTAACGGTCCCGTATAAAACAAACATTGAGGAGCAGCATGAATACAAAGTGGCCAAATACCAGGATCTCCTGAGGGATGTAAGGGATGCCGGAAAGACGTCAAGCATATTCGCCGTGGAAGTAGGAGCAAGGGGATTTGTCGTTTCAACAATGTACTCTCTTCTGAAGAAACTCAATCGAGGTGGCAGGAAAATTAGAAGTGCCCTTAAGGAAATGGCAACAACAGCGGAAAATACTTCCTGCTGGATTTGGTGTAAAAGAAATGAACTCTAAAATTATACCATATAACCAGTGGCACTTTTGGCAAAATGGATAAGACACCTACACAGAAAAAAAGAAACCTGAAAATCCAAAGAGGACCTGGCGACGAGTAAAAAAAAAAAAGGTGGGTGGCGAACGCCGAGAGTCGTGAACTCGGTGTGGCCGGGGTTCTAGAAGATGTCAGGAAGTTAAAGGCCGAAACATCTAATGAAAGAATCCACTCTTCCTCTGAAGAGTGTCATCTGCCTCGCTCCACCTGATGAGTTTCTTACCACTCTTATTTTTCAAACAATGGTTAATTACGTTTATTCACTTTGTGCGATCCTAGTCTTTCATTTGTTAGAGAAAAACAGAATGTCTTACAATACTTTCGTCAGGTACATTTACAGTCTATGATTTGAAATTGTAACTATATTATATTTATAATCATAACAATAATAATAATGATAATAATAACTTATTATTTCGTGATATTTTTTAGTTTAAGACATGTTGTCTTCAACAGGACGTTGAGGGCTGACTGCAAAGGAGGAGAGCAACCTGAGCCAAACAAATAGGGGAGAGATCTGGAAATACCTCAAGAAATTAGCTTACTCTGATATCAGTCCTGTGAATGGATAATGTGTTTTAAACTGATTTCAAATAGTTGCTATTTAAAAATATTCTTCATGCCCTTCATACCCTGCATGCATCATACCTGTAATGACTATGAGTGTAAGAATAATATGAATTAAAATTTACATGTTGATAGGGAGATAAATTGATGTTGCAATACATTAAAAGCATTGTACTCCTAATTTGAATACTTTTTTCTGTAAAATGTTCATCCATTAAAATGTATTAATATGAACTGCTTAATTAAGATTTATTCAGTTTTAAAGGTTCAGTTCCTATAAAATGATGCTGCTAACTAACTTCCTCATAAGTATTTGATGTGTTGGCTTGTATGCGTTATATTCAACATTAAAAACCTATTTTCTGAGAGAATGTTTAAATCTTTTTCCTCCTTCATAAGCATGTCCTGGTCTAGTTGTTATGTTCCTATGTGTTGCTGGTGCATTTATATGTGTTACCAGAGGGTTTTCTGTTCACTCTACAAATTCTGAATTTCCAAGGGCAGGTAACTTCAGTGCAATATTATGAAATATAGGTGAGTCTCAAGCTCAATTAATTATCATTTTTGGGATCCCCAAATGAACAGATATATAATACTCCATCGTTGATTCTACATTATTTTTCAACATTTTTGGGATAAATGCAGACCACAAGCGTGAAACCTGCCATATGCGAGGACTTAAGGAGTGTGCAAGTAATTCATTACTGTATAAATAGATGTGAACAATGAGCGAGATACGTATGTTAGGAGCATGGATTCTTAGCATAGTCGGAGTGCTGTGTAATACTGTGAGTGTGTGTTACAGTAGAGATGTGCGGCTGTGTAGTGTTTGCGTGAGTGTTGGCTGTGTGGTGGGTGAAATGTGGAATGTTGTGTGTACGCTTGATGGGTCGTAATGAGTGGTGAGTGTATAGTAAGTACATAGTATTATAGAGATGCAGACCTGCCTAGTTGAAAAATCAAAAATCTGTAACAAGGGACATTTTTTTCAGTAATTTCACATAAAAATCAGTAACACTACTTACGAGATAATTTGACGTTTAGATTCACACGAAGACGTCGAAGAAGGCTGTTACACGAATCCACACCACTATTTACAGTCTATGTACAGTTTATTTACAGGTTTTTTTGTCTCCAGCTTGGCAATAAATTCAGCCATAAGGGCTTCGGCATTCATCACTGAAGATGCGAAAGTATTTTCCTTGTTGACACTGACAGACTTAAACATACTGGCGATGCTCTTCTGTTTGGTGTCTTCTGCCAGCTTCTTGTGCTTAGTTCCATTCACATGAACTCGACAGTCAAATCGACCAGAGTGTGAAATGGAAAAATCTGTTGCACAAATAGTGCAGAATGCGTGGCCTGGTCCAACATGTGACTTCACCAGACATGGCCATTCTTCGGTGTAAGCCGGACGGAAAGTCTGAGTACCGCCTTTGCGTTTTTTGGCAGGGGGTTCCAGTGTTTCAAAATTCGTTCCATCCATGCAATAACATGTGCCAATAATCTCTTTCTAGGTATTAACAAGGCCACGTATTTTCGTTTATATGACCCAGTGTCAGAGCGGCACGCAAACAGCCAATCTGACAATACAACACTGAACAGGAAGTTGACATCCGGATATGATTCGTGGATTTTTTTTTTCGGTTTGCTACTTCTCGGTTTTTCATTAATTCCGTAGTCTGAACGCTGTTTCCGTAACTCCGTAATTCAGAGTGGATTTCAGTAACAGTTACGGAAAATCCGTAACACTAGGCAGGTCTGGGATGTGATGTTATTCTTTATAGGTGCCGGGTACAGGCTGTAAGCTGTAGCGGCCGTAACTGAAGTGACGGGGTCGGGCTGTGATGCCACCGTCAGGACCTAGAGGACATAGACAGGGCTGAGGATGTACGCCAGTATCTGGGTGCTTCCGCCAAGGGTAGCTGTGGCGTAAGGCCGACAGGCAGCACAGTATCCGTGGCAGTCTGATTCGGGGAATCGAGGCTGGCCATATTTATGAGATATATGTATTAAGATATTGTACTGCAAGGTAGTGCAGACATGGATGTTAGGCTGAGGCCGAAATTTCATATTTTAAAGAAGTGAATATACTGTCGTGGAACTGGAAGTGGAATGAATGCTTGAGGGGAACGAGGACTGTATGGTATTTATTTGATTGTACTTATTAATGTTATAATAAATGTGTGCGCCTACTTGACTGTTTTGTTAATTGCTATACTTGTTTGTTTGTGATTGTTCAACTGTCGTATTAAGGGCATCTCCCAATCTGGGATTTGTTACACACTGCTACTATCAGAGTTTACCTTTTTATATTTCAGTGCAAAAATAAGACTAAGACCACAAATAAACTTGCTGATCTATATTGATCAAAAAACATATTACTAACCTGGAACAAATGTGTTCTGTGGTGATCCATTAATGTAAGTGACTCCTTCAAGAATGGATGCAACAGCAAAGAGTGTTGATGGTGATATCTCAGAATGACCTCTCTTAATACTGTTTAAAAGATTTTCAGCTGTGTCATTTAAACCTGGTCGAACATCTGCAAAACGTTCGGTGTTGGCTGTCCAAATGACAATTACCTGCAAAAAAAATAAAAAAATACAATCTCATTTCCTGTGAACAGTGTGAAAAATGAGAAGAAATGTTGGATCCAATGATACATCCTTATCATATGTATGACAATTTTCTCAAGAACAACTTTGGGCAACTACAAAGGTTAAATGTGTCAATGGTGCTCCACGGTTACTTTGATGATTGAAGTGTGCATCTGGCAACTATCAGGCACTATGGACTTTGGATGTGCTGCAATGCAAAAATGGGTTACAAATGACAAAAACATGGGAGGGTGCCCTTTCTTCCCTGCCTGTAAATGTACAGAAAGGAAAACAATAATGCTCTATTGACAAAGAGCATGGCACAACTTCTGCTGGAGTAAAGAGGTTGGTAATATAGTGTAAATAGGTAGGTGCTCGACTATGGCCAAATTTCAACTTTTCACAAACGCTTTCCTGAAAGGTTGTTTCATACTTTCCCCGTCATGAGAAAGCCAACATCATTTTGAAGTTGCATGCCTGCAAATTTCATCTTCTATATTACTGTAAAATCTGTATAATGGACTTTCTACATAATTATAGTTGAGCAAATACCCTTTGTTTTCTGAAAGGGTTCGCAACAGGATTAACAATAACAAAGAGTTCAGCAGTAGCTGTAATTCTTGTAGAAATAAAGTTGGCTGTGAGCTGTTCAGATTCATGTGGCTGCACAAGAGGCAAACAATATTATTTACTGTCACGAGACTTACATTAGGCAGAGGCAGAGGCAGAGGAATAGGAAGGCTGATTTGCCAGCATAATACAATCTAGAGACTATTAGAGAAAAGAACACAGAATAAATATACATGAAGTGAAAACCTGAGGATGTTCCTGAAAATATTTAAAATTCAGCAACGTTCTTTTTCACTCATGATGTGGTGTCAATAAATATGCCTTTCAATACCTTGATTAAGAAGAAAATTAATGAAAAGTGTGATATATATATTTTTTATTATATAAAAATATTATAAAACACAGCTGAGTCTTTGGCTGCATATCAGTCAGAGGAACAGCCACTGGTTTTCTTGGGTCTATGCTTAACTCTTTCAGAACATCAGTGTTAGTAGGCACTCTAAACCCGCCCACAATCCGGCTTAGACTGGTAGCACAGGCTGAAAACGCCCAATTTCAACTTGAAATATTATGCTCAAGACTGTATAAAACATAGTTCAAAGTGACATGTTTGTAAAGATCCATCTTTGTTCTGTTATAATATGCAATAAAATCCTGTTATGTGTTGTGAATGTTTTGTTTTCTCCAGAGAATGAACCAATACGCTGTTTTTTTTCCCTCGCGGAACCCGGCTGGCCATGGTAATTTTCCGACAACCACTTCTTTTCTGAGTTGAATTTAAAATAGAATAAAAGAGGTTTCCAGTGATGGATTTTTGGAGCAGGGGAATGAAGTATAACACCATGTGAAGTGGTGTTGAAGTTTTCAGAGGATGAAAATCACAGGAATTAATCATATAAGTTAACGGTCTGGTCATATAAAGTTCACCCATTTCTCTTTACAATGGTGAAATATCACACCAACTGGAGCAGAGATACTGCAGTGCTAACAATTTGAAGAGAGGCATTATTTCCAAGAAAAGACAATCTGAGTTGGACATCGCCAGCAGGTTGTAGGTCTATAATTAAGTGGTACAAACTGTTTTTTACCTTTTTATCATAACTACCAGTTATTCTCTAATCTGATGGAACTAGCTTTCCCAAGAATTTTCATACCAAATTTATTATTCAGGCTTAAAGGCTTTGAAAGTTATGGCATTTTCAAAGGTGAAAAAATACCTCAAATTTGCTACCTTTTGCAACTTGAACGATAGTCAACTCTGACAGCCTATAAAATGACAGCTGAATGTGCCACAGCATTGAACATTCTCAGTTTTCAAGTCAAAGGGCTGTGCATTGTGCTCAAGTTTTTTCCAGGGGTGCAAATATAATACAAGCATCTCATTTTACCTTTTTTTCTTCTCATCAAACTTCATCCGACGTCAGTTTTTCATGAGCTCTTAGTCTTACAAGGGAGGCAAAAATAATGTTTTTGTTTTTTTATTTATTTAAATTGAAGAGGCATTGTAATAAACAGACAGCAGAAACATAAAACCACCCATTAAGACACTGCATGCTGTTGATATAAAGTACATACTAACAGAGCAGCGGTTTGAATTTCTGTATTTTCAACCACCAAGACGCGACCCCCCACCCGGGTCCTGTCCACACCAAGGCAAGGTAAAAAGACATTGATTGATAAATGATAGGCCTACAGTTTTTCATACTCAAGCAAGAATTGATTTAGCATTTAGGGAGCACACAAGCTCTGGACCGGTTCCCATGTTTTCTCTTCCCTTCCTTTTCCTCTTTTTCTCACAAACGATACACATGTATTATAACCTATGGACGTAATTTGTGAGGACGAAATTTTTATTCTTTTCTTTCTTTTATGTCACTATGATGTTTGGTTTTTATTAATAATACATTTTGGTATTCTTTATTCACAGTGAGTGATGTTTATAAAATATCAGGAAAACATGAAATGTTGATGGCTTTTTGAAATTCGTCATCTTATAATAATGAGAGCAGGGGGTAAACTGTCTGTGACGCTTATGCATTTCATGGCCATTCAAGCTAGACACTTGAAAGTTTGCATACTGCCGTTTTTGATACTGCCGAGTTGCATGGCTGGCTTAGTTTTTGCGTTTGACCACGTCTTATATTTTTTTGAAATCTGGGAAATGCCTAAGCGTTTAAACCCGGACTAAATTCCTGGTGTAGTTTTTATGATTGTTAGAGTGTTGCGTATGGGTGTAGCAATCGATACTCAGTATCGAAGGCTGTCATTTTGCGCAAACTTCTGCATGACGTCTAAGCATTTCATGGCCTTTAAAGCGAGACACTCACAATTTTGGTATATCTAGGCCTAGGCCTACTGTTTTTTATCCTGTCGAGCTGCATGGATGCCGTGATGTATGTTTATATGATTGTTATGAATGGCGATTCCGCAACCTCTTTACTGGGCGGTAACAAATCCGATACACAGTATCGAATATGCGATTTCCTTTGAGCGTGGTCTGCTTGAAAGTAAACAAGACGTGCGCAGCTTGATGCTGACAATGTTACACAGACAATGTCGTGTACATACCCTGACGGGGAGGTCCCCCGCCCGTCCGCGCCAGTCAAGAAAACACACTCAAAAGGGGATTTTTGAGCGGGCTTGTAAAATGGTGGGGTTTGGTATTTGTATGGGACAAAAAAAGAAGAAAGAAAGAACGAAAGCGCGGGTTATGAGAGCTCATCATATTATGTTTATTAACTTTTTGGTAAGTGGTGCGGACGGGGGGGAAGACCTTCCCCCTGAAGTTTTGCGACCATGATTGTCCGGTAAGCGAATAGTTTAAAAAATTCAGCATTTGTCTAACCTGTCTTTGCTGTCTCAATCTCTTTTGTTTTGTTTGCAACTCACCGTTCGGAGAACGGGCACATTTACTAGTATGACAAATAAATCAAAAACAGAGTGTGATTCACATTGTCTTATTTAATTTCTTATAATTAAACAATGTTCGTTTTGAGCTTTCCTTAGTTTAATTCCAATTTTCCTGAGAAATTTTTATACCAAAAATCATGAAAATCAGCTAAAAATTGAATTTTTTATGAAATTTTAAAATCCCATTAATAATAACAGTGCTTTTTTTTAGTTCCCAGATGAAACGCGCAAATTAGCGTTCGAGAGCGATTTTTGTTCAGAATATCATCTCAATTTTTTTTTACTTTGTGCTTGAAAAAAAAAAAAGCTTTGTCTCTGCAACATTATGACATGTTTTTCTAATTTCTAGGCTGATACAACAATCTTTCAAATAGGATGAAGCTGAAAATGGGAATTTTAATTTTTGAAAAACTCCCCCAAAATTGCCAATTTTAACGATATTTCAAAATGTCATAACTTTCTTTCTAGTTGATCAATTTTGATGATTTTGGTATCAATTTTCTCAGGAAAAAATGCTCTATACAGTGAAACACTTTATATGAGTGTGAGAACACAAAACACTTTTGGGTTTGGAGTGCCTAGTGTTAGGGGCTTCAGTCAAGTCTGGACGTAATTAATTTTTTCCCAATTTGGGAAAAAAAAGTACTGATAGTAAAGTAAAATGTTATAAAATAAAAGAGAATTGAATGTAGAATACAATATAAATCGGCGATACGTCTAAACACATTTTTCACTCGCATCAATAAATCGGGGATACGTCCCAATAGAGTTAAAGATTTGAGACGACTCTCATTTCTGCAACTTTGTGTTTAAAAACTCCCCTAAGTAGCCTAAAGATCTTGGTTAGAAAGTAAATCTGTCTCTCCAAAAGAACAACAGACTATAAATGTAAAGCAGACTTCTAGTTCTATCTTGAGTTCTTGTACTCGTGTTTCAGAAAATTTCTATCAACAACACGAATACTGTACAAAATATTGCTGCAGCATAGCTGAAATACAGTTCACATGCCTGCGACATCTATTTACTCCTGCTAAAATGATACCCACATCTAATTGTTTCTGTCCAGGCGCAGAGTGGACTATGTCATCATCTGCTTAGCCCTCACCCTGCGCAGGGCGGCAAAAGTCGGTATTGACTCACAAGCGCTCATGCCGCATAAGTCGGCAAGGTCAAGCTGACCGCGCCACGTGCAAGCCGTATTTTCACGCGTCGGGTCACTGACCTTTTTGAGACGTAACCACCGTGTTATTTTTCACTGTCATATATCTCTTCTAAATCAAAGGCATTGTGACATAGACATGTTGACTAGTGAACCACTGGTTGGAATCACAAAGACTAAGCTTTCAAAGGCTCTCCCCACACTTTCAAAAGATGTAACATCAACATGCGATCTGTTGCTCAACAAATTAGTATCTCATTCTCTCACAAGCTGACCACCACCTGGAGTTGTCTGTATCTAACTTCAAATCTAAGAACCAATCAGAAACAAGCTCTGAAATAATCTTTGCCCCAAATGCCCACATTGGTTTAAAATTAGTATGTGTCAATCAGAACGAGACCATTTGTGTAGGGCTTGGGAGGGCATGGCTAGTTATCATGCTTCGTTCCCACCAAAACTACAGCTGTCAGTTTGGAATCATAAGTCAGATCATTGGTTAAAGACTGACATGACAGACTAAAGTTTTGCTGGTTAATTCATTATCAAGCATGATAAGGCATAGCAGCGAATGTTTTCATAACGATCAATAAAAACCGAACCACGTGGAGAGCGTGTGTGGTCAACATTGGCGGCAAGGGTCAGTGACCCCAGATAAGATTCTCTGTGATTAAGGTCACTGACCGGACAGCGGGCTTTACGGCATCGCGCACAGGGTGAGAGTTAAGGTTGCAGCCATAACACAATACTGACAGAATCGCACACAAATACCAACCAAAGAAATAACTAGGCCAAATTTAAGCTAACAGTACCAATGAGAGACATGCTCATACCTGGTTTTTCAGTGCAAAGATTCTTACTTTACAAGAGAAATAGTATCCAGTATCCCTGCTAATTTATGGATGTGTGGGGAGGAAAGTAATGATCATCTGTCCAAAACATACCTTGTCAAGATTTTTTTTCATTTTAAAATCATTTATATCAGCTCGAATTTGATTCATCATATCCTCCAAACTTCCTGTCAACTGATTGTCAGCTCGATCCTTCTGATTGGCAGCTATGAAATGTGAGATGTAAACAGATGGACGAGGTTTCATTCTGGACATGTACGGATACAACTGAGTTTGTAGATCATAATCTAAAACTTTGGCGCGCATCATTGCATCTCCCAAATGCATACCGGAGATATCCCATCCTGCAAATAAAAATGAACAAGCTTGTTTTGTTAGTCAACCTGACTGGAATGTTTCAATTTGAAAAAAATTCAGAGCTCTGGGTGGAAAATATGTTGTAGAAATGAAATCACCCAAATCTCAAGACAATTTTCCATAGATTAGATCATTTTTCTTCTGTCATCTGATGCACTGACATATATGTATCAGTTTCCTTGCTGCAAAAATGAAACAAAAGTGGCACAAACCAAAATGAATCTAGACCCGAATTTTAATTCTTAGACAGTGATCAGTTCTGAAAACATGCATTTCAATTTTTGCCAGACTCTTTTCAAGATTCAGTAAATTGACTCGTTAAAACTGTCATCCAAAAACCAATAAGTAAGAAAAATATTATGAAAGCTGCAAGAATCAACCTAGTCACAAATTTGTAATTATCACATGCAAAACTTACTGATCAAACCAGTAACTCATTTTGGTGTGCACCATCACAATTTCAATCTTTGAAGCGTATAGGGGTCAGTGCCAAAAAGCTCTAATAGAAAAATGGACAGAGGGTCTGAGAAATGCACTGTAAGCACAAAGGGAGAAAAAAGGCACATTCTGTGACACTTTGACTATATTTTTACTTAAGATTTCATGGCTGTAACTGTTTTTAATTCGGTGTAATAGGATGATTTTCACAAGAAAGTGAAACGTATTGGACATTACTGTGATGATAGAAAAGTAGTAATTTTTTATAAAGTCACTAATAATAAAGTAATATAGAAAAGAATGTACATTTCACCTGTATACAATTGAGTGTTAAAACCATTACTATCAGCCAAAAGTTTCAATGGTGTATAAAAGAGTTAAATTGTAAACAAAATGCATTAAAAATGCTGCTCTTTTGTAGTCACAGTAACATCTGTCACAAAAGGCAAAATTGAAGTTTTTACAGTGTTGTTAATGAGGATAAATTTTATCACACTACTACGCCTATCCGGACTTGATTTAAATTCACTAATTTTAGTGGCTAATTTGGATTTATAATTGGTACTACAAAAATTAAACGACTTTATTTTGTGTTGGACATTATAGTAGGATGACGAACCACGAAAAGTAATGTAATTGCCCATTTTTAAGCAAACATTTACTTGTGAAATATACAGTAACAATGCAACGGACATAACAGATTAATACTTCAGTTTGCATTGACCGTCAAGATAATTTGAATTTAGTTCTCGACAGTAAAATCAAGGATAATGCCTGATTATAGAAACTCTAATGAAGACTAGGGATGGTGGCTATTCACAGTGCCAGATTTCTCATATATTTCATTCTGTGTTCATTATTGCGACAGGGAAAATGCATTTTTACTAATTTTAGGAAACGTGTTGCAAATAAAATTATCAGACTAAAAATCAGAGTGAAGTCTTACAGAAATTTTTTCTTTCAACTTTTGGTCTGATTTTAGTAGTAGTTCCATTTGAAATTTTTGATTAATGATTCATTGGTTTCTTCAGTTTTTTTAGGGAAGGAGTTCCGTACTCGAGCGCCAAAGACCAGAAACTAACTAAAAGTTAAAAGAGATGATACATAGCTACCCCGGGGGCTTTCCCTGATATGTCAATCTGACTACTGCCCAGACGAACATCGGCCTACGGCCTCGATGATACAAACTGACTAGACCCTCACGTCGTTACTTATCAATCTATCAAGTGGCACTCGAGTAAGGTACTCCTCCCTTTTTTAGTTTAACCTGAAATATGCACATGACTGGGACATGGTCGGTGTCACAATCTACTCCTGGCATTGATTTTGATGATTTTTTAATCTTTTCTGGACTAGTAATAGTATGAAGTCAGTTTTGCTTTTAATTTTATCTCCAGGGCTCACCCATGTCCACTGTCGCCTAGGATGGTTTTGAAACCAGGTATTGGTGATTATGAAGTCATTCATTTGACACCACTCGATTAGTTTACTTCCTCGTTCATTTTCATTGCCTATTCCCCAAGGTCCATACCTTCTACTCTTTGACCTCCCACTTTGGCATTAAAGTCGCCCATTACTATCTCCATATCTTGGGATTTTAGCTCTAGTTTTTTGCTCTATCTATCTCTTCATACAATTTTTCTATTTCCTCATCTCCGCTTTCTGACGTTGGCTCATATACTTGAATGATGCCTATATCTAGAGGTTTAGCTTCTAGTTTGGCAACAATTACTCTGATATGGGGCACCAGCTTATGAGGCTTTTTGTCCTCTTTCGTGTTTATCTCCTCCTGAAAATGTCAATGTTTAGTTGTCTAACTTTATTGACCCTGCATCGATCCATCTTACTTCCGCTAATCCCAGGATGTTAAGGTTCATCTGTCCATTTCTTGGTTAGTATTTAATATTTTCCAATTTTTCTTTTTGGTGCATTGTTCTCACATTCCAAGTTGCTATTTTGTTGTTTTCTTCAGTCATATTACAAAATCAAATTCAAATTCAAAGAAAAATGAGAGAAACAACTGTGACCATCTTGCTCATGTCGGATCAATTTTGAAACAATGCACAAAGAAAACACAAATCGGAGAAAAATTATTGAAATAACATGATGACAAAAAGGCATTATATATGTGAAAAGGGGAGCTTTGTGGCATTGACCCATAATATGTTAATATGCTAGATATAACCAATTAAAAGCAAAGCCCAAAAAATGCGCAATATAAACCTTAACACATACATTGACTTACCATCAAATTCAATATCATTGGCACTGACCATGGGAAGTAGGGATTTGAAGGGAACATATACTTCTCCATCCTGTCCTGTGCCAAGAGAAACAGTGCTTGCCTGAGTCAAAGACCCAAGATAGTCAGCATGCCTTTTACCCTCCTTAGTGTTCCAAGACAGGCCCATTTTGTTGGCTAGAACAGCTGCAGTGACTGTAGTGCCATTATTGCCACCCCAGCCTACCAGCATTACTCCCAGTTTTGGCACTCTTCGTTCGGTTCGAAAAATATATTGATCCGTCTGCGGTGTAACAAGCATCTTACGACCATTATGTTCTACTTTCGCAGTATGATATTCATATGAGGCCTCTATGTAGTCCTCTGTGTATCTGACCTTTGGGCTCTGGACTTTGATCTCTTGCATGATTCTGAAAGAATGAAGACACATGACTCGATAATACAACAATTACAATTTTATGAATTTGAAATATAATAATTAATATGTAATTTCTCACTATCCACACACGGTGCAGCAAAATAGAAAGTGCTCGATGTACATTTTGAAAGTTCTATGATGGTGCGCAATTCATGAGAGAACTGAATATTATGTGAAAACCATTTATGACAACATACAATTTTAAAAACATTCATTAAGGACACAAAAAAGAGGCATGAAAGCTGCAACCCATACCATGCCTATTTAAAGTGTACTATAGTATACAATCAGTTTATCTGTAACAAAATGAAGACCAAATGCAATCAGCTGCATTCTGTTTGGGTCTCTTTTACATTACGTTGGCTGTCAGAATGGTAGTTACTTTCTTTCTGAGACAAGGCCAAGCTAAGAAACTCAAAATCCAAGATGAGTGCAGCAAAAGACATTAAGACTATTAAGAGGCTGAAACAATGAAATGACTGAGTGTGCATTAGGATTTAGAGAGTAGGCCTGTAAGACATGGATTCTTAGTGGTTTTTTTTTGTTTTAACCAGTCCAAAAGTTTTAAATGAAAAAAAAAACAGTCTACCACAGAAACCATACTAGATCTAGATCTAGATCTATGTATATAAATGATTCTTTGACATGAAAAATGAAGTACTAGATCTAGATCTATTAAATATTCATTCATTGCACGCACTTTCTCAACTCAGAAAACAATCAATTTGGAATGACACATCTATGATGGAAGATGAAATACTCACATGTTCAAATACATTTCACAAGGAATATAGAACTAGATCTAGATCTAATATAAAATTGAAAGTCTGAATACACATACAAATTTAGTGCTGAATAATGTTCAAAATTACCGGATTTACATTACACTAAGGCAGCATATATATAAGGGTACAGCATAATTTGCCAGACTTCACAAACCCCCCAAAAAAGCTTAACTTTGAAAATTAAACTGCATTGTGTGAGTCTTTCAGCAGACTGAAGAATAGGGACCGGGAGGAAAGGGTTTGTGAAGGGGTCTGAACTTTATGCAGGAAGGTATAGGCTACTCACCGTCAACGGGAGAATGAACGCGAGAGTTGTAATGTGTTACAATGTTGCTAGAATTTAGAAACTGGTGTGCACGAATACAAATTATGAGACACGTAGTTGCATCAGTTAAGTCTTCAAGCAACTTTCTGGCGTCAATTAGCAGCTGTGACTTTTATACCGGCACCCGCATTTATGGATCATTCGATAACATTCCATACAATCTGCTGCCTGTTATTAATTGCGCTTCCCGCATGCACGTATTTTTAGAACTCGCGATTCCAGGAGCCAATGAAAACTGCACCGGTATTATGCAAATATATGCTAATTAGGTCACGGGGCACGTGGCGTGTTTATATTAACTCGTACAATAGTTCGCAATTTTACTAGGCTAAATAATTCTTTTTTTCTAACTAAACTGTCCGAAACTAGATACATGGATATAAATAAATGACAACCCTAACAACCGTCTAACAAATAAAACCCGTAAGGCCATAATTAATACATGATATTATACTAGATCTAGATCTATTTCTTTTTTCAACCACTGATTCTGAAGTGCAGACCTTCACTACTCGCGGTTTGCATTGACTAATCTAGTCGAGATCCTGTTGGTCCAACCAAAGGTCATTTTGACCCACAGAAACTAAGTAGCTCTACTCTCTGACGCACTATTATTACAATTTGTCAGCACTGATTACCTCGTAACAATCCTTCTGATTTCAAAGGAGCACAACGCCTCGCTGCTGACTAAAGTTTATTCGGAAGCAGTCCACCTTACGTTGTGGTGGCCGGTTTGCCAGATCACAAAGGAAATAAAGCAAAGTCAAAAATGAGGCCAAAAACTCTTAGTTCATCTACACCAGAAACAATCCAGTGTTTTGATATTCAAAGCTGTGATACAACTCATTTCCTAAATCTAGTCTTAATTTCAGTTCTACCTTTTCCTCTAGTAAGTTTTCTTTAATATCTTCGTTCTCTTCAAATTAATTGAGTTCATCTCTTTGTAAACACCTGGCAGAAATGGTGTAGCATTTCTCTGCTCATCATCGTTGCCACATCACATTCACAAGATTCTGAGAATGACCTCAAATAAAATTTAAATCCACTTTTTTTTGTTTTTCAATTTTAATTTTACGCTGAAGAGGCTGGACAGAACTCGACATCCGCCTTCTTGTTCTTGAAATGTTCTTAAAATTCACACTTACGTTGAATGAAAGATAGGATGTGTTAGTACTGTTACTGATGATAATATATGAGGTGGTACATAAATTATATACATTTGCCACACGGACATGTCATTTTTCTAATTACATTATTATATTATATCGTAATTTATGAATCTAATACTAGTCTCATAATGTCTTGAACAGTTTGTATTCATTGTTCAATGCTAATGGCGTATCTGATTGAAGAAACAGGATAAGGCGTTATAATGTACGTAGATATTTTCATTTGTGTTTCCTTTGTTGCTATATGGATTGCTTCATGTATATTTACCTTTTTGACAATTTATGAACCTTAATTATTATTTATATTTTAATTTTTTTTTATAGTTATAATTCTGGCTACAGTATGATTCTATAAGATTACTTCAATTTCCCTATGTTCGATGAATGGAGCACAGGACATTATTTTCCTTCACTTGCACAATCATGTGATTGACTTTCCATATCAAAACTGAATTCAACACATGCATGTAATGTACACATGTATGTTATATTTAACTTAAATTTCCTCCACAGATAAAAGATTTTCTTCATAAAAGTAAATAAATTTTGTTATGGGGCGTAAAACAAAACAGAACAAAAATAAAAATTAATGGAGAGATTTTCAGCGGAGACAAGGAAGTAAGCATGCAAGCCTTCTCATCATGATTTTTATTCACTTTATGGCAAACCATGACTGGTTGTATTACTGAGATACTAGCTGGTGAGAAGTAAAATGGGCACTATTAAAAATGAGATCCCATTTCTTCCTGTCCAAGATGGTGGAGAGATACAGAGATAGACAGATGAATTTATAGAGTAATAGAGAGAGGGGGGGGGGTGGAGGGAGGAATTGTGGGGACCAGCATCCAGTACAAGTGCATACATTCATTAAAAAAATGTTTTCTTTGTGAAAATATCACCCACTTTATCATTCAAAATTGAGCAAGTTCAAGCATGGTTTTAATAAACATAGTTTAACAAGATATAAAGTGCTAGAAAATATATTACTCCACGGAAGTCTTCATAAATGTCATTGTGACATGGACAAATTTTCCAGTGTGACATCAATCAGTCATTTAATTGCATGATTGCTCGATCCCTGGTTCCACCCTTTAATGCACCACATTGCAAGTAAATGAAAACTTCCAGTCCTTATTTGGGAAAAGTAAAACCGTAATTAGACTTAAGACACTCAAGTCTATTTTTTCCCCTTTCCATGCGCTGTAACTTACGATTTTCAGTAATCAGTTCGAACAAAACGCGTTTTCTTTTTTTTTAATCTGTTGACGAAATTTATATAAGGACAAAACAATGTTAATTACGACGATAGATACGGTGTTTATTGTTTACTATCTGTTGATGAGCTACTATAAAAGCCAAAAAAAAAAAAAAAAACAAAGCTGCCGATTTTGGGCTGGACTATGAATAATAATCAGCGCCAATCCATTATGCTTTTCCAATCAGAACAATTTCGTGCTGATCAAAGACGTGCATTTCATAAACCCAACCGACGACAATTTCCCAATATTTCTTGAAATAATCCAACCTGGCAAATCCACCACGTAAATGGCTATTTGGCACGATAACATACAATACTCGATTCCTATCAATAGATTTGAAAAGCATGATACAAAACTATAGTGCCGAGTTAAAATGTATCGCAAAGATTGAAAAAAAAAAAAGGAAAGAAAGAAAGAAAACAACAACAACAACAAAAGAGAGATGAATTTAGCAAATCGCTACATCAACAACAAACAACAAAAACATTTTAAAACAAATAGTATTTACCAAGCAATTAAATCTGTATCATATATAAGAATGGCTTACTTGCGAGCGTTCGCTTCTCGAACTCTATCATTGCCGTTGGTCGTGGGGTACGAACTTTTTACAACCGACAGAGCTAATCTCAAGCTAGCCTTAACTCATGGTCGGTTTGTATATTTTGTGTTTTAATTACCCCAGCGAAAGTATGATCCGAGACACAGAATACCCAGATGCACCAAATTCGATCCTTCTCCCACTAATGACCACAGGCTGCGCTCATTTAAATAAGGTTAACACAAGTCTTTTTCGTTCAATTACAAATTAAGAGGTGTGATGTGCATTGTTGGCATCGATGATACACGCACAAATCGTAGGGCGGAAAATGACTAGTTGATTCGTCTCGGTATCCTCATTACTGTCAAATTTTTAGGCCGCCAATACTACAAATCTCGCCCGACACATAAAAATGATCAAAACTAGTGCGAGATCACAGGAGGGGTAGTTCATAGGCCTACGTTAGAAATCATTCCAGACCTAGACTTCATAGGGACAGTTGTACCCATTTGTTTTGTTGTTGAAAATTAAAGACGATTCAAGCTTTGGGATGGTCAGATTATGCAGGAAAAAAATTGATTATAAAGAAAACCAGGGCGACTTAAAATATGAACACGTAAATTAAACAAATATGATCTGCCTACTCATAAAAGGCATTATCATAAAATAGTATAATAATAAAGGGGCTAATTCTGTGTTTGTTCATCATGGGCAGCAAACCATATTTTCCGTGAAATGAATTTATGAAACAAAGTTACAGAAACAGTGTTCAGAGTGACATATGGGAATGCTGATGTCTATGTGAAGATATGTATAGGTCTCGAACTGAATTTTATTTCTGTCTAGGTATGAGGTCTTAGGTTTAAGCGGATCGCTGCCCTTAGCATTTGCACCTCAATTTTTTTCTGCCAACATTGGAGCTCGTAGGGGGCGAGGAAGTGGCGGACAGTACCCGACTACCAGATATTCCCATCTCAATAAAAGTATCGAACCGCAACAGAAGCTCGCGATTTCGTCACCTGATTGATATATGCAAATTTCAGAGGTTGGCTCCAGTCAATCATACGATGTCGACCCAGTGTGAACAGAGACGATCATAAAGAAATAAATTAACTATCCGAAATATTCAGAATTCCGTACAGTAGTAATGATTGTGTCAAATAGATGGACGACGCGAAACGTGTGGACTGCCAGGGGAAAAGCTCCACGTGTAAGACCTAGAGAGTAATGGCACATTCGCATTTCAACCCCCCCCCCCCCCGCTTTTTTGTTGTAATAATTATCACGTGTACTGCTAGGTTGCGTGTAATTATTGCTAACGAAATGTAGCCTATGTGATCGAAGCAAATGAACTCATGAACATGCTCCCCCCCCCCCCTCCACTAGAGGTATATCGTGTATGTCACTAGCGCAGTTCACACAAACACACACTTATGTAAACTGTCGAAGTAGCAGGTTACTTACTGAGTTGAAGCTTGGGTGTGCGTGTACGTGTTTGTGTGTGTGTGTTCTTCCTGATTTTCTCATTATGATGCATGAGTTACAACGAGTGATGACCAGCACCGCAGAGGCGAATAACGTCTGTGGTATGTGGTATTTGGGCATTCAGTATTTTGTCTTAAAGGAGCGCGTTCCAATCACAGTGCTTAACTGTGAGCGACAGTTAGACTGACCCGCCCCCAAGACCGTGGGAGATGGGAAAGAATCGTATAAAACCCCGGGCCTGTCAAGCCCCAAGCACTGCGTCTCTTCCCCCCAGTCGAGAGCAGGTGTGTGTGTTATTGAATAAACGTCTTTGGTGCCCTACAATAGACTTATATTCTTCTTTGACAGGTACGTGCTCTTTAATACTTATAATACTGTTCTTGCTGATTTTAAGATGATAATATCAGATGCTATCAGATATTTACGATGAGTGTAACTCTGTAAGCAATAGATATATTTTCCTCATATTAAGTATATACGACTCGTGAAGTTATGATACCAGTCACTATCATAATACACATGTACCAGAGTCCTAAGCTGTGGTTATGCTGTTTATATTGTTTTAGACACATGTACTGAAATACCGTATACTGTTAGCCTAACCGAGCAGACTGTTTGCTCACTAATGTTATGTTATATCGACGACCACGATATTAGTGCGTACTGAATGTTTAGAAGTCTTTGGATAATATTGTTCTCTCTTTCTCTCTCTCTCTCTGATATCGCACATCTCATGTTGTGTTTATTATTTTCACTCTTGATTTATTTACGTTTTATACATGTATTATTATTATGCTAGTCGTGTTAACTATGCCATGTGACATTACATGTATATATTTGTCTTGTTAATTGGTATACTGTTACACGACTGCGTCTCTTCCCCCAGTCGAGAGCAGGTGTGTGTGTTATTGAATAAACGTCTTTTGTGCCCTACAGTAGACTTATATTCTTCTTTGACAGTGTGAGCAGTTTTACCGCCCTGGCACGAACCGAGTGAATGTTGCGGCCTAACCAGCCGCAGTAACAAGAGTGAACCCGCATGAATGGTTCATCTACACCATATCTACACCTTCACCCTCACCCTAACACCAACTTGTTGCAATTTCTGGCGCCCAACGCGGGGCGGTAACTGACTGTCAATCGAAAGCTGAAAGAGGACACAGCTTGGGACTGTGTTATGACTTGTATGACGAGGCACCGTGACCGGAATGACCACGTGTGAGTATCGCCGGTGCGCTGGCCTGAGAGCTGCAGCGAAGACTACGAGACTGGCGACCCACCCAGGGATTTGCCGCTGACCTCGAGACTGACGACCCAACCAGGGATTCGCCGCTGAATGGGCCCCAACGTGTGTTGCAACGTTGTGACTTTGTGTTGAACTGTATTGTTGTGGTCAGTAATTTAACTGTCTGTGTTTGTGTTACTACCTGTTATTAGTGTTAATATGTGAATGGTTGCTAGAGGTTATCCCGGACGAATATTAGCCTATTTCAGACCATTCTTTACACAGAAAAAACGGACGAGAGGGACTGATCACCCCTGTCGTTTGGATTTCGTCTGCGGTGGCCTCAACTGTTTAACATGTCTAATTTTTATTTGTATTAATTTGCTTCCTTTGATGAGCATGCTTATATTCATACTAACTGCTATTATTCAATGCCATTCTTTTATGCATTTAGTTACTTGTGCGACCCTAAACCCTTAATAGGTTGTTATTTTCAGCTATCTTTATTTATCTGTTTCCTGACACCCCGTGCAGCGATGCAGTAATTAGCACTTCATGAATAGTATTGTTTCTTCTGGTTGGTGTGGTTTTCCACCCCTTCTGGCCTTTCCCTTTTCTTATACTTTAGTTTAGCGTTTGCACCGAGTGACCTTTCTGTCCCTCCTGCAGTTTCTGGCACATTGTCGTTAGTTAGTGTTCGTATGCGCGGAGATTTCGCACGGTCAGTATCAGTGGTAAAGACATTATCGGCTCTCCGGTGGTCTCCCGACCCTCTAGAGTCCTGGGCACGAGCACCTTGACGGCTATAAATCAGATGCAATTAACGAGCATTCCTTTGGGTCCATCGTCCACACCACCCTCCATGGTCCGCTTAGTGTAGTAATGATGTCGTGGCAAGTCGTATTGTTTATGACAAGATAACGCGGGGAGTGGGAAGTGTTTGCGTGACTGAGAAATTGATATTGGTCGAGATTCCTACAGGGAACGCCGTTGCGAATTAATTGTTGTTCGTCTTTATCTGAAATTACTTGACCCGGCGGTGAACATTAATTATACCGCTGTGTTTTCGTTCGTGTACTGTACCGTGACGCACTGACCGCCGTGCAACCGATACACCCCCTCCCGTTTAACTTCGCGGTGTAGCTGGGAGCGTAAAAGTGTCTGCATTTAAGCATATTATTTCAATACTGTAAAGTTTTAATTGCTCGAGTTGTTTATTGATACTTTTCTGTAATAAATAGTGATTTATAGATGGCGTCCAGAAAGACAGCAGTTGCCGCGGCAAAGGAAAACTCAGACCTTCAGCCCATTCTTGATTCAATAGATTTACTGAGGCCTGAGGCTAGGGAAGAAGTCGTTAAGAAGTTGCGTGGCCCTTAAAAGCTCCGTCAGGTTCTGCAACGGAAGAAAATGTTAATACAATGTATCCTATGAGGGCAGCTGAGCAGCCCAGATTGTCTACTTTTTCGGGGGACGATGGAGTTTCGTCTCACTGCTCATATTTGCAGTGGCGTTTGGAGGTTAAAGACCTCCAGAGGTCACAAATTTATCAAGACCGCATATTAGTTGCTGCAATGCGTCGTTCGTTAAAGGGCCTCCCTGCCGATCTTATTGTTCAGATGGGAGAGGAAGCAACGTGTGACGGAATATTACACAATTTAGACTCTTTATATGGCAATATTCTGCCATCGGCCGATCTCCTCCAAAAGGTGGCAACAGGTGTACAGACACACGAGGAGTCTGTGACAGCGTGGGCTGTGCGTCTTCAATCATTGGTAGCCCAGATATCGCAAAAATCTCCACCGCTGGTGACATCAGCGGGTGCGGCCGACATGTTGAGGTCGAGATTCTACCATGGTATGGTAGATCTCACCATGCAGCAGGCCATCAAGCACAAATACGACTCAAATTTAGATTTTGAGAAATTGTTGGTTGCCGCCCGCGTGGAGGAAGTAAAAGGTGGGGCCTCAGTCGCGGCATCGAGGCCAACCGTCCACGGTCTGGAACAGGTGGCTGACGGTGATACTGTACTTAGATTAGGGCGCCGGATGAGTGGTTTGGCAAAAGCAGTAGAGGGGTTGAAAATGAACGCTCGACCTCAGACTAGAATTAATGTTACAGAACCTAGATGCTATCGTTGCAATAGGCCTGGCCATAAACAAACTCAGTGTCCTTTAAACGAACGGAGTCTGGGACGGCGGGGCGACTCCTAGACGGTTACAATCAAAGCCCTGTGCCTTTAGTTGGACGCGCTAATGAGGTCTTCGTTAGTCTGAATAATGTTCGTACGAAGGAATTGCTGGACACTGGTTCTATGGTGTCGTGCCTTTCGTATCAGTTTTGTGTAAACAGAAATATTGACGTTCAACCCCTGTCCTCTGTCATGGAAATTTATGGGGCAGGTGGGGAAAGTTTAAAGTATAAAGGTGTTTATGAGATTAATGTGTCTTTGCCGTTTTGTTCCAAACCATTGAATGCGCTTTTCCTTGTAGTGCCGGACACGCAATATAACAAACGTTATATTCATACCCTAATTGGTATGAATATTCTGCAGGAGCTTGTGCCACTATGTTCTCCAGCTGTTTCTCTTCCATCCGCATGGGAATTAACGCTGGGGGCGGTGATGTCCCATTTGTCAGCCGTAAAGAGTGATAGGAATCTTGGTTTTCTTTGTACTAATAGCCAAGAGACTTTGCGACCGGGTGAGTCGAAAATGATTGCGGGAAATTTATGTATGTCCTCTCTGACAGGCCCGGGGTTTTATACGATTCTTTCCCATCCTCCCACGGTCTTGGGGGCGGGTCAGTCTAACTGTCGCTCACAGTTAAGCACTGTGATTGGAGCGCGCTCCTTTAAGACAAAATACTGAATGCCCAAATACCACATACCACATACTCCCCCCTGAACACAAAAAATCGTCCCGATTTTTGCTCAGAATGGAATAAATCAAGAGTGAAAATAATAAACACAACATGAGATGTGCGATATCAGAGAGAGAGAGAGAAAGAGAGAACAATATTATCCAAAGACTTCTAAACATTCAGTACGCACTAATATCGTGGTCGTCGATATAACATAACATTAGTGAGCAAACAGTCTGCTCGGTTAGGCTAACAGTATACGGTATTTCAGTACATGTGTCTAAAACAATATAAACAGCATAACCACAGCTTAGGACTCTGGTACATGTGTATTATGATAGTGACTGGTATCATAACTTCACGAGTCGTATATACTTATGAGGAAAATATATCTATTGCTTACAGAGTTACACTCATCGTAAATATCTGATAGCATCTGATATTATCATCTTAAAATCAGCAAGAACAGTATTATAAGTATTAAAGAGCACGTACCTGTCAAAGAAGAATATAAGTCTATTGTAGGGCACCAAAGACGTTTATTCAATAACACACACACCTGCTCTCGACTGGGGGGAAGAGACGCAGTGCTTGGGGCTTGACAGGCCCGGGGTTTTATACGATTCTTTCCCATCCTCCCACGGTCTTGGGGGCGGGTCAGTCTAACTGTCGCTCACAGTTAAGCACTGTGATTGGAACGCGCTCCTTTAAGACAAAATACTGAATGCCCAAATACCACATACCACACGTCATTGCTTTAGAAGCAGCCATCACAATTAACATTGCCATATTTTATTAGTCTGTGGGAGAGAGTGGGGAGAAATGGCCGGACCTTTACAACGCTTCTCATAAAAAAAATCAAAACAAACAAACCATAAATGACACAATCATGAAACTTACAGATATTATTCTTTTACTTTTGATACATATTTTGTTCGTGGACAAAGCTTGTATATTTGAACAGAATGAGATTTGTGAGGTTTGAAATGAACATGCACAAGTGGGGAGAAATGGACCTTGTGTGGGGTGAAGTGGACCAGTGTATGGGGAGAAATGGACATAGCATTTGACACAACAATACACGTACCTTAATAAATCAAGTTAGCTTTTAATGCTATTCTCTGAGTGTAGGGCAGGGGCTTTCTGCAAAGTTGTGGAACGTATTGACAAATCTCGGTACTATTGTACTATAGGGGACCCGGGTATTTTGGGGTGTTTTGACCAAAATATTGAAATGAAGTAATTTCAAAAAATTTTTTACACCCACCGCTTTTTATAAATTATACTGGATACCATTGGGAAATAATGCAAAATGATGTTATGTAGTGCCTCTTGGTGGGATTTACCATGTATTTCTCTCCATATAAACTCATCAAGGTGTGATGACGGTTGGCTATTGTGGACTCCTTGCATGCATTTAAACTTTCTTTGTAGTTTTTCCAGTAACACTCTACGGTGTTAGTACAGGCCCCGGTATGTGGATCAACAAATTGTTGATTGTGATTCACCACAAGTTGCTGATATGGTGGGTTCACCGGTAAGTTTGTGATCCCGTTATAGGACCGCAAACCGTCGGAATGGATGATTGATCCAGGTGCAATATGGTCTTGTACTAGTGGCAAAAGCGTGTCCGCGGTTTTATCTGGAATCAAAACCAGAAAACCATGCCCTGTCTCCCTGCACACTCCTCCAAAGACCCACATCAAGAAACATCGGGCCCCCTTTAGTACAACAGTACCCAAATGTCAGACAATAATGGGGAGAAATGGGCCACTAATGTGGAGAAATGGGCCTCATGGCACTCATGCGGTCCATTTCTCCCCACTACCAACCCATACTAGAAAATGCTTTCAAACAGATAAACGTTGCAAACCTAAGCTATTAAAATGTTGCAGTACCACTCTTAGATCTACTATATCTATTCAGTCACTTACCTTTCGGCGGGCATTCTTGTCTGGTTGTTACATGTAATCAGAAATGAGATGTTATTGTTGTTGATGTGAGCGTGCGCCACCCCCCCCCCCCCACCACGTGTGCTTCATCAGTTATGCCCAGAGACATGCTAATAATAGCTATTATTAGCATGTCTCTGGTTATGCCTATCTATTATAAAAAAAAAACTCGCTTTTTTTGTAAAAGCCGTAGCTCGGCTATCTGTGCACCAATCGAGCTCAAATTTTGCATACAAATTTCTTTTGGTCTGAAGTTGATTCCTTGCTACACTCATTGCTGAACACTCTCCGTAAGTATTTTTTTGAACTACGCAAATTTGCATTTGTTCCAAATAAATACCATCCGGGCGTGAGTTTTTATGTGGCATGACGTTGTCACAAATCCCAGACTGGGAGATGTAATAATTTATGACAGGACAACAATCACGAACAAACAAGTTTAACACTTAACAGAACAACCCATCAGACTCACACATTTATTTAAACATAATCATACAGATAATAGCGCAATTACATATATTATATTATTGAACTTAACTGCCGTACAACGGCCTTATTCCCACATGCACTCTTCCTCGGATCCACAACCCGGTAGTTACTTCCTAAAGACACTTCGGCCTCAGCCTCTCCCCTCAGGGTCTTAATAGCACATTAATAATTCACTGGCACCGCAGTCTCTCAATATCACCTTCCTATTGTCATACACCTTAGCATTCCACTAGCACCTCAGCAGGGCAATAGCACATTATCATTTCAATAGCCCATCAACATGGCAATAGTACATTATCATTTCAATAGCCCATCAACATGGCAATAGTACATTATCACATTCACGCTCATATCTACGTCCCTGTCCGTGGCCAGACTGCCACGACTTTATGTGCCTCTACTGTCCTGCACCGACAGCCTCACTCTTGGCCTATGTGTGGCCTCCGGCCCTATGCTGGCCTATCCCCTGTGCTCACTGAGGCGGCTCTTTAGCCCGTCCCCGACACCTACAAGAATAACATTACATTGGTATAATACCCTACCATTTCTATTCACTCCACCTCTCCTTACAACCCATGAAGCGTACACACAATAGTTCACCTTTCACTCACCACACATCTTACGGTAACACACCTCCATCGGAGTACACAATACTCACTCGTGCTACAAATCCATGAACTCACTTTCATCTATCGCTCATGGCGCACATTGCTATATCCAATATCAAGGACTTCCACATTCCTCACATATACTTATTTACATCATGGTAATAGACGAATATAATATAATACATCAATCATAATTATCAATCAACGTTCTACCTACCAGTCATCACTAGAAAAACCACTCTCATCCGTCTTCCGACTGCTCCCCTTATGTTCGCCCGCTGGGCTCTTACTAGCGTCCGTTCAGTAGGACCTTCTAACTTGCAGTGATAGTAATACAGCGCTTTCGCCTCATTCAGACCCCCCACCAGTCACAACAGCACGCTTTAACTTACTTGTCTACGTGCGTTAATTTTACTCTCCTCCTTTCCCCCCGTAATTATTAACTATCGCTCACTCCACTCGTGACAGACGTCACTGAATTTGCGGTCCACCGTGCGATCTCAACGTCCGGTTCCCCAAATTTGAAACCGTGCTTCCGAGTCCATTCATAACATTCGTGGTTCTTGCTGCACTTTGCTGTGCCAACGGTCAAGTAATGCTCCCTCCATTGCAGCCACCCCCAGACCTACTCACAACACTTTTCACTCCCCCCCCCCCCCCGCGAATTTCGCGGGTTCAATACTTGTATATAATTATTTATACAGTGTCTATGTGGATTATATATGATTGCCAGTTGTCTGTATAAATGCTTGGGGATAAGTTCTATAATCGTGAACAAGAAAATGTAGGCTACCAGTACTGGACTTTATATCATTCCCTTTTCTATGGGCACCATGCATAAAGTGTATGTACCCGGGGTGGGGCGGGGGTGCCTTCAGCGCACCAAAAGCGTACATTTGGTTTGTGGGGGGGGGGGGAGTCTGGGGAGCGTAACTACGCTGTTGAATTCAATTTTGGCAATAAATTAAAACGCGTGGTCTTATTTATTTAGATACGGTATACTTTTTTCAACCGATTTAGTTCTTTGTACATTATACATGTAATAATAGGCCTACAGTTCATGCAAATACTATGTTTTTTTAAGTTTTCAAACATCAAGGCCTCATCTACGACATTTCGACGTTCTAATAGCCGTATGCTCATACAAAAAGAGGGGAAGGTTGAGGCCAAGGAATAAAAAGGGTACATGGGGTCGAAGGGAGAGGGGGGGGGGGGAGGCGAAAAACGCCCACTTTTCGTGACTACAGGAAGTACGCGCGCCGCCATTTTGGATGAAATGCAACTTATAATTATTCACTTGATCGGCTCCGTAAACAATACCCGTTCGTACATTTCGATGGGGAGTAAGAGCTTACGAATGGCTCTCGACAGTTTCAATCAACAAAAAAATATGAACCAACCACAGTAAACAGATACGCACACTGTCTTTGGTGAAGACGGGTAATTCTTTCAATTCTTGTTACCGCCGTGACCTAGTTTTGCGATTTGGTGGAAATGAGATCTCTCTCTAAATACACACGTACTCCCTGATGTTACATTAAACATCGTTGCGCGCGTGCCTAGTTCTGAACAATCGATCTGATCCAAAATGGCACAGTATTGTCAAAATTAACGACGTATTCCTGCCTTGTGTCTGGTAGTATATCTTTATTCTGTGGTGAGACCTAACTGATTGGCTAATGCGCAAAGTCTCATTGAAACCAGCTGTCGTGACGTCACCATCCAGCTAGTCGACTGATGAAATCTTAAACAAACCACAGAAACTCTGTGGAATCGTAGCACGGCTGAAGCAGAAACAAAATGTGGCAAATAGAAAAAGTTATATGCAGCAAAGCCTCGCACGGCTAACAATCCAGAAACGATACAATAAAACTCAATGGAAAAGCGAAGACATATCAAGCATTCGATATGTTTACCTTTTGAAGGCAAAAAATGTATATATTCAGGCTCTTCACTCGGTAAGATGCTCGATCCGCATCACCGCAAGAGCTGACTTTTTTTTTTCTGTTTCATTTCTTTTTCTGCTTTTCCCCCCACTGATCATCGTTGATTTGCCCCAGAGTATAAAATTGTAAAACGGATTTTTTTAAACTGCCAAAACTTAACCATGCCCCAAGAGAAAAGCATTGCACGAAAAAGATATATGCAATGTCATATCTGTCATGCATGAGATGGAATAATTATGTCACGGTTTGACGACCATGTCCATGAGACCTATATTGCTGAGGAAAGAATATGAGACACGAATAATGTATTTCTGTCGTTCCTGGCCATGGCGTTCCTTGATGTGCTGGTATTCAAATTTATTTATATGATTCACAGCATTGAGAAAGAGGGATGTTTTTGTGGGTTTTTTTCTCCTGTGAATCAGTAATTATATTCATGTGCATGAACTGCTTATATGTCATTAATTATTGTCATGTTTGACTGGTATTATTAATTTGAGGAAAAAGGAGGACGAAGGGGAATAGGAAAGTTTATATTTTTTCACTATTTTATATTCTTAACTAGTACAGAGAATGGAGTATTTAATGCTCTGGGTCGTTGTCGTCTATTGCCCCAGTCTGAACTGAGAAGTCTGGCAAAACAAGACAATAAAATGATAACTACACGTAATTGGTTGCCAAATCCCGTCAAAGTACCCCGAAGCAGCTTTCTTGTCATTATTATCATTTTCCCAAGTAAACTTCAAAAATTGTGATTTCAAATATTTGAACGTTTTCATTTACTACTCTTCCTTTGATTTTATATGTACTTTTAAAATCAAAATTATGAATACTATCACCTCAAAATGCTTATGACTTTTTAATTAGCATTTGCAGAAGAAGTGTGCGCTTCGTATTACACTTGAGTACGCGCCGGGGCATCACGTTGGCATAAAGTTACTTATCATTAGCCACCCGAAGCGCATCGTAACACACTCCTTATCGTAGTGAAGCACACTCCGCGCACCGACGTGCCGTTCGGTGTTAAGGGGAGAGAAGGGAGCTCACTCGCGTGGAACAGCAGACCAAAGGACGCTAGCCTTGCACGCATCTTCCGGCGTCTTCCCTACTGATTCAGTGATTGTGACCTACATGTGCACTGCAGCAGCTGTTCGACGAAGATGGCTTAATTAAGCTATTTGTAATATCTTTTGCATTAGGCACCCCTCTCTCTTTCAGAAAGTTGAACAACGAAAGCAGCGTGACCTAGATCTACGTTCGCAGTCACACACATTTTTTGTCGAACTTGCCCGCGATTGCGCACTTCCAAAAGTAAAAAAAAAAAAGGATAAATGACCGTAAGTTGACAGAATAAAGCCTTGTCCACAATAGTACTGTGGTACCAACAGGATTACGGGACGAAGAGTAATCTGATTTTAAAGTTCTGAATCGGGAAGGCAGCCTCACTTCGACAAAGTAGGTCATGCGAACAGAAAAAGTAGGACGTTACACTACCACAGCGAAACCTGGTTTTCACCATATGTTGAAAAATGAAGCTTTACGAACATAACAGTCATGGACAGAAAAAGTGGCCATCAATTTCGCACGTCAAAAATGATTAGTAAGTCATAAAAATCCATTCATATCGTGAAAAAAAGCTTGCTTCCAGGTGAAAAGTTCACAAATAGAAGCTCCGTATCGACAGCTGTTGCAAAGTTAATTTCGTAAGCCTACATATCCTTATGCTGTTGTCGCTCCAAAATCAATCGAGTAAGATGTGTGAGAAGCCATCTCCTTAATACGCGACGCGACGTTCAGTCTCGAACGACCATCGCGTGAGATCAAGACATGTCGCGATCATGGAGCTATTAATAACACTGGAGTCCGTACAGCTGATTTCATGCGTGCGCATTAGAAGGCGATAGTCGCCATCTTGTATAGGGCAAGCACGGACTGCGCCTCAGCGTTTACACATCCGTTGCACTACAGCTTCTGCTTTCTACCTTCCCTTTCCTTTTCCTCTGCTAACTCCTTCTTTCTTTTCCTCTGCTCCTGTACCTTCTGTTTTTTCTCTACATTCTTTCTTTCCTGCTCTAAAAGGAGGGAGAACTGTTCTCATTCAATTTAAGTCAATGAATTTACTATAACTAGACCTAAATAGCCTATGTATTTGGATTTTACCACAATATTATTCTTTGTTTCTCATTAAATTCAGTTGTTTACTATTAGCTGGTGTGCCCTGGCCCTTTTGAACTCTTGTGTTGAATACATCATGTAATCATAATAATAAATAATAATGGTGCTACTGCTAGTGATCCCAGTTGATGCACATACAACACTGATGTCACAATGCAATTACCAGTGACCACACCTCATGCAAGGTGTCAGATGAATGCATGTCGGTGCAGTCAGTGCCATATGTGCATAATCATACTCATAATACCCAGAAAACATTTTTTTAAAATGAAAATCCAGCCGAAGTCGAATGTCCAGAGCATTTCTGTGAGCTTACACCAGACCACTAAATGGAGAAATCTGTAGGGTCACATATTTACCTTTGAAATCAAGATGGAAGTTGTGCGAACACAAAACTTGGGAAAGTTATCCCAGGCAAAATACAAGCTTAAACAGCAGTCATATGCTATGTGATGTTGTGATCTCTTCATAAGAACATCACAAAACGTGGATTGGTCATAAAAACACTGGTAAATGAAACTGTATGGAAAAACAAATATTGACCGCATCAACGTGCTGACTGCACCTAATGCATTGACTATAGATCTAGATTCACTAGGTGAGAGGTTGACCTGTAGCCGTAGGAATTTATACATTTTTGTTTGGAAAAGCTCTGGAATGCACAATCCAGCTGTGCTCAAACCTCTGAATAACTAGGCTAAGGATCTTCTGATTTTTAGATATATGTACTTGACTGAGTGAGTACAACCAAGCTTGTAGATTAAGATGTTCTTCATCTTGGCTATCCAGATCATTTGCTACATCTCGGCCTATGATTTACATATATTATTATAATTATGCCTCTCTCTCTCTCTCTCTCTCTCTCTCTCTCTCTCTCTCTCTCTCACACACACACACACACACACATACACACACACACACACACACACCAGCTCCTGGATCTTAATGGGTCTATGGCAAAACCAAATTTCCCTCAGTTCTTTAGCATGGTTTTTTTTTTGTCTGTGTGTTTTTTATAATTGTTATGGGTACACCCTCTCATTGTTGGTTATCTGAGAGAAACTGACTTGTAAAGTTTCCTCTGTCCACACGCTGATTTTTTTTTTCTTTTAACATGACTCATCATGAGCTAAACTAACATGCGGTAAAAAGAGTACTACATAGTTCCCTTCCCTTTTACTTCTAAACGATTGACCAATTAATAAAAATACCATAATATAAAAACAGCATAAATCATAAATTTGTATTTATTATCAAACACGTTAAAAGAAAATAATACAAGTAAATGATAATCCGTAAATAACATAAATGTTATTATTTCTGTTTGTTATCTTTTAATTTTGATCACCACCGTGAAAAGAGAAAATAACGCGCTGATTAGGCCCTATCTATTACATACAATAGTGTACTGGGTGGGCCTTGCGCTGCCGTACTTTGCCCTACTTTTCCCGCCATCTTGGGGTTTCAATAGTGCGCGGCTCGCAGGGCAAGCGAAGAGGGCTGTGCGCACTCCAGTGTTATTACTACTTCCATGGTCGCGATCGGCTAAGTGGTCGCGTCAGACTGCCTGGAGGTGTTTCTGATTTAAAGCATAGCCATTGGTCGAAATATCTTGCGTGTGCTGATTCATTGTGCATACCATGTGTAGTACTCTTCCTTGCATTACATGCATCTTGAGAGTCTATCCCAAGACCCACCACGCCACTGTACAATAGATCATCTATTCAAATAATTGATTTAAAGATTAAAGCAAATAAATGAGTATAAACTGCAAACTTTGAATGAAGTGCTTACATACATAAGACCATAGGGGGAACTGTACATCTTCTGATCTTATGAAAAAGTGTAGGGATAACCAAAGTAGCCGAACAAGAGTAATAAAGTAGGAAAAGAGACCAGATGTGCGATTATTTAAAGGGTTAAAACAAATAAATAGGTATAAAATGCAAACTTTGAATGAAGTTCTCACAAATTTACGTCTTCTAATTTTATGGAAAAGTGTAGAGATAACCAGGGTAGCAGAAAAGGGGTAATGAAGTAGGAAAAGTGACCAGATAGGCGATAAAAAAAAAACAACAACAAGAACTCACCAATTTCTATCCGTGTATTCTGATGATAATGAAATTTGAAAGTGTTACTGCCCTTCAAGCTGGCAAGCTTAACGACTTGAAGAAATGTTTTACGCGCCTTGGAAATCGAAACTGGATAGTCATACAGTGAATACCATCACATTGTGTACCATCACATTGTGGAGTGCCAGGCAATGAGAAAGCAGGCCAACTGGCCAAGGAGGGTTCCGGCTTGGAGTAGCCACGGTGCCTCTTAAACTATTATAAGAAGAAAAACCTCATCAAAAACAACAGACGGCAGCAAAATAATCCAACAGGATAAATATCATCTCCTGAACAGAGAGGATCAAGTGATATTGTTCAGACTAAGAACTGGTCTGGTCACAATAGGCTCCACCACAATATGTTCACAAAGTTATAAAATAGGAACATCTGCCATATGCGAGTGCAGCCAGTCTCCTCAAGACACAGAGCATATATTGCAGAACTGCACACTCCTCTCAGCACTACGGGAAACATATTGGCCCAAAGCCTCCGACCTGAATGTCAAACTCTATGGTGCTCTGTCACAACTGGAGAAAGCCGTATATTTTCTTAAAAGAACAAATCTACAGATTTAGATTGGTGAACGAAAGAAGAAAAGTGTTACTCATGTTGCAGCTTCTTCAGTTTGCCAAGTTTCTTTCCTGAAGTTTTCTGTTTTGATGTACTATTTCTTAGGCTAATCTGGTGATGCAGTCGAATTGTCAGGAACAAATTAACAACTTCATCCGTTGTGCAACAGTTGCATTTGGAATACTTGTGCTTGATTGTGCAAGGCAGATGTGTTAACTTGCTTCGAAAGTAGTGGCGTATGTTGTCTTGACTTTAGCATTTTGCAATGTCTGTTTTGAAAACAACTTCAGAAAAAAAATCTACAGTCTCTATCAGGATTGTGCTAGGTCTTGCCAGCCCTTCACCTGTGCTACCATCATATTCTTTTACAGCCACTAGTGTCAAATGTCTTGATTGATAATTGTCTACATGCAGGACTACAAATAAGGTGTAGGATTTTCTCCAAGATCAACACCAACGACGAATCACATGTAATGACAGCATGCCTGTATTTATGATTGTGCTCGCCGAACTATTTTTAGAAACTCCTGACTCGGCGGACGGAAGTGCATGAATTGCACCGTCCTGACGTAGTGGGTCTTGGGTCTATCCTCGCAAAGAAAAAAGCGAAACATGGCGACTTGACACGCGACGAGACGTCGCTCGCGCATAAGGAGACACCTTTGACTCGAGCAATCGAGCGACATCGCTTGACCCCAGATTTTCGCTAGCGAATCTTAGCGCATAAGGAGACACTTCGCGCGACTGGTCTCGAGCGACGATCGCGAGCTACTCAACGCCGCGACGCGCATGAGGATACGTAGGCTAACTCATACAGCCGAATCGCAACAAAAAGCGACCCAAAAATAGTGCAAAAATGGACAAATTCCTCCGCGATGGATAACTTTCGCCGACGTTACGTCTACGCGCGGACACACAGAATTGTCTATATCCAAAGTAGGTATAAAGCATATTCCAAAAAACGGTGTGTGAAAACGCTCCTTGTGACCGGGATAGCATGGACAGAGGTATCATAGTACCTTCGCTTTCGTCTCCTCAGCCAGCTCCACTTTGCATATTATCATTAACAAAGTTAGCAGGCAGAAAAGACCGTGAACAGAGGGGTGGGGGTCCTTGAGTACAACTACAAGTACGATATTGCAAATAATTTTTTTGACAAATATGCCAGGAAGATGTCTTTCAGAAGATAAATGTCCTGTCGCCGAGACCTATTTCTCGGTAAAGATCACGAGATATGGATAATTTTTTTTGTTTTTGAGTACAAATTTTAATATGCATATTTGTAAATAATTTTTTCTGACAAATATACCCCGAAGATGTCTCTCAGAGGATAAATGCTATGCCGCCGAGACCTATTTAGACAATAGACAATTATGCATTATATTGAAAATAATGTTTTGATAAATACATCATGAGAATGTCTGTCAGAGGATATAGGTATCAGATGAAATATGTCGCGGTTTGACGACTGTATCCGTATGACCTATTTTGCTGAATAAAGATTACAAGATATGAATGTATTTGTTTACTTGCGCACAAAATATGCATATTGTAAGTAATTTTGTAAGGAATTTTAAAACAGGTTTTAGAAGCCATAGCTGCAACCAGTGTTGTCGTATTCAAATTGTTTATTTCCGGGGCGCCAAATAGGCTTCAGAATCAGAGTCCAACAAGGGGGCACATTGTGCACGGACGTCGAGAGCTGTTGTGCCAGTGGCTACTCCAGAAATAGAATGCGTTCTCGAACCGTGAAGATTTCGAAGCCTGACCAATTGAGTAGCAAAGGCGTTACCACCCTCCTGTCTCTAGGGAAGACGGGGTGAAGGTCGTATAATTATTGGTGATGGGCAGCCTGATATAATACCAGTAAGGTCGCCTGGGGTAGTCCGCATCCTGGTTCACCTCAGCCAACAAAATCCCATTCTCCACCACTACAGGATCCCCTTGGTAGCCCCTCGACACCATTATTAGGAGGTTCTACCGAGCGAAGAAATTCATGTTGTTTAAATTTTTACCACATAGACCTACAAGAGTGACAGCTGGAAAGGTACCACTGTCAAACAAGAAATAATACAGCTGATACCACTGCATTACAACCGACATTAGAGAAAACAGCTAGTGCTCTACCTAATATTTTGGGCTGAATGTCCGGAATTATCGATCGTTCGAATACGCACAACGCATCACGCATCACGCACACATGGATACACTTTAGTTAAATTTCCATGTAAACGTTGTTTGCGCATCACGCATTGCGCATTACGCATTACGTACACATGGAAACCTACCTTAACGCTGTACAATATAATGGAACATCTTTAAGTTGGTCATATTCGAAGACTTAAGTAAAGATGAAATATTAAAGACAGTCTCCGATTTAAGGCGATATGTTAAATCTTCATTTTAGACCCCCCCCCCCTCTCCTTTTTTTTTGGGGATATACTACCTGGGCATTCTAAGATTATGGACTGTTGTCTTCAGCGGTCCGTGTTTGGGTAGACTTTAAATTTCAAAGATTTATTCGTCCCTTTTGACATTGTTTAACCGTTGGTTTTAGAAAATTTGTTGTTGTTGTTGTTTACATTTGACTCAGAGCTATATAATGTATTAATAATTATTTGAAGGGCTTCCAAGAACGTTCAGTTTGGTGCAGTTTTCCCCAACTCTAGGAACACTAGTATATATGTGTGTAGTTCACTTAATGCTCATGGAAGACTGCACATGTATTTGAAACTCTTTCAATTTGGTGTTCTTTCCCCATATAGGAGGGAGTGAAAGAGAGGGAAGGAGGAGGGGGTAAAGGGGGAGAGGCAGTGCGGTTTATTGCTTTACCAGGGATATTTCCTAGACAGACAACGAATTCTTGATTACATTCGCATTGCTTTTGAAATAATGATGCAATAATTATCGCCTCGATTCCCATCTCTAATCCAAAAGAGGTTAATGCATTTAAATATTGGACCAAAGGAACAACTGAAGCAGTAAGGCCTTTATTTTAATTTTTACCATAAGCATTAAAATCCCCATCGTGTGACGTGTGGTTAATGGCGTACGGCTTGCCAAAACATTTTGCCACAAAGGGATCAACTTTTGGTGTGTGCCAGTCTGCTAATGACTCTATGCAAATGGTAAATTAATGGAAATTAAAATTTGACATTTTGCCGACGAAGTAGAATGCATGACGTGACTTTTTCTGTCTGATATAAGAAATTCGCCTTGCACGCAAAATGCAACCGATTCGATCCCAGCCGATGAAGAAACGGTTATATGTAATTAATTTGATCTTGTTCTATCTGTCTCGTTCTGTCTCCACTGTCTGTGTTGAGCTTTGGCCGTTATTGTGGTCATACACAAAAGCAATGAACCCTCATATTACATATTGTACATGGGTAATAATTTTAAATCATCGTTAGTTGCTACTGTAGTCTAATAGTAATAGAGTGCTGTCGTTAAACTTCAAATGATTTCTCTACCAGCTGTCGATAAAAAGGCGACAGTCGATGAATTGGATACAGCTTGGTTGTGGTGCACAGTAGGTAAAAGCACGTTTATAAAGAAGGGGAAAAATGCCCTTGTTGACGAGCTTATGAGGCTGGACAGTTAAAAGAAACCGATCGTACCAGTTAATGAAGATCGCAACAAACGCGCAGGATAGGAAGCATATGAAATGACAAAAAAAAATAAATTAATAAGAGTGATTAATGACTAGATATGTAAACGGATGTATAAATATAGTGAACCAATGAAATACATGGAGTGAGCACAGGGGGATGGTGGGGAGGGATGGGGGAGAGAAAAAGACATACATTGTGTAGCTTATTTCTTTTCCATTCTCTGGGCGCACAACATCCATAAATATAAGGACTTAAATTGAGTTTGTAAGTTTGCATTCTTTTATATGAATTGCCAAAGTCTTTATTTAATTGGAATGATCACTTTTTCCCCTGCCCTGTTCCGCTCCGGGAATAGTTTTATCTTTTGTTTTTGCCCCACTATAATATACACAGGAAGTCTGTTTTGAAATGAGACGAGGATGAGAAGTCCATTCACGAATATTCTGCGGAATTCTAGATGCTGCAGTGGATGTCACCCCACTGTTCAAGACATTCTCTTTCGGTTTTTATCCCCTGTCCCATACCTATTGCGTTGCGAACCGATGGCGGCATCACAACACAACAAAAACAAGAGCAACAACAAAAACGGACATTAAAAAATGCGACGAATAATAAAATACACCGAACAAAACTTATGACGATCTATTGGTATCGATTTTTATATTTGTCTCCCCTGAAATCGTCGGTGTCGCTGCAAGGAAGTTTTGACGTCAAAAGGTGTTTATCATAAACTGTGAGAGGTCCAATACTGCCATGCAAAGTTCTTGAATGGTAAGAAAGCAGCGTTATTTAAGAATCATTTGCGCGATTTGTGTTTTGTACCCGCATAATTATCCTGATTTGTATGAACATTTGAACTGCGCACAAGACTAGCTATCTGAAGGTAACCTGTTGCAGTGGTGGTAGCTCTAGGACTAGGTAGACGATACAACCAGAAAACCAATTACGAGGAAGAATATGGATCAGCCAAACGGTCAGTTTTCATCATGTGTAAATGTCACTTCGACCAGATCTTGCACAATAGGGCCTACTGTATTTGTCGGGCATTTATATCGAGAGAGCACCATTCTTTCTCATACATTCTAGATCTAGATCTAGATTCTAGATCTAGAATCTAGATATCTACTAGAGTCTAGATCTACTCAGTTTTGTGGATACGCACACAAAATGCGAAGTACACAGTCACAGTTAGGTTATTATAGTATAATTATAGTACTTTTTAGTAGGCTGGTCAAAATGAATGTCTTTTAAAGTGTACATCATGTTGATGTAGGGCGCAGTGCCAGTAGGTCTCTAGCACCGGGAGGAGTACCTTACTCGAGCGCCACTTTGTCAGATTGTCAGATTGATAAGTAACGACGTGAGGGTCTAGTCAGTTTGTATCATCGAGGCCGTAGGCCGATGTTCGTCTGGGCAGTAGTCAGATTGACATATCAGGGAAAGCCCCCGGGGTAGCTACGTATCATCTCTTTTAATTTAGTTAGTTTCTGGTCTTTGGCGCTCGAGTACGGAACTGCACCATTATTTGTCTGATCTGCTGTAAAACCTGAACTCAAAGTTAACGTTCGCCCTGCGCGCTACCTGTAAAGCCCGCTGCCCGGTCAGTGACCTTACTCACCGAGAATCTTATTTGGGGTCACTGTCCCATGCCACAGACTAATAAATTAACCAGACTGGAAACACGAGCTTCGGGCTGTGTCGTTTTTTACGGAAGTTAATGAGATGCGGCCTTATAACCAACGTGGCCGCCGCTCGGGAAATTCCGATTCTAGTTCTATCTGCAGTAGAAATTTCTTTTTATTTGTCAAGATTGGTTGTACATGTATTAATAATGCATTAACTCGCCTATCATTTCATTTTATTGTCTACAGCTGCCTTTTTTTTTATTGTTATTAATGATGACCGTGTGGACTTTTAGCGACCGCTGCATTGTAGCGATGCTGAAGCGTCGGTCGCAACCGTAAAGCTAATGTGGCGGATGGTTCATGACCTTTCGCTGTTTTGTGACGTCACACAACGGGCTCATCCAGTCTGGTTAATTTATTAGTCTGTGTCCCATGCCGCTAAACGATGACCACATGTACGCTGTCCATGTGGTTCAGTTTTTATTGATCGGTATGAAAACATTCGCTGCTAGTGCTAATGCTATGCCTTTTTAATCACGCTTGATAATGAATTAACCAGCAAAACTTTAGTCTGTCACGTCAGTCTCTAACCAATGATCTGACTTATGATTCCAAACTGACAGAGTTTTCGTGAGAACGAAGCATGATATTGATAACTAGCCACGCCCTCCCAAGCCCTACACAAATGGTTTCATCCTGGTTGACACATTATGACATAGGCCTACTAACAAACCAATGTGGGCATTTGGGGCAAATATTATTTCAGAGCTTATTTCTGATTGGTTCTTAGAATAGACAATTCCAGATGGTGGTCAGCTTGTGAGAAAATGAGATAATATTTCAAATTTGTTGAGCAACAGTTCGCATGTTGATGTTACATCTTTTGAAAGTGTGGGGAGAGCCTTTGAAAGCTTAGTCTTTGTGATTCCGACCAGTGGTTCACTGGTTAACATGTCCATGTCACAATGCCTTTGATTTAGAAGAGATACAGTGAACAATAAGACGGTGTTTACGTCTCAAAAAGGTCAGTGACCCGACATGTGAAAATACGGCTTGCGCGTGGCGCGGTCAGCTTGACCTTCCCGACTTTTGCCGCTCGTGTGGCGTGAGCCGCCCCTCGCAGGGTGTTAATTAGCCTACAGCATGAAAAAGGATTTGAAGATCTTGAAATGAGACCTTAAATTTTTTAGATGGTGCAGGCAACTGCAAGTCCAACAAATTGAGCAGAACAGTTTTATTAAACAGTATCTAATGTACACAGGCTACTATCTAGATGTACATGTTTTGTTGGATCTGGGGGCGTGAGGGTCTAGTCAGTTTGTATCAATGGGCGGTAGTGAGATTGACTAATCAGGCGAAAAGGGGCTGGGGTAGCCATTGGCGATTGATGTACACACGTCCGGGACTGGAGTATAGGCATTTGGCTATTCGTCACAGCCTTTTTTAATCTGGTCCATAACCCCAATCATGTAAACTAATTTAATGCACTTCCATCTTGTAGATCAGATTAAAAAATATAACGGTTGTTGGACCAGTTTACTTGAATAGAGACAGTTGGCTCGTAATGCTATATCATGTAGACATGCATGGGGTGATGTGGTTTGCCTGGTGGCATGACATTGGCATAATTTTTCTCTGTAGATGACCACTAAAGAATTGGCGTGAGAGTTGACTGCGTAACAGCTCGCAGTGTGATTGAAGAATGACCTCAGTGTAGAGAATTATAATAGCCTTATTATATCCGTTATTGTTATTTTTCACTGTTTATAACACTCCGCTCTGGTTGTGTGTTTGTTCACAGATGATGCAACTGTCTTTCTTCGATATTCTGTATCTCTGAAATAAACTGAAGATTGAAAAAGAACAAGGCCTTATTTATCTATATCGAAGAAAGACAGTTGCATCATCTGTGAACAAACACACAACCAGAGCGGAGTGTTATAAATAGTGAAAAATAACAATAACGGATATCATAAGGCTATTATAATTCTTTACAGTGAATGTGGGTGAAGAGGAGAGTGCATTGAATTGAAGAGTGACACGTAGGATTGCTGCTGTCATCAGCTGCCACATTGTGACCTCAGTTCTTGTTTGCGCTATTTCTATTTTCTGAAAAAGTGATATTTTTCATATTAAGGAGAGGTATTTAGTAGTATTACAAATGCACTTTGACACATATCAAGCTGTTTCACACTATTCACAGTTCAGATTTATTCTGAGTCCTTATCATAATACTGAAGTGGCAAATGTTTAACGTTGAATTTCTCAGTTGTGCAAAAAGTGGAGTTGGATCAAACAAGAACTAAAGTTACGACATGTATGTCTTTATTCATCTGAGTGGTTACTCAGGTGAATTGAGATCATTTAAGTTAAAATGTGCATTTAAATCAGATAAGTTTGGCATTGATTCTGCTCCTCTTTGTGTGGTGATCCTTGTCTGCAAAGAAGTAGTAGACATTTGGTCACCCAGAAACACAGTGCCTGTCACTGTTAGCAATGATGAAGATAGTACAGTGGAGAACAGTTAAACCGAAAATGGCAAACTGAAACTAGCGCTAAACCGAAAGAAAGAATCCCCGATTTTTTTCCTCTTTATCTTTGTTAACAAACTAGTGCTAAACCGAAATAACCCTATGGTTAAACCGAAAAGAAAATTGCTGGATTCAGTGGCCAGTCCACTGTGATTTGCCATACATCGAGTCAAGTCACTGTATCACCCCACTGCAACCCCCCACCACCAAAATAAGAGCAGAACATGCTTCGTTCTGCCTGGTAGTTAGGCCTACATGGAAGCGGCAGCACTACAGGGATAGGGGGAGAGGGAGGGAGGCCCATAAACTCAGGGTCACAAATCAGACGATTTGGGCTGCCTCTCTTGAAACTGGCATTTTTCAAGCCTCCTATCGCTAAACCGAAAACAAACCCGTGGTCCCACCGATTTCGGTTTAACCGTTGTCTACTGTAGTTCTAAAAATATGTCATCATAGGTCGTTGGGTACAACGTTCAAGGTTACAGAATCCACTTGAGTCTAGCTTTGTTTGCTTGACACATAAGGATAGTTGTGTTTTAAGAAGTCTGAAATAACCACTGACCATAATTATTAATTATTAAAAATTCAGTTTAGTTTCTTCCTTTGTAGAAAGATTCGGTTCACTTCAGTTTAGTAATCATGTTATCTTTAATAAATCTCTGAAATCTGTTGACTAGCTGGAAAATTTCACCAAACTTCCCCCCCATAAATCAAATATAAAGTGAGGTACCATCTGAAAATTCTACAGTTTGAAATGACAGATATGTTTATCACCAAATACTTTGTTTTTAATGCCAAAGTGGCATTTGAGCTGCACTGACTGGTAGTAAATAATTTCAGCAAAGAAATACTTTCTCAGAGTCTTGTCAGAAGGCGTTCAGCCAAGAATTGGGATTCTTCAGATAAAAAGAAGTACAGACCAAGAACACAAGAAATAGTAATAGTTACAAGATATATACAGTAGCCAGTATAACTGAATCCACATATATTAGTAAGAATATTGAGAATGTTTTTGTTGAAGCATTCGTCCAGTGGTATTTTTTACTTACTATCTAATGTTACTAACAACCAATTTTCTTTTTCCAGGCAGAAGACAAGTACAATGGAGGGATTAACATGAATTTAGATGACCTCATAAAAACATGACATCAACATGAGTGCCTTTTCATCTGGAATGAAACAGAGAAGACCTGTTCAATTTTAGAAAGCCAGTGAACCAGCGAACTATTGAAGAAATCTTAAAGCTCAAATTTGTTACAAGTGCCTTAATTATTGATGTGTCATCTAAAACCCAGTCATGAGTGACCAAAGCAAGTATTTTTGCCCCCGTCTGTTGGACTATCTAGTGATTGCAGGTTGCCGTTTTCCTAATGGAAACAATCAAATGTCCCAGACCCCTGAACTCCTGAGGCGTTATCCCTTGGAAGATCATCGGGACTTCCCACTTCCAAATGATGTCATATTTTTCTGTCAGCCAGAAGGCTGCATAAGTGTGGGTCCAAAGCGTATGAGCCTCAGAGAAACAACCTCATTTGTCTTCACATTGACGGAAAAAGATTCTGGCCTTGTACGGTATGGAATATGCATAAATTTTTACAGACCATTTGAAAAGCGAGCTCATTCCTCTGAAGCCTGGCAGAAAGTGGAAAAGTCTAGCACAGGCTCAAGCCATTCAGTGGAGACACTAAGTTCCTCAGAGTGCGACAGACCTCGATCTCCAAGTAGGGCTCGCAAAAAGACTAGAGTGAGAAATAATACTTTGACTTCACTGTGTATTGTCAGTCATCATCCCTTTTTCTCCACCTTCCGTGAGTGCCTGTTTATTCTGCGTCGTCTAATTGAAGCATGTCATGATCGTAGCTGTGTTAGAAGAGTCGGGGGTTCCAAGGCCACAGCAAGGTGAGAAACACAGTTACTTTTTGTCTACTGCCAGTAACCTAATACCATTGTTATCCTCGTATACTATGAAATAAGTACTGCTCTAAAAAAAAAGGCAACCCAAAAACACAGTATCCTCTGAAAGTGTACAATGCATAGCTATCAAATGTGTGGTGCTCTAGAAAAACCCGTCACATGGGTCAAATTTCACATTTTGAGACATACAACTATTATGAAAGAGGGACATTTTCTGTGTATTTTTGCTTTTTATTTAAAGTCAATATCTCAAATAGTTTTTGAGATATGTCAGTTTAAAATGTCACATGTATTAACCGGGAAACTGGGAAAAATGACCTGGTAGGCCTGTATCTCAAAAGCAGCCTGTGCGTCATCCGACGGGTTTTCCTGGAGTGTCACACAAATGTTATGCATTGATGGACTATAACTCAGTGTTATGTGATCTTTTTGGTTTTTAAATGTTAGAACCTTAGAAATTGTGAACATTTCATTATTATGCATTTAAACTCGGTGCAATAGTTATAAATTACATAGTGTACATTTAAGATGAGTGGTGGTGGGCATTTTCTGTATTGTATGAATATTTGCTCTGTATGACACTCAGTATTGCAAGTTCACGAAATAAACTGTGAGTGTGTGCACTCTTTAATTTATACGGCGCTTTACTTTCACAGCTTAGCCATTGCTCTCTCCTATTTTGCGTCTGTTTTAAAAATACTGCTGGGGCATTTGGGATGAGCTAAGGTGTTTTTGGTTATGATTATTTGGTTTAAAGATTGCAAGATACCTTTGCAGATATTGGCTGATGTTTATAATAATGTTATCTTTCCACATGGTTCTGCGCTCAGTTCAGACCGGTGACGTTTATGACAATAAATATCTTGTTTGGAATTGATTTGTTTTCTCCTGATTAAGTGTACACTTTTCATTCACAGTATGACTCTTCTATCCTTATTGTTGTTTGTTACTGGCCAAAATTGCAAGTGAAATTGTGCAGTATGTTAAATGTGAATCATCATGTATGGATAATGGATTGGGAGCCAAGTTGTGTGTTTCTGCTGATATTAAGGTGTGACTTTTATTTACTGAACAGAGACACTGTATGGGGAGTTCTAACAGGGCAAACAAGTGACAACATTTCTTCCTTGGTGATGCATGAGGTCCGGGAAGTGGAAACATGGATTCTGAGATTGTTGAGTGCACCTGTACCAGTGCCTGGAAAGACCAGAGTTGAGGTGGGCTTTTCACTTCACATGCTATTTGCTTTAGTTTTATTCGTCTTTTAATTGTGCCCAAGAATAAAAGAGTGGTTTAAGACCATTTAAAAAAAAAAAAAGTGAGTGAGAATATTTTAGAGTTGGACAGAACAATAGGAAGGCTAAAAGAAAAGACATGAAATAATTAGTTAGTATTGCCTTTGGCGGAGCTGGACCAGCCTCTATTCTGTTGAAAAACTGGAAGGTCCTGTACGTGCCTGTTAGGTTATCTCAGTTTCCAACAAAAGTGGAGTTAGACCACTCATTTGTTCATGGCCATAATTCAGAGTCACTGGACTTTATAAAGGTAATGTTTTCATCTCTTTTGTGGCCGCAAATTTTGAACAGCTTTTTTAACTCGTTCACCCTGAGCAGCTGCTCACAGCAGCTGACAGATTGCATAGAAGTATTGAGCTGGCTGTCAGTGGCCAGTGAGATAGACTCCGATTGAGCGCAGTGATAATGCTTTTAAAAAAGAGAAAATGTGAGAGATTTTCATCATAACTGTTAAGGAAATATGCTCTCAAATTCATTTAAAAAATTTTGTCCGAGAAGGATTTTGTTTTAATTGAAATGAACATGATATTCAGTTGCACAGTGCAAGTTTTTCAGTGAAAGTTGGGTTGACAGAATCACAGTGCCCAATGTGATTCTTTGTTGAAAATTGCAAAAACTTTGCTTGAAGATTGGATGGATAATGACTCCAGATGTATCTAACTCAGACTCAGATGGTGAGAATGAGGAAAATGGGGAATTACGATAGATTCAGTGTGAGTGTAAGATTATTTCCACGAACAATCTTTTTATTCTGATCTTTTACCAAGTTTTTCTTTTCTCGGCTGTCTTCTTTGTTCAGTAACTTCAAACTGAATTTTTGGTGTGTAATTTGCGTGATTTGACTAACAAAAAACATTCAAATGAGAAAATCTAATAATATTTTTCTGATATGACTCATTTTTTATGCTAGGATATTTGGGAAAATCCGTCCAAATGTGGACAAAAATACTGAAGGCTGAATGAGTTTAGAATTATCTTGGCCTATTAGTTATTACAGGCTTAATTACAGCCACTGCTTTCTGATTCTTGTGGGGTAGTCACTGTGATCCAAATAAAACCTTATTGTTAGAAAATAATAATTGTTGTATGTGTCTGACTGCCAATGTAGATTCAGCTAGCCCCAAACTTGCCTGTTTCTTTGGTGGGAAGATAAAAAATGTTGGGATTAGCTAAAACTGCGGAAAAAAAATTGCCACAATCCCGGTAGTTTCTGTAATATGTTTTATTTATGCTGATGATTCATGTCATGCAGTAGATGATGGCAGAACTGAATCTGAGGGAAAAAGATGCACACAAATCTGGAATAGTAACAAGTGGAGTGCTTGCAAACTGCAGTCAGGGTTGCCATTTTGGCTTTTTTGAAACCCCTAGGCTAACAGGGTTTGTAAGCATTGGTGCATGTCTGGCCTTTTTCTTTTGGAAGACTTTTTCTTATTATTCCCGCTCCTCAAGTAAACTCCAGCAATTATATGAATACGATTTTTAGTAGACAGAAAAATGATATATCAATCCCATTATGTCAATATAATCATAGTAGGCACGGGTTGTATATTTTCAATGTTTTCGTTGATTTCCTTTGCTGGGTCAGTATGAGCACACTCTATGAACATAGACTACTGGCATTTACTGCATTTTTTTCCCCTTGTCCCTAAGAAATCCACCTGGAGCTTGTCAATGTGTTTTAGTTAGGGAAGCATATTGTGTGCACTGTTAATTTTGTTAATTTATTAGTGTGTGTGTATATATGTGTGTGTGCGCGCTATGTATCATACTTTCTGCTTCTGTAACTGTGTTGTTATGTATTCAATGATCAAAACAAATTTCCTTGTACAAGGACGAATAAAATTTATCTTATCTTATCTTATCTTATAAGTATATTGACATAATTTGGCCTTTTATGGAGGCCCCAACTAATCTGCTAATCTGGCAGTCTTGTCTTATGGCAGACCCCTGACACTTTAGTAGGCAAGCTGTTTCATTCTTATTGGGGAAGTGCAGCCAACTCGAATTCTGTTGTCAGTTCTCACATTTGAAATCAAATATTATGCTTTAATATGCCAAGCATTCCTTTCTGCCTAAAACAATTTGGAGTCAATTCAGTTGTTTTGGATTTATGTTTGTCACTGCCTTTAGCCTGTATATCTGTTACTTTTTAATTCCTGTGCTGTCAGAGTGGATGAAATTTGCTTTTCAGTTATGTACATTTTGTTGGGGGTTCCAGGTCAGTGCATGCTCCAACTACCAAATTTCGAAGACTAGCATTTGACACCCCCCCCCCCCCACACACACACACATGTTCCATGTTGCATGTTCCAACTACAAAAGCTAGAGGATTATTTCTGGAAGGCCAGATAAGTAGATGCACTGACTGATTGTGTGTTCATCAAAATATAAAGTGTCGCTTTGCCAAAATGGGAAGTCCTAGGTCCAGTGGTTTGCTCATGTGTGAAAGACGGAAGGGCAGATCAGTTTTATGCATATTTATGATAAACTATGGCTCCTCTACCGCCCCTGTCCAAATGTAGGGTCCAGCGATAGCGACAAAATAACTAGAAAACTGAACACAAAATCTGACACAAACAAGTAGGCTTTCGGGCACTATGGCCTTCTTCAGACTGAACCATGCAAAGTTTAATCAAATTTGAGAGAAGAAGTGAATGTAGGCTAAAGCCTTATTATGGTGCTTTCTTCTTATTCTTATTCTCACCTTCCTCTTCTACCCGTGGGGGGTGTGAGGGGAGATCTAGGGATCCAGAGTGTTCGAGGGACGCAGAGATGTTACGCTCGTACCAAACCCTCTTGACTTTAAGACCAAGACCGAGGCATGTAGGGAAATTCATTCGTTAGGTCGTATGATTATTTACCCGCCGTATTCTTTACTTATAATTGGGAATTATTACGCATGGGAGAATGAGTCAGATTCATAGCCCGCTATTGCTGCCGCGTTTGTTCATGTAGCACATTGTATAGGTTTGGCAAATGTTCAAGATGTGGCAAGTGAATCACTGTGGCATTCGCTAGAATGTTGATTGTTTTTTTTTTTTTTTTCTGTATTAATGTCAAGCAGCAACAACTATTAATCATACTTATTTTAAGAGTAAATCTGCTGTGTTATGGGAAAAGACTGTAAAAGCCAAAAAAACATTTTACAGAAGATAAAAAAAAAAAATCCCAAAAAACAATTGGAACTGGGCCGTGGTTCCCGTCCGCGATCCTGTCAAGGGAGATAGGTTGTTTCTGCTGTCTTATTAAAAAAAGAACGTACTGGCCAAAATCAAATTTTACAAAAGGGGAAAAAATGGCATGGCTTTCTGCATACTTCCTTGTTTAATTTCCATTTTGTGATGTCCAAAAAGAGATTGTTACCCCTTACCCAGATAGAAAGATAGAGCACATTATTTTCATCTGTTAACAAAACGTGAATTTGACATTGGCATTATGCGGTCTTTCTCCGAAAAACGCCGGATTTGCTGCACGCATTAATTGTGTGTTACCCAGGAGCCCTGTGGCAGGATGTGCTTACCCAGCACGCTACACATTAATGGAAAATCTAAGAGCTGAGTCGGAAGCTTGGCCAGTGAAGCAACAGCTTGCTCGCAGTTGTGCCACTGTGCTCGTTGCTGTGCTTATTGATTATTTACATTATTAAAACACACAATTATTTGTCAAGACACATTACCCAGCCCCGAAGAACACCGGCAACCTTGGGTTGTTGAGGAAAGGGGGCGGGAAGAAGTTGGGCCGGCTTTAAGTCAGTTGAAACAGTTGCACCCAACTGCCCCCTCCTCTCCCAGTATAGGGTATTCTAGTCTTGTAAGTATACAACACACAACAGCATCTTTCAAACTCCACAAGGCAAGTGTTTTTGAAAGAGGAAATGAACACTTGTTGTTGGGCCCCGCAGCTCCTCAAACCGGCCCCGCTAGATTGGTCCTAATCCTTTGACGTACATGAGACGGACTTGATTGCCTGTTGTCGAGACGAGGTACGTCATTTCTGATAGAAGATTTTATGAATCAACACCTTTATCTACCCGCAAGCATTCGTGGCCGCAGTCGTGATAGTTGAAATTCTGGGTCACCACTGCCAACCACCTAGCTTCATCTTGCCAGCTGTTGCGACTTCTTTAATAATCGCCGTAAAAGAAACAAGCTTATTCTGAAAAGTCTCTTCTTTGTTATTGGATAGCCTTTCCCCTCTTTCCAACGCCTAACACAATGGAGAAGTGCCGACCCTGGGCGAAATCCTTGTCGGGGAACTTGCCCCAGGGGCCATCCATAAAGTACGTATGCGCGGAGGAGGGAAGGCTTTTATGAAACGAACCCACGTTTTTCAGTTACGGTAATGAATTAAAAAGAGACCGGCTTTATCTTTTTTCAGCAATATGCGTTGTAAGATTTTATAGAATCAAATACAGGATATGTTTCTGATGTCTGATATTCCGAGCAAAGTGCCATTTAAATTTCAAACCAGCAAGGCTTTATCGCGGGCAGTCAACATTTTTATAAAGCCTCCAGCTCGTACAAGGAGGAAGAGTCGAGCCAAGCGCATGAGAAGCACAGGGAGAAGGATGAACAGGGGAGTGGAAGGGGGGGGGGTGTGGATAAGAATCACCCAAATCGAGTCCAGGTACAGTAACTGTCTTTAAAGCTGGCCCTTTACTGATTTTACAATTATAGAGAAAATATTTAATTTGATAGTCGGCAGGGCTTTGTTTTGGTGATATCTTGAGCAGGCTGAAAGAGCGGATGGATAATATTTGTATTTGGAAGATCGCTGTTCTGGGCAGCTCCACCCCCTAGCAGATGGTTTTTATGGTGGGACCGAATGGTAGCCCTGGATATGATCTCCAGGTTGGAACCCAGAGACAATGGCCATGATTCCCTTCTCTCTCTCTCTTTCTCCCACCCCCTTCTCATACGGCGGCGCTTAAAGAAATGAACAAACAACAACAAAACAACCCAACTACAATAAAATGAAAAGTAGGCGAATGCACGTACAAATTTCATATTTTCATTCATTGGACATGTGCAACCTAACACGGGTACAAGAAGAACTAATCTATGAATGGTAGCCACACACAGATGAGAAATGATTGGCATCTAGATCTAAAAATTTCATAATTTTGCATTAACATCAAAGGCTCAATTACATTAATAAAATATTTTATGAGTCGACAAAATCTAGTGATCTCTAAACAATTTGACAGGAGTATTTTACAGATAGTGCAGATGGCTACGAATTTCTTTAATACTAGCTGAGTTGCCCGGCCCTGCCCGGGATAAATCGATTTATTAGTATAAGTTCTGGGTGATTATTATGGACCTGCTTCATTTTGCCTGTTCCTTTAGCTTTATTTTAATTTTTGTTTGTTTGTTTGTTTTTAGATAAGTTTTACTGCTATCCCTTTGCGCGTTGACATCCTGCGCATCCCGTCAGCATCCGTCAAATGGCAATGATTTGCGCACGGGTTAGTTTGTTTGTTAGTGAACACATCTCAGGAAGCGATAACGCCATGTGTAGGCGGAAGTGGGCTATTATTAGAAACATACATTAATATCTTATAGATCGTAAATTTCGGATCAAACGCTCTCGTGAATTTAGTCTTTAATTATAACCGCATTTACCGATTAACTCAGAAATAACAAACGGTTTTGTTTGTGTATTGCGATAGGAACAATGTTCGCTATCCCATAATTCTTTGTGTCAAATTTCAGGTCCGTGCGTTGTATAGATTCCGAGTCCATAGGACTATTAGGGGTTTTGTTGTAGTTTTATTAATTATATAGATGCGACACTAAAAACTAATGACATCGTATTTTTGGAGACAACGGGGGAGTAACAATGGGTGATGGCGCTTGGGTCAAATTGAAAAAAACACGGTTTTTCTAAAATTCTGTTTGTATTCCCAAGTGTGTAGGTGCACACTTTTGTTTTTTAAACTCACGCAGGCACACCCCCCCCCCCGCACCCAATCCAAACCCATGCAGAAATGCCGCCATACAAACATTGTAATATGAGATAATATCTCTGCCATTGTTCTTGTAGTAGGGGAGAGAGAGAGTGTGGAGTGAGAGAGATAAAAAGAGTTTGGTGAGAGAAAGAGGAAGCGAAGTGAGAGAGAGAGAGAGAGTCTTTGCAAGGACTTTCTTCAGGATCTTTTTTAAGAAATGCGTCCCTCGGTTTTGCACATGTGTTCGAGATTCAACCCTTTAAATGTCCCATTTAGTTAGTCGCTCAGGCAGTCAAATTTCATTATTAGTAAGTTGTGAAAAAAACAACACAACTCTTACATAACATCGCTCAGTGAAAGGGCCTAGTAGTTAATTTCCTTCTGCAGTTGGATGTATTTTATTCGCATGCAAATCTAAATTCGGCAGCGGAAATTAGATAAAGATCAATCCATCTTGTTTGTACAGTGTACACTGGCGTATTGTTGGTAATGGGAAATTGATTTGACCTCAGGGTATTATTTTCCGTTTCCCAGCTGTCCATTTTCAGCCAGAAGCTTTCTAGTCAGGCTGACTTCGTAGCCGCCTCAGAACCTCAGGAATATTCTGAATACCAGAGTAGACAATTAAAGAAGGCAAGAGGTCAATAAAAGACTGAGGTATATTATGGCAACTGACCAAAAAAAAAAAAAGTGTTACTGAGTTCACTGAGCGAGATATTGAGGGTTTGTATTGTTATCATTGAAGACCGGGAATCAGAGAGAGACCGGAGAGCAATGTCCTCACTCATGTTTAGGCAGTGTGCCCAAAAACCTTGATTTATTTCCTGTAACAATAGCTTGTGTGCTCTGAATGCTTAAATGCAAATGTAAATCTTGAAATTGTTTCAGTGTAATTTTGGCACAGCCTATCTGTCATGGTTAAATGAACTGTAGATCGAGACAACACTGTTTAGGTTGTTGGCATCACCATTTCAGTGACTCTTAGTACAAACCGAGACACAGAATACCAAGAGGAATCATTCCTTCTCCTAATTATGTTCACAAATTGCGCGCGTATTAATACGGTGGGTACTTCTCTTTTTCGTACAGTGATGTGCGAATTGTTGCATTGCTGACATAGCTGATGCGCGCGCAAGTCGACGGACGGAATATGAGAATTGACTAGTCTCGGTATCCTGTGTCTGGGGTAAGAACTTGATTATTTTCTGTAAGTGTGATTGTTACTGAATTATTTTAGTAACTTTTGTGCACACATTAATTTCCTCTCTGGTTGCAAAACGCACGCACGTACGCTTTTAATGGGAACACTCCCAGAGAGGTAAAGACGAAAGTTAAGTTTGATGGTAAGGGAGATATCCACTAAAAACAGAGGAAATGAGCAAGAATCGCCTGAAATTATGAAAGTTTCAACTGTTGGATAGAACAGACAGTCAGTTGCATGGTATATTGTGCTAGTCATATAAAAGAATCACTTTACTCCTTATTGTAGCAGATTAAAATTACCAATAGCGTTTACTCTGTCAGGTTTAACTTGCAGCTTCTGATCTTTTGCGCCATGCGTTGAACTTTGGTAGCAGGTAGCTGGTTTAAAACGGATTTGCCTGCCACTTGTGTGTGTTTCAAATTAATCCGCCGCCGAGGATTTCTGCGGGTGAACTGATCTGTTTGTGGATATTTATGGGAAAAACAACAACAAAAAACTATTGGTTTGCCATAGACAGGACGGTGGGAAGTGAAGGCAGCACAAATCAAAAGTTACAAATTATGCCGTCGTTGACCGGGATAATCTTTATGTAATACCATATGCCTGTTTCCCCTGGGCAGCCGTGGAATTAACAGTGTGAAATCATGAAACCAACACGGTCATAGGACTTGTCCTTTCATCACGTTCTCCATTCCATACACAGGATAATGCCACATTTACATGGGACGGTGATGAAGTCGGTGGGAATCTAATTACTCTTATTTACCATGAATGTGGTATCAGGAATCGCTTAAAGCAAACCCATAATGTATGCCATGATTTCTTTGATCAATTCTGATTGCCCACCCAGATTCCAATACAAAAGAATTATAATGAAGGATGGTGGTTGGCTGAGTGGAATGATTACTGATTACATGTAGTGATGTACTTCAGCAAGTATTAGAAATCGAGGTGTTCTGGCTTTTGAAACTGATACTTGTGCATATCAGACCATCCACAGGACTGTCTTGTAATTACGGTGTTGGGAAGGACATGAGAAATAAGTTCGGTTCGAAAAAGAAAATCCTGTCATGTTTACGGATGAAGGCCAGTCCAGTATAGTGCCACACCTTATTGACCGCACGTACAGTATACTAGTAATGCATAGTGTGTGACGTATGAAGTGTGATCAGTATTTTATTTTAATTATATTCTCCTTTCCACGGAAAAAATTCACTTTGCTTTTATACAGCATGGGTGTAGTGTATTGGCCTCTTGGAGTGTCCCTTATTGAAGTGGTCATTTACCTGACAGGTCTGCATGCAAGACAGCTTTAAATAATCCTGGTTACAACTCTGGCAATTTTCCCGGGTACTGCAGCCATTTAGTTTGGTGATTCATTGTATTCTTCCGAAAGCGGTGTAATTTATTAACGGAGAGTTTGGGGTCGGGAGAGAAATAAACACCCCAGCAATGTAATTATGTGCGTCAGAGACCACAAGAGAGTTAACGTAGAGCAGTGTTTCGGTTAGCATGAAAAACTTACAACAACCTCCATCCCCCGTCCTCAACCACCCCACCGTGAAAGTAACATCAGCATTAAAGGGAAAAAAAATGTAAAGCAACGAAGAGCACGAGATGGAAAATTTCTCATGACTGGGGCACAGGCGGTCTGAGGTTTGAGGAAGAAGGGAAGTCAGACGTTGTGAGACGTCTTTTTCAGGGTCAAGAAGTCGAAAGAAGTGCAAATAATTATATATATATATGCAGCCGTGTCTAACCTCATACAACTGTTTCACTCAGTGAAGGATTTCGACAATGAGGACAGCATCAGTGGCGAAGCAACAAACATACATGTAGGCCTAGTACAGAGATCTCCGTAAAATGTGGACGATTTTGCAACTTTCTTTCGTGAATTTCATCAAATCTGGATCAGGATAAATGAGGAAGTTTATTAACTGTTATCTCTGCATATATTCGGATAATTTCTAGCCTACCTTCGTTCTTTTGTTCCGTGTCCCATCAGCATTGCTAAGCCTGCGAGATGAGAATTATTTTGCTGTGGGGAGTCATGAGGGAGGGCAAATAAAGCCATGGGATATGGATATAGAGTGAAACAGTTTTTTTTTTTTTTTAAGTTGAGAGCCGCCGCTCTAAACTGTACAGCACGACTGAAACACTTTACATTTAAATGGAGTAACCGAGTCCACGGGTACCGCAAGCCTTTCCCTTTCCCGTCATATGCATTGTTTTCGTATTGTGGTATCACATTTTTATGAACCTGTAGTAATACATTAGGGCTAGATTAGCTGTTTTCTTGTTTGACCGCTCTCCTGGACAACAGAGTACGGGCAAATGACAATTGTAAACCTGGCTGCAATGTATCTAGATCTGTTCTTTCGTCGTGACGGTGAGCGATGATGGCTCCTAGACAAAGTTTCGATTTTCATCAAAACTGGCAAACCAAACTAACGAAATAAAAAAATTGACCTCCAAACGCGATACAACTGGCCCCCAAGGGATTTTGCCATGGTGGCTAAGCCATCTGCAGCCCTAGGAAGGATGAGAAGAATTCAAGGGGCATACCGCTTCGCCAAGACAAATGACTGAACACAAGGCCATGTAAGCTGAAGATGACCAGCGTGATGTTTGTATTATCTGGACGCGTCCACTTGTGCGACATGTTGAAAATGCTTCTTCAGCAATCGCTGACACCCCCCCCCTCCCCCAACATATCCCTCTGGACAAATATGAGAAAAAAACATTTCTTATTCCACCTTTAACAATAGAATGGCAGCCAGGGAATGAAGACAGGAGGACCGAGGTCCGTCTGCTGTCGGTATTGGCAAGTGGATGTATGAGAGCAGGGAAACTTGCACAACATTTCATAATTTGTCACTTGCAGCCCCTGCACACACCATTTTGACAGGTATTATACTTTACAGTACCAGTTTACCGAGTTTATGTGATTTTCTTTAAACATGACAGTGTGCATAAAAGTACATAAATCCTTGTTTCTTGCCCTCTCCCTCTCTTGCTTCCCCCAGTCCTTCTCTTGGCTCCCCCCCCCCCCCCCCTTGCCATCTCCTTTTCCTCACCAATTACCACTCATCTGACCAAAGCGCCTTCCTGGCAGGAAACTCCTCACCGTCAGGCTAAATCCCTAATGAGGAGCAGAGGCCAACAATAAGCTGTGTCTGCGAACACTGGAGAATGGCCTTCCTGAATTGATTGTGAGGGGCTATCCATAAACACAGGCCAACAACATGAAGTGTACAAAAAACAGGCTTTGGCACAAACCAAATAGACCTGGAAGAAGTGCAGATTGAGACAAAGGACTGGGGAGAAAAGATTTCATTTCAGAGTGGCAATGAACACATTTTGGAAATGAGGAAATGGAAATGAAATATCTGCTGTCATTATTGTGTAACATGGGGTCTGTGGTCTCAGTTTGTGTAATAATGGCTGATCCTACACTTATAAAACTCTCAGAGATGAAAAATAATGGAATAAAGGACGTTAATTGTTTACTGAGGCAGTTTGTGGATAAGTTGTTCTCAAAAGTAATTTGATGGAAAACAGATATTGTGAGGCTGTGGATTTACCTCACGACTTTTTAGGAAAGCAGTTCTCCACTGAACAGTGCTGATCTATAGGTAGTTCAGTGGCTCCTCTGAGGTTTTCCATTTCTAGAAAGGGCAGCTATGCTTTGCAGTAATGAAAATGAGACTTTTGCATGTGTTTGTCAGAGAGAAGGTAGCCTGGTGATAAATGGGCCCATATTCTGCTGTGGCTTCTTACTGTCCTGATTGGTCACAATGATGAACTGCTGGAACTGACATTGAGTTTTCTGTATTTCTGTGTTTATCATCTTTTTTTAATTTTCTTTCATGCCTCCTTTTTCCCCCCAATTTCATAAAGGTTTGGAAGATGAGAAGAGTAGAATGAGATGTTAGAGAGGAAGAGAGAATTTTTTTGGAATAGAAGCTACTATAGTATGGAACAGTTGATAGTTGAAAGTCAGCAAGGCATGATGGAATGCATGAAAGCCCATGAAAATGGCACTAAAGCCTACACTGATATCTTCATCAGCAAACACAGCTTGTCCTTATGGATTTATTTGTTTTGTTTACAGGGAGAGAGAGCTGAAAATCAATACATTCATGTAACATTATCACCTTATCATTATCACAGAAAACAATAAAGGGGCATTCATGTTATCATTATCACTGAAAAACAAGGAATTCTCATGAGATAAACAGTTTTCATTATGAAAGAATCATAATTGAGTTTTTTCAATGAGGATATGTAAAGCATGAAACGGGGAACAATTCTATGATATTTACAAGCTTTTGATGAAATATTTAAGTTCGTCCTTTAGAATGATCATAGAATGACAACAAAAATGTTTACAGAGCCCCTTTACACTGAAAAGCTCTTACTCAATTAAATTTCCTAAGTGCAAGGCAATGAAGAGTGTAAGAGCGTTATCATACCTATATTTTGCAAGATCTTTTCAGAGCAACAAAATGATGTACGAAAAATGATATATTTTTAGGCTCTGCAAGTGCAACTGAAATTCCAGACAATTTACATTTTGGAAACAGTATCAGTTAAGGAGAAATACAACTTCTCCCATAGATGTTTACTTGTTAAATTATGCTAACCCAATGTTTAAGCTGCCTATCAGCTGGCAAGAAATAGAAATGTGATGTGACAGCACAATGATGGTTGAGGCCCAAAAACAGCTTTTGATTTTGCCACTGTTAATTATCATATCTCCTGTTGCTTTCTATTCACAGAATGGAAAATTTGTTACTTTGCTCAGTTTTGTCAGTGTGGATGGCTGCGACATTGATTCTGTTCTGCTGCCTCACAAAATAATACTTTGAATCCCATGTATGGAATGATTGGAATGAACTTTTCAACTCCCCTATTTAACAGGGAAGCTATCAATCTATTCATCACGCCATTTATGTCCTGGCAACTTATCGCTGTCATTTATTTTTCTTGCAATGATTTCCGTGGCATTGACTGGTTGGTATGAGTCTGTAGATTTATAACACCTCATTTACACATTAACACATTTGTCATTTTATTGGGTGCCTTCACAGGCTGTTACAGTTTTTTTTTGTTTTTTTTTTTGTAGATTTCATCATGCTCGGGAAAAAAAATAAAAAAATAATCGCATTGTGATAAAGACTTTTCCAATGGGTCTGAATTTTTGTCACCTCCTTAGGTTTTTCGGATGAAGTTTTGTGTCCCTTAGATTATTTTTTTGTCTTCCATCGTGAATACTTTATCATAAACTTGTGTTTTGAAAGAGTAGCTGCCACAGAAAAATACGAAATCACACTCACAGCACACTCAGTTGCATGAAGATCAGTATACATGTATATTCTCAGCTCTTGTATCTATGTATATTGGCTGTTCTATAGTTTTATGTCACCATTGTGCTGTATTTTCAGGCACTGGAGCTTGCAGTCTTGGAGAGCCCGATTTGTTTCTGTGTGATATCTATTTCTGAACATGTTTTTAGGGCTGGCTTGACATGGGCCAGGTTTTGTGTTTCAGCTTTGACGGTAAGGCTGGTAGTGCACAGGGCACATTTGTTTCAGTTTTACTAGTGCATGAGGTCCGGCTTAACTCCATAGTCCACAAAACAGAGGCAAAACAGCCTTGACTGAGTGTACTATAGGTCAAAGGCAACCAACCATCACAATCTTGTCCAGCAGAACTTCTTCAGTGAAGATGTTTTTTGTTTTCTCCTCCCCACAGGTCCATGTCCTGCCACGCGAGTTACAGCCCCCTCTGTTGTTTGCCTTGCCGGACAACACCAGATTCAGTCTGGTGGATTTCCCTTTACACCTACCCCTGGAACTGCTTGGAGTGGACACATGTTTGAAGGCTCTCACTGCAATCATGTTAGAGCACAAGGTATTTGATTGACTAGATTTGCAAAATGTACTATGAAAATGATAAATTGGTTCACATATTTTGTGATTTTTTGTTTGTTTTAAACCCAATTACTGCCAGGGGTTAATTACCATACCTGGCCATATTCATTTTGAGCTGCCAAATGGAAATACGGCAAATTTTACTTTTTTGGACTTCGACTGACCAGAAAACAATATTAAAGAATATATGTCTGGAAAACAGATTTTGTTGGCTATGCATGGCAACACTTTCGACAAAAAAAATTTACCAATTTAATCAGCTAAAGGCAGTGATAGGGTTACCGGTAAATGAAATAATTTGGGGAAATTAAAGTTGGTGACAGTGGCGGACTGGGTCTAAAAATATTGATTGCCAGGAGACAAAGGGGGCCCATCCACCAGTACAATTCTATCATTTAATTTTTAAAATAAATAAATTAAATTTTAAAAAAAATATGTAAGTGGAAACAAAAAGATGTAATTAGAATTCGAATAGTTTACTTGTAAGTTTTACTGCACATTATACACATTAACAAATAGTTCAAAAGTACAAAAGTATATTTCAAGCAGTCCACTATATTAAGATCAAGCAGTGTACTATATTAAGAGCATTCGTTTGAGTTCACTGGATGTTTGTGCGAATCTGTCAATAATTGTTTCTGCATCCAATTCGTCTAGCAATTCCTTTTCAATTGATAGCAACATGTATGATTCCAAGTTCTCCACTGACAGCAAATTTCTTAAGCTTGTGTTAATAATAATAATAATAATAATAAATAGAATTTCTATAGCGCATTTCTAATAAAATTATTACTCAATGTGCTGTACATTGCATCGATAACTCATGCATACACTTTCCAAATCTCATACTAAAACACGCACTCTCATCCATACAAACTTTCACACACATAGACGCTCTTAGTCATGCTTATAAATATAATCAATTGTAACATCAAAGTACAGAATAGAGTTTTGAAAATTTAACAGTTTCGGAGGAGAAGGTGATGTTTTACACTTTTCTTAAAGCTTTCAAGATTCGGTGATTCACGGATGTTCAAGGGTATCTGGTTCCAGACAGAAGGTCCAAAATAGTTGAAGGATCTATGGCCTATACTTTTTAGATGGGATTCTTAAGATTGTTTTGTCACTTGATGATCTTAGTGAACGAGATGGTGTGTAGACCTGTAAAGAATTTTTGAGATAGCTGGATGCAGCTTCAGCTTTGAAAATGTCCTCTCACATTGGACTTGAGTAGCTGATAGTGTGCAGATGACTTTATAAAGTTCATAAATGTTATCACATGCCTCGTCATGAAGTCTGTTCGATGCCAGAATTTTAAGTACACATGATGGGCAAGTGCTGCAAATTCTACAGTTGTTGCAACTAGATTCTGTATTCTCACCATCATTAAGCAACAGCTTTAATACATCGAAATTTGAAGCAAAAGAAGTCCATTCCAATTTTACTTGATCTTGGCTGATTTGTGGAAATGGCTTAATAATACATTTCAGTTCTTCATCTTCAAGGCCCTTCTTAGCAATAGTTTTAAACTTTGTTGGGTCCAAACAGGATAAATCTTTGTGCAACTGTTTATGTTGTACAAAGCGTGATTCTAATGACTGGACAATGCGACCCATTATTAGGCTAAACACATTTACTCGAAAATCAGCTAGAAAATCCGAGGAATTTCTTTCATCACCAGTGAGCTCATCTGCCATTCTTTTCTTCTTTCTCTGCCTCTTAACTGGCAATGCTGTTTCCAAAGGATCAATTTCCAATGTTTGATTTGCATCCATATTCATCTGTGAAATTTGGTCATTTCATATATTTACAAATTCCAAAACCTTGCTGTGAACGTTATCAAATGTTCCCGTCTGTTCCTTCAGCTTTGTTGTAGCTGAATATACCAAACTCCATGCAGTAAACATATCCAAACCACTTGTCTGTAGATAACTTGACAACGGGGCTGTAGTTTCAAATACATACAAGTATATAAAGGCTGTCAATATGGTTTCAAACTTTGAAAGACTTTGATGTAAAACATATTGTTCTTCAAAGAAAATGTAATATTTGAAGCTAACTGGAGATATTTCAAGGTAAACTATGGTAAAGACCTTACAACCTGCTAAATATAAAAAGAATAGTTTCTCATGACATTTTAAGATTTATATTGTAGACAATAGTAATTATCATAACCCTGTAATAGAATTAAGATGTAATAGAACTTTTATAATATTTTCATGCGAATAATTTTTTTCTAATATATATATATTTTTTGATAATTTATATTTTAAATATATTGTCTAATGTCTAAGGGCGCCCACTTCCTCAGGGGCCCACTTGCCATTGGGCAAGCTGACAACCTGGCCAGTCCGGCACTGGTTGGTGATGTACATGTAGGGTTGAAGTGCTCTCAGTCAAATCTGTTTCATATTGTATATTGTAGTAGTAGATGAAAGCTGTGCTAGAATTTCATATTTTGAGAATGCACTTGGTCACCTTTGAACTCAAAGAAATTGAAAATTAAACCTGCCACAGTTTGATGTATCAGGTAGGAGTCGACGCTTTGTACATGCAATAGTGTCAAGCTTAGAAACTTACATTATCTCTCAGACCACTCATACATGGATGCACTTTTATCAGAATCATCACTGTTGAGAACTGTAGGTTGCACCATCGTTGTCTTTCACAGATATACTGAAAGGAAACATTTTGTTCTGAGAAGGAAAATGAAATGTGAAATGGGTAGAGATAAGTAAGGAGAGTAAGCTGATCACAAAATATTTAAAGCAGACCTACCAACCATACCCAAAAATCCTAAGATTTTAGCTTGCTCCCAGATTTCCAAAAAACCACATGAGCTGCCCTGGATTTCTGTATTCCCAGTCAGGTAAACAAAAGAAAACAAACATGAAAATGGAGCTAAAAAATCCCAGGCAGAATAAACACCCCTTGTCATGAATATTACTTGGCAGAAAATTGTATCTACATGGTTGAATTCCATATACATTTGATCATGCATTTGATTAAATTGAGAACATTATAGATAAGAAAACACTATTGTTGATTCTGAATTGGTGAGATTTTGTCCTTATCATCTCTGATTGGGAGTTAATACTGTTTGGCAGGTCTGTATAATGAAAACAGAAAAAAATGAAAATCAAAATGTTGACTGGGTTTTCATTGTCTTTAGTATTGTAAATGTCATAAAATTAAATCAAAATCATTGTCAGTCTTTGGAGTTTCGAACTACTGTTAACATTGCTTACTCTTTGTTTGGCACAAAATTCCTTGCTAAATTCCTAGTTGTAAAGTTAATCAGTTTGATGTTCTGTTGCCTGGGAAGATATTAAACTTAATAGTGAGTATTAGAATCACTGAAACTCTGTGGTGCTCTGCCAGAACTGCAGAAAACCGTAGACTTTCTTAAAAGAACAAATCTGCAGATTTAGATTTGGTGAATGAAAGAAGAAGAAGAAGAATCACTGACAGTGATTCCTGAAAATCTCAGATAATTGAGAGTGCTGAAAGGTTACTGACAATTAGAAAGAGTTCCATACATCCCAGCATTACCCAGACGAGATACCTTAAATCTGTCCCCAACTCTGTTCTTAGGCCTAAAGCTAAACCCTACCCTGCAGCCTTTCGGTGAGAAAACAAACGTTCAGGGTTAGGGGTAAGGACAGGTTTAGGATATCTTGGTGGAGTGGTCAGGATGAAAGGGACTTTTTCTTAACAGTTATTGCTTCCTGTTTGCAGGTGATCTTACAGTCTCGAGACTACAACGCACTATCTATGTCAGTGATGGCTTTTGTTTCTATGCTGTATCCTCTGGAGTACATGTTTCCTGTCATACCTCTGCTTCCCACCTGCATGGCATCTGCTGAACAGGTAAGTTAGGACTGTCACTAAAACATCGTCAGTGTCACTGATTTGCAGCTTTGTCATTGCTGTCACCATCATCAACTTCAATAAGATCCACACATAATATTTACACATTTTTCCCATTTTAACATTCAGCTTTGTAAACAGTTAAGGGGTAATGCTTTATTACCTCTGATGAAATACCTGATTTGACAAAACTTCTGTAACATTGTATATTTTTTAACAGAAAAATGCAGATTTCTAAATTTGCTTTTTATAGAATAGAGCAAGTAAGTAAGTACAATGAGTAAAACACAAATAGTTCTACTAAGAAAAAAAAAATTACTTTCCAACATACCCACTAATGATAGTCAAAATAGCCATTATAATCCCAATTAGTGGTCACAGTCATAATTTACACAAATTCTCTATCATACCAAGTGTTTTGTGTGAGAATTGACTTAATTTGGGGGGAGGGGGGGGGGGGATATTAACAGAAAAGTATAGGGCCCAAGTCGTTTTTCAACATTCTTAAAGGAATGTCCCAGATAAAATAAGGGTTAAAGTTTGTACTTTGCCTTCAGAATTCAACTTTTTAAATGAAATCAGTTTTACACAAAAGCTACAGGATATTTAAAGTGGGTTGTATTCTGAAAAAGTTCTGAAAATGGCTGACGCTAATGTAGTGTGACTGACAGTGTGTTTAAAAGTGCAAGTGCTACACCCCACTCCTTCTCTGGCATCCATAGCCCTGTAGAAGAGTATATTTAGGGACCAGTTTTTCTAAATACACTATTTTTCCACAGCTGTTGCTGGCTCCAACCCCCTATTTGATTGGTGTGCCGGCAACATTTTTTGGCTACAAGAAAGATTTTCCATTACCAGATGATATTTGGATTGTTGATCTTGATGGAAACAAGGTAACATGATATTGCTAACATTATGTATTGTCACCTCGGTACTTTTTTTTATCTACCTCCACTTTTTACTTGCATTGAGATAAGGCCACAGTATGACATAACAATTTGTATTCTGTCATTCCTGCAAAATTTATAAGGCTGTCTCACCTTGGGAAGTGGATCTTAAAGTGTTAAAAAGTTGGTCTAGCATTCTGCAAAGTTTAAATACAAAACTTTACATGCAATTTTCTCAAAGTGTGCTGATGTAGAGATGACATTCTATCTTCACAATCTTCTTAGCTGAGAGTTTGATTAACAGTTACTCAACAATAATCTGTTGTCTTTACAGAGGGTTTCGGGGGATGGGGGATGGTGCCTATAGATGTGTGTCCAGAAAAGTAAAATTTTGTCAGTTTTATTTAAAAATTGTAGTACCAATACCTGCTGTTTATATGGTGTGTTGCTAATAACCTTGGCGGTCAGGTCAATCAGGTCTTTTTGAACATGTGTATCGTGTTTACTTTGGGTCGTAACAACAATGGTGGATTAATTTTAAGTGACCCCTATGATATTTGGATAAAATATTGTGATGAAATGCACGAAGTTCTGTTGTTGAATAGAAGGCCAACAATCAAGAATTTTCTGCATTTACATGCCGTTTAACACATTTTATCCTTTCCCCCAAGAGCTCTGCCCTTTTTTTGTCCCTAAGTCAGGCTATTCAGGTGAACAAATTATTTTTTAAGTCAGGTACTTAATGTACGAATTACATGGATCATGACATTGACTCATCCCTCTTCCACTATGTAAAGGTTCAACGTCTATGATGTTAGTTTTCTTAGCACACCTTAAGCAAGAGATTTGATTTCCAGCTTGTAGAGTTGGTGATCATTTTCTCCCTGTTTTCCCAGATGAAAAATTTATAGTTGGCCTGATGCAGCATGGTGTAGTTTTACATCAGAATTCATTATTACATGCATGGAACGGCTTCTCAAGTACGCAGATGGCCCCCTTCTTCTCATTTCACATGTAGAGGACAACCAGCATCAAAGTCAAAAGTTTCCCTAAGATTTTCCTCAGTTGGAACTTCAGACCGTTGGTACTATAACATGAGTATGACGAATAGTTGCATTGTAATAAAGGTAATCGGACGATGCCATTTTGTCAGACATAGAAGGGGTGACGGGATAGATAAGCCAGCGAAACTAGCGTGAAAAAAAAACGAGAGGTGCAGCAACGAAATAAGCAAAACACAAGGAGAACATTGCTGTACAATAAAGTGGCCTCCTGCAGGACCTGTTTTGTAAAATATGGGACACAATAATGGCCTCGCTTGTTGCATGAGGAGGCCAATATAGTGGTCTTCCTTAGGACGAGGGTTAAATTTAAATTTGATGCTAATGAATGTGTGGAGATGTATTTATATCACAAAGGATATATGCAAATGTAAAAATTCGTAGTACTTGATAAAATTTTTGTTGTTGTTTCAGATCGTTACCCCGAGGGGTACAGAACCTTTACCTCCATTACCTGAACCAGAGGGCACAGCATTGAAAACACATCTTAAACAGGTGAGAAAAGTAAACAATAGACATGAGACAATAGACTCCAGATTAACAGTTTTAAATCCTTCAAGGCCTGTATACTAGCTCATCTTGGTGAAAATTCAGATGATTGGACGGGCTCATTGAAATCTACTGAAACATCTCAATTACAAAATAGAAATCATAAAAGAAAGACTGCTTTGTGTTTCAAGTAGCCTGTTGATATTTATAGATTTAATGTCTAATAGTAATATACAAATGGAGAAAGTTTGGATATAGAGTATGTCTAGATAAGACGCAAATGTTTTACAAGCATGGAAATTTAAGAAATTGCATTACCTGTGTATGATTTATAAATTGTTCTGATCAGCAAAAACTTTTGCAACATTTAATCATTATATGTTCTTTAAAACTTTCAGGTAAAAAAAAAAGGCTTTCTATTGTTTGTTTTAAAAAATAATTTTGCACTGCCATCATTTGTCATCTTGTTGAATGATGGTGATGAATCATAATGCACGTTTTTCAGTTTTGTTCACCTTTGTTTCACCAGTGTGTTTCAGTGAAGGTAAATTTCTGAACACATTTTTCTCAGTCACCTGTCCATTTCTTGAAGCTGCAAGGGATTCTAGGATTTTTCGCTCTTGTAGTTTGACTGTAGAGCTAATATAACAGGGCTCCTGCAGATCCTTAAAGTCTGTAGGCTCCTTAATTTTCTCAAAACTGATTTTGTGGCCCTGAAAAGTCTTTAATTTTCAAAATTTATCTGAAGGTCCTTAAAAAAACCCTTAAAGTACAAGCTTGTCATAACTTTGTTGAGGCAAGTTTCACATTTTTTTGGGTTGAAATCTAAAGGCTCTTCTTTGTCAGTTTTGATCTGTCTGATCAATGTAGCATCAGTCTTATAGTGCTTAGCAAGAATGTGAGTAGTAATTGTTTTATTACAGATACTTAAAACATTGGATGCTATTGCTAGAGTATTCGTAAACTAGTTCAGAAAGAGTATGAAAAGGTCCTTAATTTTACACTTTAGATCTGTGGGAATCCTGTTATAAAATCTTGCTTTAGATCATCTAGACAGTGTAGACTTAAAAAACAAGTGAGAAATGACTCACTCAAGGTGGCACCTCGTGTCATTCATATTTATCATAGAGGACAGATTCCTGATGGTGATATTGACCTCTTTTTGTATTATTGATGTATCTTTTACATTTTTAATGTACTTTTTAAGAGACTACTAGCCCATGGCAAGCCTATGTAGGAAAAAGTTCAGGAAATTTGTTTGTGGCCTTGTTCCATCCTTGTGTAGTGTCAGGTCATTTTATGGAAAACAATAATATTTGAAAGTTCCAAATCATTATTCCTTATTCCTTTCTGGGTAGGCTTCATCTGTCTTGAGCACAATAGAAATTACAGAAAAAATGTTATCTAGGGGAAAAGAAGCAGCTTTAGAAAGTTGACACTTCGAGCCCTTTGTTTGATAGCCAGGTTTGTCTTGATACCTCAAGATCTAAACCATGCCTAGTCTTTCTGTAGAGGTTAGATACCACCAATGAGGACTAATCCTCAGTAGAATTTAATTTGTCCACTGGCCAAGTTCTCAATATAAACACAGCTGTTTGGTCTGGGTTATTTTCCTACATCCAGACATGTCTGGTGCAACATCAGAGTTTAAAGTAGAAAAAGATAAAAATTAATCTTATTTTGACAACTTTCTTCATTATTTTCTGGGAAATGCTTGATTGGATTTTTCTGTGATGAGCAGCCATGTATACAACCATGCCTATTGTCTGTATGGCAAAACCGTTCTGGTACTTTCAGGATGTTGGGAAAAATTTGAGAAATACATACATACATGTATTTGTTGTTGGTGAAAAAGAAGTTGAAGTAGTTCAGTAAAGTGCCAGACAGTGGTGACAGCATACAAACTGTACCATTGATACATAAGTGTAATCTGTGAAGTGTTTGAAAATGTTTCATAATTATGTTCTCTCTCTATTAAAATCATAACAATTTGCCTTTATTGGGCATGGGTTGATGTGCCTCTTGGAGAGTTCCTCAATGAAATGGTCATTTTGTTGGCAAGTCTGAAATACACAAGCGGAGCATCTTTTTGTCTGTGCAGTATTAATGAGCATGTCTTTGTCTTTGCTTTATGAATCTTCTTTAATAACTTTCAGCCACAAAGGACAATTGAACATAGAAGAGCGTTTTAGACATTGTCTAGAATATCAAATATACTGTGGATTATTTTTCTGCTGTTTATTCTGGTGCGGTAACAAATGTTTTCTGGCAAATAGAGTTGTTACCCCTGTTTTTTGTGTTTAGCTCTGTTCTGAATTTTGCTGGTAAAAGTATTTGAAATTGGGCATAAAGAAAGGATGAGGAGAAAAAGACTTTCAGGAAAGACAAATGAAAGAGAATGAGAGAAGGACAGAAAGAATGATAATTTATATTATTTCACTAGCCTATATTATCAGTTTGGATTTGTGATAGCGGAAACACAAAGCTTTCTCAGCTGCTTCATAAAATTTGCTTGTTTTCTCAACTTGTCCTGTATGAATTTTATTTGGGTTTCCGACCTCACATAACATTTAACAGAATGTCATCGGTGCACGAGGTGATTATTTCCTTCTGTATGAACATATAGATAATTACTTCTTGCACTGAACTGACAATACATCATGTGTGTTCTTGAGCATAAAAGCTTACCAATAAACAGTGTTTTAGAACTGTCTTGTTAGTTGCATGTGGGGCAAATTTTAGCGCTGGTGAATTGTTGCTTGCCATTTCCTTGTATGATTTGAAATGATGACTATCTAGGGGGAGTTAATTTTTCCATAGCTGACTTCATGAACGCAGGAAGAAACAGCGTGTTTCATAGAAAAGATTATAGAATTTAATCTAAAACGGACCCATATTGTGTTATGTCCAACATAAATTTAATTTTTTTTTAGTGGCTGTATATGATTTGCAATATTTAAAAACAACCTGGACGAAAGCAATGGAAACAGAACTATTAGCCACACAAGCATAATGCTCAGTTTTGGAACAAAGAGAAAAAAGCAATACAATAGCAGGAATTCAAGAAAATCTAGAAAACTCCCAGAATCTCCCTGAAATTTGTTATGTCCCAAATTCCCAAGTTTTTCTCATTTTCTCTTAGAAACTCCTGACATTTCAATCCACTGCTATCTCTACCCACTCCTTTGGGGGAAAAAATAATTTTTTTTTTTTTTCACAGGTTTGGTAAATTTTGTTTCAACCTAACAAGTCAGTGGAACACAGGGAAAACGCAAATGCTTGTATCTTATATATTTTTTTGTGGGTTATGTTTCTTTTTTTTTTTTACGAGAAAAATGTTTTCTGATCCTCTTAAAATTTTTGAAAAACCTATGAAACCGCCCAGAATCTCCCAGAAGGTATTGTTTTGTGACTCCAATGAGCCTGACTTATGGGCAGGAAACCTGTTTACTGCTGCATAACTTCCACTCATCAGTCTGTCCTTGGCATAGAAGAGATTAATCATTGTTTTAGCCAGTTTTGTCTAGGACTGTTGATTCAATGATCTCAATGAAAGGAATTGGACAAGTTAAAATAAACATCATTTTCACACAGGGCAGCCAAGGTGACTCTGACCTATTATGATAAAATCATTATTTACCTTTCCATTGCCCCTGTTGACTTGGATTTTTCTGGATTGTCCTGTTTGAGTCCTCTCATAAATTGTATTCAAATGAAACTAATTTGATGTTAATTGATTTTCATTTACCTGGGATGGTCATGCACTATCCAGTAACAGGGCTAAATCCTTATTCGGGGCTTCCCGTGAGAGTGAATATGAGAGAGCTTGATGATCGCAGTAGAAAAAAGTAGAAACTAAAAAGCAGAAAGTAGCATCTGGAGATAGGGTGGAATAACACATAATTAGAAGAAATAGATTAAATAAGCTTAGAACCAAAAGGAAACTAAATGAATCAGAGTAATGCTTACTTAATGAATGATTATATATATATATACCATGCACTCTTCAAGGGCGCCCACCATACCCCATCACCAAGAAAAGGGTAATTGTTAGCCTTGAGTATGAAAATATTTCACTGAAGTTTTCATATTGCACAATGAAATTTTTATTTTATGGGATTTTAGGATATTGCTTGGAAACCAAATTTTGAAAGGGCCTTGCTTTGAATATGCATTTAGTGAAATTTGTTTATTTTCAATGGTGTGTCATCCATGGTGATCTTGATTTCATTTTCAACTTCTGATTTATCTGGTGATGGTTTTGCTTGCTTTCATACTAAGACCACAATTTTTCTTCTCTCCCCCCACCCTTTCTTTTTCATTTTCTGGCATGCGGGATTAGGCATTGGCCAGCATGAGCATGACTCCTCAGCCAATCAAAAACCTTGATGCTCTTGCTCAGAATCCTGATCTGTGGCAGCGACGAGACAGCTTGACTTCTGCAACTGGTTTCAACCCTCTGATCTATGGCAATGATGTGGATTCTGTAGATGTGGCCACACGTGTGGCTATGGTAAGTATTTCCCAATTCCTGACATTGCAGAGTTGTTGTGATTAGCCAGTTGACCAACTTGGAGATGTTAATTTTGTTAGCATTTCAACTCATTCCCATTTTGAAAACCAAAACAAAACAAAGAAATAAACAAAAGCAACAAAACAACATAAAGGTCGCTTAGAAAACTACAGATCATTGTCTGTGAGGTGCACAAAACTGACAAATGTTTTATTTTTTAATGTCGGAATGTAATAATGTGTGAACACCTTGAGACCCCCTAAATTGTAGTGCTCGGCATAAATACATTTATTATTATGATTATTATTACACATCTGAAAGTGGAAGTAAGAAAGCAGCACAAACTTTACCTAGAAAACTGGATGTGCAGCATCGGAATTAGATTTACATTGATTGTTTCTTAAAGAGGAAGTAAGAATTTTAAATCTTGGATGCTTTTTTTCTCTTTCAGGAGGCCGAATAAGAAATATTTCTGTTTTTTAAGATATAAGAATAAACAGTTTTACAGTATTAGATTTGTTTATGGGATTAAGTTTTGGGTGACAAATATTTTTATGTGAATTGAAATGTTAGTGTTATTCTTAGTGTGCTTCCACCAAACAGTTGTTTCAGCAGCTCATGATTGAAGTAAACATTATTTCATGTGAAAAAGCCTCGACTGTGAAAATGTCAGTATTTTCAGATTTATGAGGTAGCACTAAACATGCCAGTTGTCATTGTTATATGAGGCTTAAAAGAACTGTTATTATGCTTTTTATCTGTTTGGAATTACACTCTGGCCTATCATATTGTTGCCACAAGTAATTACACAGAAAACAAAATATTGTGAAGCTTTTTGTTTTCTTTGCAACTGTTTAAAAAGCCATTTCTCCACTGCACATCACAAAGCTATAAATAACTCAGTGCAGTCAACTTTTTGCAGATGGGCAGCACACTTCGGTGCATCATTCAGTTATCACAGTGCACAAAATGATATGGAACAGGCTGTTGAAGAAAGCAGACTTTATAAGCCCGTTGTAGCTGGGTTATTTTGTTTGTACTGTACAAATGTTTGACAATAACTTGTGATCTTTTCACCAAACAGGTGAGATTCTTCAATTCTCCAAACACGCTTGGGAACTTCACGGAGCATACCAGAACCCTTCGTCTCTATCCGCGTCCAGTGGTGGCTTTCCAGCTGTACAGTTTCTTGAAGTCTCGAGGAGAAAGGACTTTATTTACATCTAAGTTAGCCAGAACACAGGTAAACCTGCCTGACCTGCCTGATCAGCTGGTTTGAAAAAAATGACCAGGTTCATGTTAACTGCAATGAAATTGGGAGGAGAATTATCACATAAGGAGATTTAAAATAAGTGTTGAACTTTGAATTTTGGACTGCAGTGTTAATAGTCTAACACTTAATAGTTGTAGGTGAAATAATTGGAAAATGAGATGACGGCATAGATGTATTGGTCTTCTTGAAAAGAATCATGATGAGGTGTGTCTCTTTTCACAGTCTTGTTCTTTTCAAGCCTAGTTCATTCTTATTTCAGGCAGTGGAGTATCTCTCTGAATGGTCACTTTGTCCCACCAACCTGGTGTATCAGCGAGTTCAGACAGCTGTGTACGACCCAAGCCTGATAGGAGACAAGCCCAAATGGTATGCCATGCAGCTGCAGCCTGTGGACTTTCATGTCTATGACAACAGCTCATCTCTAGGGGCAGCTCTGACCTCAGTGACGGAAGAACAGAGTGACGACAACCCTACAGATGAGAGTGGTAGTGATAGTGATGGAGCAGAGAGCACCAGCTCATCCTACTCCTCTCTCAGTGACTTTGTCTCAGATCTTTTCAACAGTGACATCAGAGGAGAAACACCATGTAAGTTTGAAATGCTGAGTCTTTCTGCTTTCTGCTCATCATTTTAAAGCCTGGGAATGTTTTTTTTGTGTGCTAAAATTAACAGTCATGCTTGTATTGTTGTTAAAATCCAGGGGTGCTGCAGAATTTCTAAGCTGTCATTTTAAAAGTTGAATTTTTAACAGCAAGTGCGTTAAGCTAGTCATAAATCTTTTATCCCCGTAACCGAGAATCTTGTTATCAAAAAAAAACAGCGGTAAAAGTCTTTCATTGTGGTTTCAGTATGCGCCCCATTTCTTTTGCTCGACGCTGCAGCCTAAATAACACTTTCAAAAATTATAAACTTAATTCTTTTATATGTCAGCTAATCTAATCCAATTGCTTTTGTATCGCCTTGCCATATTTATTCAAGATTCAGGCAGTTTTTGAAAAAAAATGTTAAAATGTGAAATACAAATTTGTGTGTGTGTGTGTGTGTGTGTGTGTGCTTCCCTTAATAAGCCCACTGCATGGGGGTCTATATTTGACACATGTTCAATTTGGTGCATACATTTGTGTGCATGAGATCTGAAGGATGTGTGGGGAAGGGGGGTGTATTCAGGGAATGCCAGAAGATACCTCATTTAAGGGGATGAAATAAAAGAACATGTACACTGTGAGTGAACTAACATTAAAGCATTTTGACTTTCACACTGTGCAGTGCATGTGAGTGAGTAAGCAACATGATATTAAATAATGTTATTATGTTGTTTGTTAAGGCCTGCCATTAATTACTATCCAGCTTCCTGGTTGACACTTATAATTTCACCTGCTAGGTTTGTTAACTCATGATTTGCCTTGTCAATGGAAAGGCATTTTGCTTCACAAAAGAAAACATACGTATTGGCACTGACCATTTCTATCCACCGTACTCAGATCTTGGAGAAACAGTTTAGCCTGTAGTTAAATAGTGTGGCACCACAGCCATGCTAAATTTTGAAGATCATTGGACATTTGAAATACTGCAATTTCATTGACCTAATTCATTCTGATGCAACCTTTAATTACTTTTTGTGCCTCCCATAAAATTTTCAAAATTTGAGTCAGATGGATAGAATCACGATATAATGATATGGTAAAAACAATAATAATATTAAATTATTGCACATCTATAGTGCCATAACGACATGAATTCTACAACTGTGTAGCCATCCCTAGAAGTGGGCAATGATCATATTTGATCATACATACATTTGCTCAGTTATTCTTGCATATTTGCATTATCCTATTCTGTATTCACATTATAGAACTGCAAATATTTAACCGCTCCTAATAGCCCCACCCACTTTGCATGAATGCTTGCCTGAGTGTTGCTTGCTTTCTACCACTCTAACAGCGTTTGCACCTGAGATGCAAATCCTGGCTGTGGATGAGGCCAAAGTGTATTCACCCCCTAGCAAACTTCATCTACCTGAAGCACCATCCACTAACAGTGACTCAGCCCTCTCTCTGCAGGAGGACAGTGACATGAGCTCTTCGGGCTCCTCCAGTCCTTCCTATAGTCAAGATGACAGACAGGTGGGATTGAACATGGCAATAAATCTGTGGTTCTCTCATCTTTTCATTTCAGAATGCCACTTTGTTGTGGGTGGGTGGGAGAAACACACACCTACACTCACACATGCACACATTTCCAGCTTAAAATGAATAATGTCATTAATATGCGTGTCTATATGAGAGTGTGTGTGTGCGTGTTTTCTTCAAATTGAGTGAGTGAAAATTACACCAAGGCAACTACAAAAGAAACAAAAAATAAATAAAAATATCTAATTATGACAATTCTCTACTCCTTCCCTTCCTCAAAAACACACCTGGTGAGAAACACTGACATAAATTATTATATTTGAACAGAAAGATTAGGAGCTGTCCATCATGTGAATTAACCATCAGATATCAAAGTTTCCTTTCATTAGTTCGGGAACAGAGCTTACACTATCTCATTCTTTTTCCCTTTTCATGAATTTTTTGCTCGTTACAAAACACTTGAGGACAGGTAGTTGCATTTTCAACCAAATGGACAAGGGATTTCACAGTAAACATAATTTGTTGTTGCAGAATGATCAAAGCCCTGTATGCCACCAGCTTTCGTTTGGATAGTGTCGCCCGAGCAGAGAAGGCATCATTAGGAAATTCTTAACTCTCTGTACTGGTGTTCTGTTAAATTTTGTTACCCTGTTGACATAGATTTCATTCATTAGTTTAAGTGGCAGCAGAGGCAGAAAAGATATTTTCAGATGTGATGAATCAGTTGCTGTCAATCAGTATGGGAGGTGTTATCTATTTGGTATTGAATAGAAGAAAGAAAGCTTCAGTTAATTTTCTGTGTTCCACCACTAGATTTAACATTCTTGGTACTACTTCACACATAATAGTTAACATTTGTACTGACCTATTGTTCACCTTGTTGGATATGAAGTCTTTGACAGAACAGACCTGTGAAGAACATTGTAAATCACCATTAACCCCTGGAAGTGTGAAATTACCACTGCAGTTTAAATTGTACTTGATCATTTTATATAGCAACTGTCGCAACTGTACTCATTTCACAATACATTAAATGACAGCTTTTTCAACAGAACCAAACATCCATTACTGTCATGATTTACACTTCCTGTATGTGCCATTGTTCACACACTGCAATCAGTATTACATTTATCTTCCTCTTTAACAAAACTGGTGACTGTACATTTGATATTCACCTGAGCTATAAAGTTACTGCTCTGTAAATTAAAAATTTTTCCTGACATCCTGAGGGGGAGAGTTGTTACAGAGTTGGATGTACATGTGCATGCAACAACATTTCATTTTTGGGTTCATTTTTCTCTGGTACTTTCTTCTCAGGAGACTGTGTTCCGCTATGATTCAGGAAATTTGATAGACACAACTCGATCAAATTCTGGGTAAGTTGTCTGGAACCAAATTTTATTTTGTGATGTGTGAGTGCATGATGTTTGCAGAATTGATCTTCCCTCAATAGAGTAACCATGTCAGGATGGAAAATACCTGACAGAAGAAACATTAAAATGAGTTCTTGAGGGCACAGACGAACTTGCTCACATTTTTATCAACCTGAAAGAGGATTCCAAATTTTCTCTGAAAAAAAAGCATGACTGAACGATTAATTCTCATGGAGGAGCAAAACTGTACATTTCACTTGAGAAAAGTAATTTTTACAACAGTTGGTTTTTTTACATATATTTTCGCCTTTAAAATGATGTAACTAGAGATGAGGGCCTGTTGGGAGTGCCACCGGAGCCTTAAGATTTTATTTTAACAGTGAACTAGATGTAATCACAGATTTCAGACATTGACAAGTCCATGAAATGATCTAAATTCATTCAGCTTCTTAACAGATTATTTATTCAGACTTGTTTATCATTTTACCAAACAAAGTCAGCATTATGTCCCACAAACATTGCAGCTTTCCTCCAGACCCCTCATTTACCAGCCGGTCCCCAGCCACCCCAGCATCACCACACAGCCCGCACATGGCCAGAGCATCTTCCAACCCATCTCAGTCACCAAGGACTCCACCCCCTCGGCCTGGTATGCCTCCAGCATCATCTCCACGCAGGACCCCACCCACTGCCAGGAGACCTGTAACGCACAGTCCAGGCTTGAGGCCATCCAGTGGTAGTGTGTCTAGTACCTCCACCAAGAGGGCAGGAAGGGTAAGGAAAAACAATGGTCTTGTAATGAGAACCTGAGCTCTTGACTGTGTTTAAGTCACACAAAAAAAGCTAACACTGACACATAGAATTGACAAATTTTACTGTTTGGCCACAGTTTTAGAGATCATAAAAAGAATTGTATTTTCTGTGTACTTGTTGCATTTCTGTCTTTCTCACCTTTCCCTGATCTCCATATTTGCTTAATAAACAGCCCCCCCTCTTTTATGAAATGTATTGTGTTTTGACACCAGCCAGACTTGTAAGTAGCTTCTTGTCCTTTCTTGTCTCAGGGCTGGGGAGACAGTGAGAAGTCATCTCCATCCTCAATCATCTCCACAATTGGCAGTGAGCTGTCAGGCATGGCCCAGTCAGCCACAAGCACTGTGTCAGAGCTGCTTGGTGAGTGTCTTTGTGTTTTAAGTGCTCTGATAGAGCAGTCTTGTGGTTGAACTGTTGTTCTTGGTGGTATTCTGGTTTGAGGAAATATAATTTATTCTATTAATGATTTAAAAATTATTTTTTAAAAATGTGCTTTGCAGGCATTCTGTTACGGGAGAATATAATTTATTTTTGTATTTACTTATTTCTTTTTTATGTGCCTTTTAAGCACATTCTGTTATTGGTAAATACAATTTATTTTATTAATGACTAATTTTTTATTTTATTTTTCTTATTGGCATTCTGGAATGGGAAAATATAATTTACTTCATTATTATTTGACTTTTTTTTTTTTTTTGGATATCCCTTGTTGGCATTTTAGTATGGGAAAATACATTTTGTCTTATAGCTTATCAATGTCCTATTTATTTTTAATTATACGTGCCTGGTTGGCATTCTGGTGTTTAATAATGGAGTTTATTTTGTTAGTGATTTTGGTATTTTCTGACTTGAAGGTAGCAATAAAGTCCAAGCTGTGCCACCCCAGGCAAAGGTAGCTGCACCCAAACCTTTCACACCTTTAGGTAAGTAACTTTGGGATGCTGAAGCTTGTTGTCATAAAGGGTCACAACTACAGGAAAGCAAACAAAATTTGGCTTTTTAAATGATGTTACACATAATGTAAGAACTCATAGATGACCTGCCAACTGCACCTTATTTTACAGGGCTGTCCTGTACTTGGTGTGTTGGGATGGATGTAAGAAATAAATCTATTACGAAAAAGAAAATTCTTCCAGGTTTGAGGATAAAATCCAGTGGAGTGCAAGACAGTGGCGACACTATAAACATTGTGCTAAACGTAGAGTACATTATGTCATCTGTAAAGTGTATTACAGTGTTTCATATCTGTGTTTTCCTTTCTAGGACATTATGACTAACTTAAAAGTTTTAGTATGCCTAATTATGGCATGGCTAAATGTGTCACATAGATAAGTGAATGTAGTTGGCAGATCTGACCCAAGCACATGGGCACCCTGATTGATAAATTTTATGAATAAATTAGAAATAAAAATGTGTAAATGAAATTAACTCAGTGGAGCACAGGAAGAGAAAAAAAAATTGATTTTAAAGCCTATGGAACATCTGTATGTATGTACTCTGCCGAATGATTAACTCTTTCGGGACAAATCGCAGATTTATCGGCGCCAGTGAAAAACACATTTGGATGTATCGCCGATTTATATTATATTCTACATTCAGTTCTCTTTTATTTCATGTATAACATTTTACTTTACTATCAATACTTTTTTTTTCTGTAAGGGTTTTTCTGAGCCATGCTGTTTTTTTGCCAAGGTGGGAAAAAATTAATTATGTTCAGACTTGACCAAAGCTCCGAACTCAGAGGTCCTGAAAGAGTTAAGGAGATGAGATGAAACCTTTGCGGAAAGTGTTCCAGCATTTTTACAGTAGCAACTGAAATTTTAATTGTATCTCTTATTGTCAAATTGATTTTGAACATTTGGCAGCAATCATTGGACTTTTTGAGTAAGTAAATCTGCATGTTCATTTCCTGTCTTCTTCTAGGTAATCGCAAAGCCTTAGTGGAGAAATCAGGTTTGGTCAAACATGCAACGAACAGAAAACAGCAAAAAGAACCAACAAAGCTATCACCTGTTGACCCCAAAGCTAACTCAAACAGGTAAGTGTTGAGCATAGTGATGTCATCGGCTGGTCTCAGTTGAATGATGAACAAAGGATAGGAATGTTTTTGACTTGCTAGGGAAATGTGAGATGTGATGACAGAAAACATCTCCCGTCATGTTATTATGAAATCTGTTTTTATGTTCTGCAATAGCCACTGGGAATATAAATAGTATTTTGCTTTGTTTGTCACCACTTTAGATTTTGGCTTGAAATTTGAGTTGAGGTTCCAATATATTCATTTGTAAATTTATTATCAGTAGGAATGCTAAAGGTGACCAGATTAGAAGGAAATTTGAACTAAAATTTCTGTATGCTGGTGGTATGTGAGTAGAAATTCTGTATTGGGAAGTTTGAAAGTTTGATATCACATTCTGTGATGTCATATTGATTACCTGTTTCAGGAGAAAAATTCCTTCTTGTTGGCTTACCTCTTTAGGTCTCTTGAAATTTAGAATTTTCATTCTTTTTTGTTTCTCTGAGTTTCCAGTTTAATATTTTAATATTTTTGTCTTATTTGTTGAGATTCATATAAGTGAAAACACTGCAATGTTTATGCAAGAATGATGGAAGAATTTGATTTCACAAACCTTTCTGTGGAGAGAAAAAGGAAAACTCTGTGACTGTAATCACAACAATTTGTTGGTTCCTAGCAATTTGAAGAAATGTCAAACAACAAATTGTCCTTCATAACATATGGGACCTTGAGGCAGATACACCAATATTTGGTAATGGAACAGATATTTTCAGTTGATTTTGAAATTGTAAATGTTGAAGGATTCCTTAGAATTGACACAGGCAGAGATTTAAAAAAAAAAAAAGAATATCTGATAGCATAAGTGTGAAGTTATTAAAGAATGTTTTGCCTTCGGAAATTGTTTTCCCTGTAGATCATCATTTCCTTTAAAAAAAAAAAACGTGATATTTTCCTAAAATGGAGACATGCTATGTCAAATGTTCAGTTTGCTTGCATGATAAGGCAGTCTTCATGTAAGGTAACAGTTGTAAAATGGCTTGTGGTTTGGTGCAGGCAAGTAAATTATGAAGTGGTTTAACTCTTATTATACTCAGGCCCATTCTGTATTTTACCCAAGGCATGTGGGGTTCATACATATGCTGCAGGTATATGGATGTAACTCTTTTTTACCCAAGGCAGTTGGGCTCATACATATGCTGCAGGTAAATGGATGTAACTTCTGTAATCGAGAACAAAAATGCATCCACCTCTTTCTGATAAGTCATTCAGTAAGTTGCACTGGACGAAATTACAGAACTATTAAGAGACTGTGCTGGCAAATTGAGTACATCTAAATTCTGGTTGAACTGATGTGCTGGACACTGGGAATTCAGATTGAGAAGATTAACCTATCAATTTATTTCTGAATTTTGTTGTTGCAGTGAAAATCAGCAGTTTTTAAAGGAAATAATTAACAGTGTGCTGGAAGGGAAAGGTCTCAGTTGGATGAAAGTGAGTCGCATCAATAAACTGATGGAGGATGAGAACTACCGCAACTTTGTGGTCAGTCGGCTCAACCGTAACCTGGATCAGAAGGTCTCAGAAGATGCTAATCATATTGATGATGTGGTGAGTGTGTATTTTGTACTGCTAATGCTGTTTAATCCCGTGGTCAGTGGATCAGATGAAACTATAAAACTGATGATACTTGCGGAGGTGCATGCTTGGATCAGTAAAATGTGCTGTTGATGGGAGATTCAGTGTAGATATGAACAATGTCATTACCTTAGACATGTTGAGGTGGTAAAGTTTGATTACTGTTTTTGAAGTATTAAAGTTGTTGCACACATTTTTGCAGAACCATTTGAAGATTACAGGGGAAAAACAAACATAATCACAAAATATGATTTTCACCTTTACCCCGCCTGCGGACAAGCTTGGCCCATCAGTCGCATTTCTAAGAAACCACAGTTTGGAAAAAGACTTGCAATTACAAAATATTAAAAATTTGGTTTTCAGCTGCAAGAGGGAGATTGTGGAGTTTCAACTTTAAAATCAGTTTTCTCCGTTTGGTTTTTTTTTTGATTATGGTTAATTTTCTCATCTGATCTACATTTCTTACTGGCATTTTTCTCAAAAACCTTAGGGTTCTCCCAGTAGCATTTTAAAATTTTTCTATGGGCGATCCAAGAGTTATTTAACGGTAATTTATTGGACTCTACATTTCAGTGTGTGAGCAAGAATGTTTTCAAGGGCATTTTGTCCCTGATTAAAGCCATCATTCATGGCTTGGGACACACCATCAACAACCATGGTTTAGGGGGCATGGCTTCAGCTTACATGGTGTTGGAGATAGCCCACACTCATTACTGGGCCAGGGATCCCTCAAACAGGAGTGATGCAAGTCTTACTCCAGAGGTAGGTTAACTCGCTAGAGCCCGGATTGTCATATTTGAAGCAGTACATGAGCACAGAAATGTGGATTTTTAACAAATATGACTCTGTTGCAGGGCAACACACATTATTGATCTATGTCAGCATGATTTCCTATGTATTTATGAGAAAAAGAGGAACTTGTCTTGCATTGAGACAGCAGCTAAAATGTATTTTAAGCATACTGCAACAAAATCTCTTGTCTACGCCTGGGACTTGGAGAGTTAAGATCAACTTTGACTATCAATTGTGAATTGCATGTATTTTTCATGTTGAGATCGCTGACTCTGATTGGTCAGTAAGGGGAGGAAGAGACTTGCTTCTGGGCAGTTTAAAATTGCAGAAATTGAAGCCAGTTGGTTAGAAATAATGAAGAGCAGTAGTTTAATTCAGCCAGTTTTTCACAATAAAAAGTGAGATTTTTTTTACAGAGAGAGTAGCAGTGTCAAGTGATTTGGTAAAACTGGAACAGGACTTAAACGGTATTGATTTCTAATCCAACAATGGATGCCTGAAACCCTATGTTGTTTCTGTGTAATTTTGAAGAGGTCACTGGAAGGAAAATATAAAAAGAAGTATTTTTTTTACCCAAGTATAAGTTGTTGAGCAAATGGTCATTTTATCACTGAATGTTTCTATCTACCAAACTCGGATTTTGGAGAAACACTGATAAACACAGATAATACAGTCATCATCACAGCCATGCTGTGTTTAACAATATCAGATATTTGAAGTGTCACTTAGTCCATTTCAAAGAATTTCAAAATTTTGTGAGTCAGCCTTTAATCTCTTCTTTGTGTCACCTGTAAGTACTTCAAAATTGGAGTTAGGAGGATAGAAACATAGATGGAAGAGTTTTAGTGTGAGTTGTACTCTTTGGAGAGATTAATGTCTGTGTATAATGCTATTTTTAAAAAATCATTTGCAGCGTCTGTCATTGCATGGCAGCCATGAGAGTCTGGATTCAGTTAGTCGCAGAATGTCAGATGAAATTTCCACATCAAGTAAGTGTGAACTGACAAATTATTTTTCTTCTTGGAGGATCAGGAAACAACGAGCTTTGATAATCCTCATGTTAAGTTTAACTGATAAACATAATTACAGTTAGAGAATGAAACTTAGTGCTAGCTTCATTTTTGGTAACATTTGATCAATGTTCTTTACATCATCTGGAAAGTATATTGTGTTCCTTATGTATTAAGTTTGACGGGAGTGTAATTTCATACGTTACAGAATATCTTTTCAGGAAAGTTTATCTCAAAGTTGCCTTTCAGTTCATTCACCATTTTCAGCCCTGTCATTAAGGAATTTTGTTTTTGGAGAGTGAAGTTGCTTTTCTGTTTGATCCAATACACTTCAAACATTTACAAAATATTGATGTTCGTTAGTTTTGTAAAGTGCATTGCAACTGACTTTCTGAAATGTTGCACATATTCCTAACGTGAGTCTAATCTTAAACTGTACTATGCTTTACATTATTTAATCAGTGTGCTCTCCATCATGGTTTGATCTTACCCATTGAACTTTCGTTTTAATCATAAGGCGTAATGTAGTGCAGGTCTGCTAACTGTCCTTTATTTTACACTGCTGTCCTGTATCAATAAGGTATCAATAAGGACATTATTATAATATAAATATATATCATATGTATATATTTTTTGTTACCTAAAAGAAGTTCCTGGAAAAAGGCTGGTCTAATAAAGTATAAGATAGTGGTAATGACAGTATTCACATTATACTAATAAACCTGTTAGATGGAGCACATTGATCCGTGAAGTGTAATACAGAATTTGTATTTGTGTTCCCCTTTCTTGGAAGTCTACTTTCAGTTTGCCTGTAAAGGGCAAGGATACTAATGCCTCTTGAGTACCTGTTATTGAAGTGGTCATTTTTAACTGGCAGATCTCTTATGAATTAATGCTGTCCTTGAGATTGTAACGTTGTACCTGTCTCTACATTTTACTGAATTGAGTGCTCGGAAAATGAATAGATTTTGGCAGCACGACATAATTTTACATCCTTCCCTCATTGGAGAAATTTGCAGTAACAGTTATCAGTTTTTTTGTTTTTTAACAGGGAAGCTTAAATCCTTAATTATTTGCATGAATTTTACATGCCTCAGGCAACCCCTGTTCATGTATCAATATATTTATTATATTCGCTTTACTCCCTTCATTTTAATATTATTATATTATTTTATATTTGAGTCTTCAGATGTGGTTTGTGGAAAATTTATGGTATTGAGGATAGAGTGTGAATTTATTGGGATTTTAAAAAATATTAGAAATGGGCTTTTAGTATTCATTTTTTGGAAGGACTTCCTTATACAATACTTGACCACCCAGTCAGGATACCCTAAATCCATCCTTAACAGTGTCCATCAAATCTCAGTCTTCACCCCCATCCCTTATCCTTTCAACCAGAAAACATAGGGTTTAGGGTTAGCGATGAGGACAGTGGTAGGGGTAGGGTTTAAGATATCTTTACTGGGTGCTTGAAACTATGAAACTCTTTTCCATAATTTTTTTGTTTTCTTTAGCTTCACTTGGGGTAATTTTATAAACAAAAGAAAATAAAAAAATATACCTGGTTTTGCCTCTATTTCAACTGATAGTATTCAGAAAAAAACATGCAAAGTGACCTTTTATTTTATTTTGTAGTTTCATATGCCTTGCAAATAGATGAGATCAGTAGTTGGGGTCATTCACATTCTGGTAAAATGATATTTGAGGCATGTTGGAAGTTTGAAGATAAATAGCATTGTGAACCAAAGGTAGCATCTGTAATGTATCTGCCTGTATGTGAAAGGCAGCATTCGATAGTGAGGTGTACATTTTGTCTGCTGCTGAGTGAGGGCTTCCTTAATTCATTATTTTCTTTGTCTTTCCTGACATATTCCTGCTCAAAGCTTTGTTGGACTTTTGAAAGTGGGCCAGATTATACTGCACCGCAAAAACCTGACCACAGTTTTTTCATTTCTTCTGGCAGTGAATAGATAGGGCCCCTTACAAACAGCAGAAGATCTGCAGATACATTTCAATGATTCATATATTTGCAATGCAGCCTAGACATGCAAAGTATTTTGGCATGAAATTTTCATTAAAAGGAATATCATTTGAAATAATAGAGTGGTTGATTTTCAGCCGCACAGTGACGGCAAAGTGAAACTGTTTTCTTTGGGAGCACTTCATGATGTATTCAGGATACCCAGAATGCAGCCTGCACCATTGTGAAGATCTTGGTTCTTTGAAATCAAGCATCTGTAAATTGTCCTTAAATAATGAAAAAGGTCTACTGGGTTTTCTGGATAGTTTCATACTTTGCACAGAGAAGCAAAAGCAATGGCATTTGTTTTTGCAGTAAAGTGTTTTCTTATGAGATTACAGTTAAATCCTTCAAGAGGTTGCTTAGAAATGCTGGGATGAAGATGACCAAAAAAATGCAGTTGAAACATATTGCTGTGTTTGCTGTCAAAGGGACCATTGAAGTGAAGCACCAAGGGGCCATTGAAGCGTAGCACAAAGGGGCCATTGAAGCATAACACAGTGTTTGCTGTCAAAGGGGTCATCCATAAAGTATGTACAGTCAGTTTGAGCTATTTGTGGCCCTTCTTTCCCAATGTACTTTTTTCATATGCTTGGCCCCGACCCCTTCTTTACCCCTTGTTCAAGTGTACGGCCATTATAATGATGAATGTCAATGGTAAGGCTTTGATGTTTGAAAACTTTCAATAGCATTAAAAGTATTGAACTGTTTCATTAGAGACATGATTTTCATATAATCTAACAACTTATTTTTCTAAAAACCTAATAATCTAACCCCTTAATTTGCTAAAAAAATATAAACCCAAACTGTTTATTACCATAACTGAAAGTCTACAACACTCCCCAGACATCCTCTTTGGCCTTGTACATTTTTCATATGCTGGAGGTAACCAAACAACCCCCACCCCGAGTTTACATATTTCATGGATGGCCCCAAATGCAGTATATATGGCGGGGGTCAATTCTTGAAAAGCAGTAGCATGCAGCAGGGGTCTTGTTTAGACACAAGAAACAGGGCTTATGCAGCAGTTTATCATTCATGTAGTAGATTTTTTAGGTTGAAAAAGAATTCAGTGTGAAGCTGCGACTTGTATTCTACGTAATACATAATTTTTGTTTCCTAGAGTGTTTTTACTCTGAATGCCTATATAACCCTCTGTCCATCCTTTCCTTTCCGCAGAGTGGTGGTCTGGCAAGCGTGGCTCAAATCCACAGCCTTTTAATGCTGTGACCCCTCCCCCACATAGGCCTCAACCCCTTGCTGTCACCTCCTCCACCACCCCTGCCACTGCCACCTCTATTAATCCAGCTGAGCCATCATTCACTTCTAGTCCTAGCACTGAATCAGGCAAGTGACATCCTGATTTTATCAAGTCAAATTACTGAGACAAATTGGCATTGCCTTTCAACTAATAAGAGAAACTGGTTTGGGACCAGCATTGATAGATGCTTTGCTACTCAGCCTGTCAAAGCAATGAAGTGAAAAAATTCATGAAACAATATCCCAGTAACCAAATGTTTGCAACCGGATAAATCTTGATATTGTTTAAAGCAGTAAAAAATTGGATGGATTTAACCCAATGACTACTTGTCATTTTTGCCTTCATACCCCTGTAAACCAGCCATTTCAGGGTATTAAAAAAAAAATCAAATCACTGCTGTCACGATCACGTGCGTGAAGATGGTCACGACCACGTGTGTGATGAGTACCTAACTTATTTACCTTTCAAACCCAGCTAACAAGCCAAGCAAGCAGACCAGCGATCAACGGACACATGGAGTGAGATTTAAATTAAACGATATTTAATTATAAATGCATGACAAAACTTATGTCAAAACATTCAACTCATGATAATCACATACATAATCACAAAAACAGAGATACTTCAAATTTACTCTTGGGGATTATGGCTATTATCTATTCCCCGTTTCACATCTAGATCTAATCCCTCTGTCTATAAACTTAACTACATATACTTAATAGTCTCTGTCAACAGCTGCCCTCCTCGTTGATGCAGTTTCACTTCTCCAGAGTTCACACAATCCTTTCTAGATCTTTAATTTCGACGATAAAAGGGGAAACAGACGCCCCTGGCTTCACACAAATAAGAACACACAGTTCACACCCGCCATCGTAGATTACTTGTTCCTTGAGGGGTTCTTGACATCCCGTCCTCAAGACTCTTCTTCTTCTGCAACCACACAGCACATCGACGGTTCACACCCGCCATCGTAGATTCACGAGCTTCTGATGGGTTCCCATCCTATCATCAGAACTCAACTTCTGGTCCCCATGGCACGACCTTCCACTTGTCGCCCGGACCGATAAATTCTTCTTATTGGGAAATAAATGTGAACATCATGGATCCCTCACACACCTAACACTTCTGGTCCCCACTGGCACGACCTTCCACTTGTCGCCCGGACCGATAAATTCTGCGTCTTCCTTTAGGAATGAATAACTTGGGAACCTTCATAGATTCCTCACATACATAACACCCCTGGTCCCCATGGCATGACCTTCCACTTGTCGCCCGGACCACTTCTCTCTCCGTCTTCCTCTAGGAATGAATAACTTGGGAAACCACGTGTGTCGAGCTTCTCCTCTACTTACACTCCCGAGGTTTTTGCACACGCGACTAGTTTAAAGCGAGTCGTGTGTATCTATCCACGCTCGTCAACAATGTTAAAAACCGTGTTTTCCCCTGCTAAGCTCACCCCCCTAGACTCGTGGCGCACAAGGCCACCGACCTTCCTCGTGATATTTAATCTTTCATGCTCGACAACTACTTTAAACTCCCCTTCTCCCCTACTAAGTTTACCCCCTCTATACTCGTGGCGTACAAGGTCATCAACCTTAATCGTGACACTGCACCTTTGTTCCTGAAGATAGGCACCTGAAATGTGAAGACATTGTTTTTCATGTAAATATAATGGCCAGTATTCATTGTGTAGAAGTGATTGGGCATTTAAGGTTTTAACAGATTTGATGGAGTCACTTGTTTTATCAGTCATCATGCATAACAGCCTAATCATTATTATTGATCAGGGGGAAGGATGAGTTACTGACACAGCAATTAACACCCTAATTACTTGAGACATTGACTAATGACAGTAGTACTGACTAATCAGTATACAATATTGCCTTTTAGGGGCTGATTTTATTTCATCTTCTAGCCTAACATTTTTTTCTGTCATTGTGGTTCATCAGTCTTCCTAAAGAATTGAAAACAAAAATAAAAAAAGAAAAAATCCGTGAACAGCCCGGCACTAAACAAGTTCTATGAAACTGCAGCTTTTTTATTTCAATTTGTTGTTTTCCTTCAACACAGAATATTGCTTATGTTTTTTCTTCTATGTATAAGAGCATTAAGTTTTACCATTACAACTTTCTTTTTTGCCTGTCATCTGGGCTGTTTATTACCATTGCTTCTTTTCAGTATCTTTTATCATTATTGGGAAGGAGTTGTTTCCTATAAAATCCTTGCATGTCCTTATACAGTGCAAACAAAGTGGGTCTTAAAAGAGGCGGTGAGACAAAGAATAAACTCAGGACCACAAACACAGTCTGGAATGTAGTGAAAGTATCGCAAAAAGAAGTGAAAGAGGCTGTATGTTCCAAAGCCCGAAGATGGAAAAAAACAACAAACAAACCACACTATGCACAAAAAAGCTAGAAAACAAAAAGAAAAAAAAAAATGCAAGCTTTCAGTCATCAATTACTTTCATTTAACTTTGTTCCTAGTCCTGCTTTGACCTCACTGATTTTCATTTTCTGTCATTGAAAAATATTTGGTCTTGAAGGAATGCTTGTACAGGCTGTGGACAATGCTTAGTCATTTTTGGGAATTATGAATTACTAAATTGGTCCAGTATGATAGGGTTTTACTTTGTCAGCCGGCAAAAAAGGGGCTGGCCTTGTTTTTAATTGTTGTATAATTTTCTTTAAGACAGTGATCTGTATTCTTGTTGTTGAAAAGAGAAATAACATTTGAAAGTTTTACTTCAGACTAAGAACTGGTCACAATAGGCTCCACCACCACATGTTCACCAAGTTCAAAATAGGAACATCTGCCATATGCGAGTGCAGCCAGTCTCCTCAAAACACGGAGCATATATTGCAGAACTGCACACTCCTCTCAGCACTGCGAGAAACATATTGGCCCCAACCCACCGACCTGAATATCAAACTCTATGGTGCTCTGCCAGAACTGCAGAAAACCGTAGATTTTATTAAAAGAACAAATCTGCAGATTTAGATTGGTGAACGAAAGAAGAAGAAGAAGAAGAAAGTTTTACTTGATACCTCTCCTACATCATTTGCACATGGCTGTTTAGATTTACGGGTAACATTAATTACATTTAAAAGTTTAACCCTCGTCCCGCGTTGAGTGAACTCGTCCACGTAACGCCCCGTGCGGGGATAGCCAGCGGCCAGTCAGCCGATCATTCGCGTGTTGCCGATAACCTCGGCGGTCGGGTCAATCGGGTCGTTGTGAACACGTGTATCGCGTATATTTCAGGACGCAATAACAACAATAGTGGTGGATAAATCGTAAGGGACCCCTATGATATTTGGATAAAGTACTTGTGATGATATGCAGTAGGTTTTATTGTGAAATGGAAGGCCCAAATCAAGAATTTATTGCATTTACATGCCGTTTAACACACGTTTTATCATTTTCCCAAGACCTCTGCGCTTTTTCTGTCCCTAAGTCTGGCCATTCAGGTGAACAAATTATTTTTTAAGCCATTCGCTTCATTTACTAACCACATGTATCATGGCATTGCCTTCTCCCTCCTCTACTATGTAAAGCTTCCACGTACTATGATGTTAGTTTTAGCGAGAGATTTGATTTCCAGTTCCAGGTCGTAGAGCACAGTCATACATGTACTGAAAAACGGTTTAACCAAAGGAACACAATATCTCTCTAATTACCACATCAAATAAAGACAACGACCAACAACAAAGTCGGTCATTTTCTCCCAGTTTTCCCTGATGAAAAACCTACTGACAGACGCCCTTATGCAGCATGCCCTAATATTACATCGGAATTCATAATTACAGACGTAGAACGGCGTTTCAAATACGCACATATGGCCCCTTTCTTCTCATTTCACATGTAGACGACAACCAGCATCAAAGTAAAAGTTTCCCCAAGATTTTCCCCAGTTCGAACTTCAGACCGTCAGTACTATTACACAAATACGCACATATGGCCCCTTTCTTCTCATTTCACATGTAGATGACAACCAGCATCAAAGTAAAAGTTTCCCCAAGATTTTCCCCAGTTCGAACTTCAGACCGTCAGTACTATTACACAAATGACGAATAGTTGCGAATAGTTGTATTGTAATAAACGTAATCGGACGATACCATTTTGTTAGATATAGTAGGGGTGACAGGATAGATAAACACGCGAAAATAGAGTGGAAAAAAAAAGCGTGAAAAAAAACAACAAAAACCAACGACAGCCTTGGCAACCGAATACACAAAGCGTGAGGCGCACCGTTGCTATACAAAAATGTGGCCTCCCGCAGGACCCGCGATTAAGCGTGTCGGACAAAATAATGGCCTCCCGTGTCTCGCGTGTTGCGTGGGGAGGCCAATATAGCGGCCTCCCGCAGGACTAGGGTTAACTATGATGGCACCAAATTAGTATATGTCGCTGCCGCCCAAGTCAAGAAAATTGAGTTCATTCATGGTTGGGCAAAATTTACATGGAAACCAAAAAATTTGGTAATCTAACCTGGCAAAATGGAATACTGGGTATTTTGAGCCCCAAATATAATTTTTTTTCAATTATCTAGCTTGGGCGGCAGGGACATATTAATGATTTTGTGCCTTCTTTTCACAAAAATGTCAAGCAAAAATTCCCTGCTTACTATATATTTGAAACCCCATTTGTGTGAATTTTGTGTCATCTCATTGTTTGGAATTTTAATCCACCACCACACAGGTTCTCCAGTGATTGTAAATGGTGATGAGTTTGAGAACATTGAAATTACTTCTGTGTCAGATGATGGTGGGAGTGGAGGCAGTAACAGCAGGGATCAACAACAGCACCACCATCAGCAGCACCACCATCGACATGGCCCAGGCCCGCCAAGCACAAGAGAGGGTCACAGCCACACCCCCCATGGTCCAGATTTGGGTGGTGGCGGGGACACGTTCATGACCTCAGCTGACTGGAACAAAAATGCACCCATGAAAATGATGAACATGGGCCAACAGCAACAACAGCAACCTCAGCGACAGCAGGGTGTTGCACAGTCTTGTGATATTATAGTGACGGATGCAGAGCCAGAAGGACGGGTCCACCCAGGCCAGGGCGATATGCTAAGGGAAATGGTGAAGAATAAGGTTAGTCATGTCTACAGCTCTTCAGAGTGAATCAGATGTAAAGATGAAATGTGTGTATTCTTAAAATTGTGGTTTTCTGTGAGAAGAAAGTATTTGTGTCTCGGTCAGTTTATCTTAAATACTATGAGCAATTTTACATTTGACCATTAACTGTCAATTGCTCATACATGATGATACCTTTGCCATCTTAAAAAAAATAACTGATGTTGGGCTTGATTAATTTTCATTGGGTATTTTGAGGAAGTTCTTCATTGTGCCTTACCATTAATTGCAAGTGAAACAGGAATAAAATTACAGGGAATGAAACTGATATTAAAGTTCTGATGTCCCAGCTGGCATAAATCTGTATAATAGGAATGTGGATTTGATAATGACATCTTTTAAGTCATCAGTTACTTTACCAGTGATGGAACCTGTTTGATGAATGTCAGAATTTGGACATTTTTTGGTCTGGAGAAAATGCGTTTTAAGTTTTCTACTGTGGCGTTTCTTCCAGTTTTTTCAAATTTAAAAGTATTTGAAATAGCTCAATTTAGCTTTTAAAAGGCATAAAATTCATTTTTGGTGAGGGGCAAATACTCCTCCTTCTCAGCTCCATGAGCCCTGCCAGGTGCCCCTAGCCAGACCCCTGGATCCCTGGCCTTTATTTTGACCTCCTTAAAAAAGTGACATTTTTTCCTGTCCTGTTTCCATTTCTGCTTGACTCTGATTGATTTGTGTTCACTGATGTAGGAGCTGATGAAATCAGGCAAGCTGGGTGGTAAGTTCAACAGTGTGGACTCTGAGATGTCAGAGGCCAGTACTTTGGTCAGTACAAGTTCAGAAAAGGAGGATGCAGAGAAGAGGAGACAGCGAATCAACCACCAAAGCATCCGTTCAGCTCTCTCTGACAGTGAAATGGAAACCAATTGGGTAAATAGGAAATGTGATGTCCTGTTCAAAGTGGTACAGCTGATGTTGATTGTCTAGGGTGAAATGTAGTGTTTCACTGAAACAAGGTTTCGCCAATCCCCCAGTAGCAAATTAGGCCTGACCTTTTTTTTTTTTTTTTTATAGATCATCCTGATTTTCAACACTGTAAATCCATACTATTTATTATTCACAATTGGAAAAAATTTCTAATATTCAAGAACAGTTTGTATTGTGGAAAGGTCAATTGGCTACCAGTATTGCACTTTATTTGACCAGCTGCAAAGGTTGATTTGGTTGAAGATTTTTGTTTCTTAAGGGCCTCAGCCCAAGGCTGTTGGCTGTCAATCCCATTCTATCACAAAAGATGCTTCTTTACTGAAATAATCTTTTGTTTGTGTTCACCTTGTAGCCTGGAGGTATGCACCCTCGTCGCAGCCGTTCTTCGAGTGTCTGGAGCACCAAGAGTGCCTATAGCTCAGGGTATCGGTACCATGAAGGCAAGCTGGTGCATACAGGGACTGTAGGCCTCACAGCCGACAGCTCTCAAAGTAGGACGTACTTATTTGAAGGCCTTGTGGGTAAGGATAGGTCCCGAGTGTGGGACCACATGCAGTTCTGGGAAGACATGTTCTTGGATGCTGTAGCACAGGAGAGAGACATTATAGGAATGGATCAGCGACCGTCTGAAATGATGGAAAGGTATGGTTTAAATCTAACCTGTTTTTGAACACAAATTAAAGTCCTGTTTTCTTGTTAAAATAACAGGAGAGCCTCATACCCCCCCCGCCCCTTTTTTTTTTGTGGTCCTTTAAACTGATGCTAAGAAAAGTTTTTGAACAGTAAAACAACAATATGCAGTAAGGCTTCTTTTGACAAGAGTTTGGTCTGGTTCAACTTGTTTTTGAGACATGAATGCAGTGTAATACTGCAGCTCTACCATTTCATGACGTGTAAATGGCTAGCAGAAAAAAATAAATGACATCCTATCACCGGTATGGAGCTAACCTGCAAAATAATACCTGGTGATATGTCAGAACTTAATAACTAATAAATTGCTTCCTATTTTTGGCTTGTGAAACTGATGGAGACAAAATCCATTAAGTTCACTCATGCATGAAGAAATGTTGCAGAGATTCCACACACTCTGATTTAATCGGAATCTCTCCGATTTTTCTTGAAAATGGGTGATTTTTCGATCAGCTAGGCCCGTATTCTAATTTTCGTTACTCCCCGCAATGTGCTTTTTTTTCTCCTGTTTTGGTCATCCAGTATAACTTTTACAAAATCGACTGAATCGGAATATCACAATCATTTTGGAATAAACTGGAAGTTAGTCCTACTTCCTTATTGCTTCTTTTGCACCGTTTAGTGATTCGTTCACTTGCCACAAGCACTAGCATTGTTGACATTCTTTGTACAGTTTCATGTGGTGGCGATATCTATACCCAGCTAGATTTATTCTTCTAAGTCCAAGTGATGTACGTGTGTATTTGGTGGCACTGTGCTGGAAGAAGGAATCGGTTTTATAGCTAACTAGATCAATATCTGTTAAATCAATTCTAAACCTAGCTGAATATTGTATCAGTGAAAAAGTGATTTATCTGGCAGCAAAGATCATGCAAGGAGGAATCTGTCATATGATATAGGCCTAGCAAGACCTCTAGACAGCGATTGTGATTGTGGAGAATCAGTTAAATTTATCTAGACCTAGAGTTCTCAAGTCTAAGCCATGGAGAAGGTTGATGTTGCATGGTCAGAATTACCAAATTAAAATATGACAGTGGGAAAACACAGCACAGAATGGGGAAAAATCATGCAGGACATTTGTTCATATTCACAATAGAATATCCAGTATATCTAGGCAGCTCCTGTCTGATATTTGTGGCAAAAACACAGCCCCAGAACAAATATCAAGTTTGGTACAGGCTCTTTTTCAGTTTTGGCTAAGGCTAATACAAAGAGCCAGTAATAAGATAAGGTTAAATTGAAATGAAAACTGGATAAGTATTTTAAGATAATTTTCAGCCTATTCCTTTATGACCAAAAAGGAAAATACAGATTGAGTACTGGCACAATTTTAATTTTTCTTGTTGTTTGCACTGTTTCAGATTTTTGTTTTTATAATGTCTCATCTCTGATGTTGGTTGATACTTGTATAAGGCGTATCTCAAAAGTCTGGATCTATAGGCAAAAGCACATTTAAAAGTTTTATTACAGTAAATGCACAAATTGACAGCCATGGAGTTTATGATACTTGTTTATATGCTAAAAACAAGAATATTGGCCATTTCTTAATAAATAGGAAAATTGATGTTGTTTACAGCAGAGATGATTTCCTCCTATTGTGCATCGATTGTTTTGGGCCATTTCCGATAAGTCCGATAAACTACTGACTCATGTGACCAAAGAAAAAGGTCGAGAGAAATTGCGTCTGGAGATGTAGGTGACAGGACCTTATATTCTTGTTCTTGTATGTAGCCTATGCGCAAGTGTCATTCGGTCAATGGCTGTGAATTTGGATATTTGCTATGCAAGAACTTCTATATACAGTTTTGCCTATGGATCCTGACTTTTAAGGCACTCTGTGGACATTTATACACAACTGTAGAATCAAAATATGTTATCTGTGATTTTTTTTTTTTTTTGCCCACATGAACTTTTCTTTTGTGGTTTTCAGATATAATTCTTTAGGTGATCTTGAAAAGAAACGGCTTGAATATGATGAGGACAAGCTGCTGTCAGTCATGCTGTACAATCAGGCGGCCTTCATGCTGATGATGAGAGTGCCCAAAAATGAGATCAAGAAAAAAGTGCGACGTTTACTGGGCAAATCTCACATTGGTCTTTCGCACAGCCAAGATATCAACAACTTGTTGGACAGTATTCAACATTTGGTAAGCAGGAATGACACATAAAAAAAGCGAAGTCCAAACAGTATTCATTCAGAATTTTTGAAAAAAAAAACAACAAACAAAAAACATTAGAAACTTGTTTTTTTTGTAGAAAAATCATGGCTCCAGTACTGCTTTTATTCTTTCCTCACATAAGCGTGTTTTGAGAAAATTGCTTGTAAAATTTTATAGTAAACTTTACAGAGTGTTGGAACAACCTTTTAACACTTTAAAATCTACTTCCAGGAATGAAATGTGTTTTCAATTTTTGTAGGAATGGCAGCATACACTTTGTTATGCCATCTTATGGTCTTATCTCAGTTTAAGTAAAAAGTGGAGATAAAAAAAAGAAGTACTGGGGAGATGTACCATTGAGGTGATTGAGAGTCATCATGTAATGACCCGAAAATAGTTAGTTCTTGAACTTTACTGTAACCCATTGGAGCTTTGGGCATATCATGTTTGATGATAAAATACAATTTGGTCACATCCATGCATGGAGTGTGCTTTTAAATAGAGAGAACAATTATGATAATTTAAAATTCTTAAGTTGTGGTTTTAATCTGTATTTCGGAACCCATCGTCTCATCAGTAAATGAGCATAAGTTATATTTTGTCACTTCTTTTACGATTGGAAGGGGTCTAATTTAAGAAAGAAAATTTCTTGCCCAAGACATTCCAGTTATCCTCACAGCACTGACAATTAATTTGTCATCTTGTATGAGTGAAATGCTGTAATCATCCAGAGTTTATCAATTTTATTATATGTCAAGGATGTCAGCTTTAGCTTATTGTCAATAATCATACCAAATACAGTTCAGCACTATGGGTGAAATATGGTCCCACCGCTCAGTGCCATTCTTTATTGGTATTTCAAGTCAACTTCAGTACCATCCCCACCACCATGCTATTAATAAATACTCATGAGCAATGGCATGGAATCAAATGGTATTCAATCAACTAAAATGCATGATGGCGGTGGGACCACATTTCACTATTGGTGCTATGCAGTACTGTGAACAGGAAGGTTATTTCCTGAAATGGAATGTGGGTATTAAAACTGCATTCATATTTGCTCCGAAATGTGTATCAAAGGGGAACCAACGCAGTCCTTTAATATTTTATTTTCTTTCACAGGATCACTTTTTTTTTTCTGTTCAGTATTTGATCTTTGGACATTGTTTTTCCTGTCTCATGTATTCACTTAACCCTTTCGGTGCCTATCGCCCGAATTCGGGCGATGGTTTCTTCTACCCTCTTAATGCCTATTGCCTGAATTCGGGCGAGGTCTTCAACTACCCTCTTACTGCCTATCGCCCGAATTTGGGCGATCTGGGGTGAGTTAATGTAAACAGGAAATACACCCCCTAAAAATGCGATTAGGGCTCCGGAAGTCGAATAATCTAATTCCTGATTGGATAAGCTTCAATTTGATCTCCGGATCATAAAGATCGGCCGATCGGTTCGTTTTTTATTTGCTTTTTTGTGCGGATACTCTCTTTACTACAAAATAGCGTCTTTTGAGTCTGACGGCGACGATGTTGATCAAAATATTGGGGATTTGTTTGTAAATTCCGACTCTGAAAGCGATTTTTATGGGTTTGACGTCAACCAAGAAGATATTCACAATAATGATTCAGTTGACTTGCGTACGTGCGCTCCAGCTGGTAATGTAGATCTAGATCTAGCTGCAGATCTAGCTGAAGGCGGGTGTATAGATCTATATGTTACGAAGAATGAAATGAGTGCATTTTCACGGTAGCCAGCAATGAACGCGCTTATAAACATTGATCCCTCACCTCTAGACTTTGTCAAGCTGATTATTGATGATGTTCAATCATTAGTCTTGATGATTTTAGCAGTTTTGCTGCCAAATAAAAGTCAGAATGTTAGTATTACGATATGTTTATTTTCCTTTTGTAATTCTTGTGATGCTGCTGAAACTGCTGCTGCCACCACCACTACTATCACCACCACCCCTTTGATATGTTCATTATGCGATACGGTATTCAATGTACTAAAAGTTTCTTTCTTACAGACTTAGAAAATTCCCAATATCATAAGAGATATGAATTTTTTTCTATGACACCCTTGTTCTGACAAGTTTTGCAAAAATGGTCTGGCACTGAGGGAAAAATCACAGAAAATAGGCTGGCATTGGGGGAAAAGTCTTGGAAAATGGGCCGGCACTGAAAGGGTTAATCTAACATTGCAAGATTCCCATTGTCACATGGTATTTTTGTACCCTTTTGTTCTGCAGTTTGGCAATGACATTGATCTGAAGCCTATGTGCAGCAGGAGAATGCAGAAACAGTCCTTTACTGTACATTGGGGCACAGACAACACAGGAGACATGTTATTTATGGAGGTCAGTGGATGTCATGTTTTGACTAGCAGTCTTCATGGAAAACTGAATATCTCATATGTTGTGCAGAAAGTGGAACAGCATTCAGGATTTTTTGCCACCTTATTAGAAGTTTTCTGCAGCACGGTTTCTTTTGATTGTCAGAATAGGGTACAGTTTTTTGCTTCACTTTCTTTTGTTTCTGTATTTTTTTTTTTTAGTGAATTAGATTCTGAAGGTCTAATAATCAGTCAAAATTTACCTTGGCATTCTTATTTTTTTGAAAGCATGAGGATGAATCTGACGTATCAGTAATTTTTAGTGCATATCCAACTTTATCTCTGCCTTTTTTCCACCCAAATCAGCCCCCCCCCCCCCTTTTTTTTTTGTAGTATACTCCATAAAGAATCCATAAATTTTATTCAGCCTCAGTGTTAAACAAACTTGCAGGTGTGTGACGATTGCCTGCTCCTGCGCAGTGTGACTGGAGCCATCCACGACCGCTGGTGGTTTGAAAAGCTGGTCAACATGACCTACTGTCCCAAAACCAAAGTTTTGTGTTTGTGGAGGAAGAACCAAGACAAAGTTCAGCTAAACCAATTCTACACCAAGAAGGTGAGAGAAAAAACCACTGCATTTGATTATCTGTGGAACATGCTGAAGCAAAAATGTTGAAGTTTCGTGTCCCCCACACATGGTAGTTCAACATGAATGATTCAAGTTTTTTCTTTTATGACTATGCAGTTCTTTGCAGAAGAGGTTTGTTTCATCTGGTAATGAGTATTATGGATTTGAGAATATTGCTTATTTGATGAATGTACCTTTTATACCAAGATTTTCCACCAGAGCCTTTGGCTGCTGATCATGGAACCAAAAAGATTCTTTTGTTGCAGTAAAGGGAGTAATTTGATAGTTTCACATTCGGTGTAATTCTCCATTTAGTATGCTCATTTTCTGGCACTCAATAATTGGTTGTCATGATAATGTTTTCTTAAGGAACTAATGAATATTGTCACAGTAGTGTTGTTTCCTTAATGAACAAATGAACATTGTCATGATAATGTGTCTTTTTAATGAACAAATAATATTGTCATAATAACATATCTTCTTAGTGAAGAAATGAACATTGTCATGATAATTTGTCTTCTTTGTGAACAAATAAACAATGTCACCTTAATGTGTTTTCTTAATAAACAAATGAACATTGTCATGATAATGTGTCTTCTGAATGAACAAATGAACATTGTCATGATAATTTGTCTTCTTTATTAACATTGTTACATTAATATGTCTTGCTTATGAGCAAATGGCAATTACCTTTATGTGTCCATTTACAGTGTCGAGAACTCTATTTTTCTGTCAAAGAGTCAATGGAGAAAGCAGCAAGTAGAAACACCGGACGCCTCCCAGGTTTGACAAACAGTAATAGCAAATTTTTTATAAACTTCTGCTAGTTATACTTAAATCTTACATCTACTCTCTTGAGCTCTGATGTGAAATATACAGGGTGCCTAAAAATGTATGAACACACTGAAAATTTATTAATACAGTTTCAGTTATGACACCCAAGATTTATGATTCAAATTAAATAGGACAGATAGGTAGATATTTAAGTTATTGCATGTGTTCGGACTGATGGCCCTTCTGGGTCAGACTCTGATGACAGTGCAGTTCAATAAAATAGCAAATAACATAAAGTAGTTATTTTGTGTATACATTTTTAAGACACCCTGTAGTTATTCAGGGCAGGAACATAATTCTGACATCTGTTTAGTACATGTTTCTAAAGTAGCTGTTAAGAACTTTCATAGCTGTATTTTAAGTTTGGAATTCTATATAGACCTCAAGAAATGAAAACTAGATAGATTTAATGCTAGCATTAGCGTTACGGAAAGATCTTTATGAGGCTATTGTGACCATGGGAAAACAACAACTTGTTACAAATCAGGAGAATTTTGGTCTTGATTTATGACATTCATATATTATGTAAATTTTCCAAAACAAAGCGCACATTAACAATATTTGGATCAGAAGAAAATATTTTCTCCACTTTTGAACATTTTATTTTCAAGGCATTGGTAAGTTTCAATGAAAATGGTGAGTCCCAATCCTTTAAAAGTAAATTTGGAAATTCTTTATGGCTAAGAATGACTAACATTTTCCTAGGACCAGAACTGGGTGGTGAGTTCCCAGTGCAAGACCTGAAAACCAAGGAAGGTGGATTGCTGCAAGTGTGTATGGAAGGAATAGGTCTTCTCCTTCAGAACAGCAAGGTAAGTTGGTTTTTCCCTTGGTTGTTTGACTGTTTTTCATTAGTTCCATAGGACAATAAATCATTCCCCGAAATGAGATAAATTTCTCTAGTGTAAGAAGTTCCTGCTTAGTGCCGATACTCTTAAGGCTTAGAGAGAAAAAAAAAATGGTTTAAAAGTAGTGTTATGTATTCTGTACTCATGGGTGGGAATTGTCCTCCTCAGGACTAATCTCAGCCCTAACCAGATTTTCACCTGTCCTCAGCCCATGTACATTCATGTATCATCATGTATCCATGTAATATGAATTTGAGTTTGGTTTTAACATCGTGTCATAAAGATATGATATGTGCAAGTTTACCACAAGGTTAAGGCCTATCAAATGGTTTTAGTCCATTTGAGCTCTATGAAGATTTCCCAATTCCCATCTATGGTACTACATGTAGAGTATTTGAATGTTTTTCATTCCCTAGATTATTAGTTAATTTGTTAATAAAATCCCCAAATTATACAAATTTTATACCTCTCTTGACCTACCATTCATCATATCTTCCCCCACTGGTATAACGCCACATGTCATGAATAGAATCAGAGTCTTTTGTCTATGAGAAAGTCTTGCTTTTTCTTTATCTTAGTCTTTTCCATGTTTACTTTCTGTCTGTGTTTTGTACTCTAGATCTTGTCTTAGTTCACCATACCTAAAATTCTCCTATTCCATGTTTTGTCTTGTCTTTTCAGCTCATCCTTCCCACCTCTCTTTTCTTCAGGTCTGACAAACTTTTTCTTTTTTCTTTTTAAATTTCTCCTCAACTTGTTCTCATCTCATCATGCTGTTGATTGATCATGTCTGTAATATGTTTTCTCATGCAGCTTTGCATAGTGAAAGTGACATGACCAGAATATTCTTGATTTTTCTTCTCTCGACATCATATAAAATGTGTCTATTACCTCCCAATGAACTTATTGAAAAATGTTATGCTTCAGACTTGTTTCACGGGAAGTATATGACTATTAAAAGTGTTATAAAATATTAAGAACTCATGACAATCTATCGATAAATGCTAGGATAGTTTAGGTAATTAATAATTGTGTTAACAAGTCGACTGGACGGAATTCTATGTATTTTCCCCCATTTCTCTTCTTTATCTTTTCTGTCTGGTGTTGGTGCCTCCTGCTCGCTGTGTCACATCAAGCTGGTTTTTCTTTATTTTTGTTTTTAACTTTGTTTTGTTTTGGGATTAATTGTTCTCTTTTTTGTTTTTCATTAAAAAAAAAAAATCTCTTGTAAGTGTGCAACTTGAGTTCCATTATTATTATTATTATTATTATTTTTTTTTTAAAAACTGTATGTATGAATGGTCGCATTGTGACAGCTTCTGGTGCCCTTGTGCCAAGTCTCGTGTACGTGTCATGTGACGTAACATTTAACCATCTCATTTTTCCCTCCCACTTTTTTTTTTATTGATTTTATAAATATTTGTTGAACACATTTGAAAAAATAAAATTAATACTAATAATAGTATTTATCTTTAGAAAAGTAAAAATAATAATATTGAGCTTACATCTGATCTTTCTGACAAGCTGGAACTGTGAACTTCGTGGCTTCCAAGAAAGTTTTGTTCAGACATATGCAACCCATTCTTAATTGTGGTCAGTTACATGAAGTGAAAGCAAAAAATCACCATTGTCCATTATGAAAAATATTCAAATAGCATCATGCATGCAAAAATATCTTTATTTCACTTATCTGTCAGTTGTAAGAAGCTAAGAGTTTCATACCAATTATGTTTTGTGATACAAAATTGGTGTTTTGAAAGAAAGTGTGAAGTGCACATTGATATCCATGCAGTATTCGACACAAATTCTAGAGAGGCCAATAGCCTGATCAAAGTTGAATTAATTATAAATCTAATAAATATATCTTAGAACGTGTCAGCAGGAATACCTGCTACTGAAGAATATGTCAAAGGCATGTTATAGCAATGGTTATGGTTTGCATTGTTAATGAATAATATACCTGTTATTTGAAAGATTAACAGTGTTTTTAGATTTGAAGAATTGACAGCTTTTATCTTTAGGCACTGCATAATTCTACCTCCTCATCAGCACATTTTAAGAAAATTCCTTGTCAAGTTTTGTTGTTGAACTTCACAGAATGATAAGATCAACATTTTAACACTTTAAAATCTACTCCCAGGGGTGAGATATCTTCATGGTATTTGTAGGAATGGCAGAAAACATTTTCTGATGTCATATCATGGCCATATCTCATTTTTTGTTAAAAGTGGATATAGAATTAAGTTAAAAATGGTCAGTTATGAACTTAATCAAACAGTGGCATGGAAGCAGTGATGACTTTGTTAATTATGGCTTTTTACTTTCTGTAAAAGTTTGTCAGCAATGTAGCAATGTAGGTAATGGCATATGGAAAATGTATATCATTTCAGTGTTTGAGAAAGTGAATGTATTTTTAAAAAATCTCACATTCAGAATTTCTTCAGCCAGGTAAAAAGTATTATTCTAGAAGATGTTAGTAGACAAACTCTATTTCTCAGATGTTATAAGATTGTCATACGGAATGGTTGCATATATACTGATGTGAACAAAAATTTCTGATGTGAAAAGAATTCTGTACAATTAGTTGTATTTTAGGACAAATATTTTATTCTAAACTTTATAAGGCTGGAAAGGAGAAAAATAAAATTCTACTGTTGTTGGCTGCATTAGAGACATTTCTGATCATATTTTTGTGTTCTGTTGAAGAGAAATTTGTTTCTCATCATCAGCTCCTTTTCCCAGTGACACTTTTTCAGTACACCTTGTTTCGTCTCCCTCTATTGTATTGTGACAGGTGGTGCACTTCTAAACTTTGACCCTTATCAGCATTCCCTGCCCCCAGTTCACTAACAATTCAGGGCCAGTGATCATTGCTTGCATTCACTCACTTTCTTTTATTCAATTGTCCAACTATTTTTGTTGTTGTTGTTGTTATTGAATGCTTGCTTGAATGTGGTATGAATGTTAATATGCCCAGACAGAAAGGGTATAAAGCCTCCCCTCCCTGAATTCTCAACACCCCAAATTATGGTAAACAGAGCACACATTTTCTATTGAATGCATGGTGCCTTGAAGGGAACTTTTTGTTTGGTTTATACCCAGCTTGTTTGATCTACAGATGTTGTTTTTTCCCCCCTCGTTTACAGTGTTTATCTATGAAACCAAGAGAGAGGCCCAGTAACACTCTGTATACTTACTTTCTGAAGCCTTAACTGAAGACAAAGGGAGCAACTCAAAATCAGTTCTAATTTGTGCGTTGCAAATAGATGTAAGGAAGATTACATTTAACATGATTCTCAGTTGATAGTGAAAGAGTAACAAATTATGTGTCAGATTCAGTTGTGAAGAATTGGAGTGAAATTGGAGTGGGGTGAAGGGTAGGGGGCAAAAACAACAACAACAACAACACAACAAAACCCACCAAAAAACTCCATAAACCCACAAAAAAAAAAACCAAGTTGAAACTCCCAACTTTAGAATCTTAACTCTTCATTAGAATACGTTGTACAGTTGAGTGTGGTAAAAATACCCAAACGTTTGCTATGAGTACTTTACAATGTAAACAAATGCCAGTGGACAGTTGATTTTTCTGAAAGTGCTTGCATCCAAAACTTGTGGGCTAATTTTTTTTTGGGGAAAAAAAAAAAGCGCAGTAGAAAGAGTTAACGATTAACTTGAAAGCTGCACACCTGAAGAGGAATCATAAGTTTTATATCTCTGTGGTTATTGATCAGGGTGTATCAGAAGGATTTGTCTGTCTATGAGTTGTATGTCCTTGTTGGAAATGCGTGAGTCTGTGAAGATAAGTCAGGCTAGGGCTATAATTACATCTGGTTGTGGGAAGTGAACAGTTGATTCTGTTAACTTAAATGTTTATTTGGCGAAGGCAGATTTCCTGGTTATGTCTCTCTCCATTGTTTATCACAATAAAAATTCATTGGAGATTTCTCAGCTATATCTCCAGGAGCTATTGTTTTATCTTGTTACATCTCTATTCTGCATGCATTTTCATTATCAACCTATCTTTCTCTCAACCCAATTCCCGGCAGTGTCACATTACAGCCACCTCGAAGTTACTAGAAACATTGTTTTGTGTTTTGTCCAGTCACTTTGCCACAAAATGAAATAGTATGAGGGGCTAGCAACTGAAATGGTGTGGATGGCGATGGGGATGATGGGTGTGTAGTTTAGAGGAAATAGTAACCAAAAAAAAAAAAATGTCAGTTTTTGAGGGTCATAATTGGAGTTCTAACATTTTATACTCGTTTTTTTGTTTTTTTGTTTTTGTTTAACACCTTCAGTCTTTCACATCACTCAAGCTGTCCCCAAGTTTTTGTGTGTCTCTTTGAAAAAATTCTTGTTCCAGTTTGTGCTGTCAAGGAATGACTGAGAATATCTGTGGTTTGCATTATCAGAACGTTTTTATAAACATCCATTTTCTTCATAACATCCCACTGCACCTTAAAGTCTCTTTTTCTGTGTTTACGTCCTTGTCTGCACCCTAGATTGTTGATTTTTTTAACAACCACAATTACAGTTGTTGGACATTTATGTATCCATACATGCCTCAGTGACCATATGTTTCCTAAGCAAATATAATAGGGGGTGAAAAGTGCTGAGGGTTAAATTGCTGCAGTAGTTTAACTGAATTTCAATGGTAGTGAAAGGAAAAGTTTGAAATCTGGAAAGATGACCACTTTTAAACTTTGGCTCTCTGAAGCTGTCGTGAAAAAACCAGAATTTTTAAAAAATTGTATTTAAAAAAAAAAACAATTTCAATTTTGTAGGTTATAGATTCAATCAGATTCTCATTTGTCAGTATTTGTTCAATTTTTTTTGTTGTTGTTCATACACTCGCTCAAACCAAGATATTCACTCTTTTCTATTTTTGTTTCACTTTGTTATTTTGCCTTTTTTATCCAGTACAGAGCAGCGAGCAGATTTAAATCACTCTTCTTCCTTGTTTTTTTTTTCTTTTCTTTTGTGCTCTGTTCATCTTCTTCCTTTATTTTCCTCCTTGACAGTAGACGGACAGAAAAGAAATTAGGGTTTATAGGCAAAGCAGTTTTTTGTTGATTTGGAAATAGCTTTATAAGCAAAGAGTTTCCTTCTAATATTTCACATTACGTTGTAGTTCACATTAAGTCAACTAAGGAAAAGTCCAATTCCCCACAGAAATGTCCTAATGGGATCAAAGGACTTGAGAAATGATGAGAAGAATCTTAAACAAGGGACTGCTTTCAAAGAGGAAAATGGCAACAATTAAATTTACACAGATTTGTATGTTAAACTTTATTTGATCTCACACACAGAAAACTTGTCTTGTTTGTTTATTTATTTTTTTTCCCTTTTAATACCTTCTATTTAGAAGTTATTTATTATTACTTTTTTTTTTCTTCAAATTATTTGACATGCCCTTTCTTGTCTCTCTGCCACCTGTTGCACCTCTTTCATGCCATGGCTATCAGGAAATGGAGGTAAAGATTACTCCCCTTTTTATCTTATGCCCATCACTAAGTTAATGATTACCAGTCCTTTGTACATAATCCAGTATTTTGTGTGTGTAGAAAGAGTGATGTGCTCCTGTCTAACAATCCCCTCGTGTAGTTCACATGGTGTGTAGATCAGTGGTTTACAGGTTGATTTTTTGTTTGTTTGTCTGTTTGTTTTCTGCAAATTTCTATTTTTTTCTTTTCAATTCTTTTGTGTCTGCCTGATCTTCACACAACTTTTTGTTCAAAAGTGTGAAGTAGGAATGGATGTTTCTAGTGTAGAAAAGTAGTTTCTTCATTTGTTGAAACTAAATTTGTCAAATATCCTCATTCTTTCAGTTTTATTTTTGGGAGGGTGTGGGAGGGAGATGGGAAGAGGGGAAAGCCCTGGATGATTTTATCAATAGACCATTTTCGTTACATTGAGAGACGCACTGAAACAAAAATTTATGAATTTTACAGCTTCTGGAAATAAAGCTTATAGGTAATCAAGTACAGCAAATTACAAAAGCAATAATTTATACATAATCCAGTTGACTTACAGAAGATTTGGATCCTAATCGTAAACCAGGAGAAAAAGTTCTGTCAAATATAGCCCACCTGTATTTGTTGTGTTTCATTTGTAATATGGAATCTGGAATGCCCGTGTGTTATTTGATATGCTTTGTGGACCCCACTTGTTGTTCTATATTGTACTATTTATAACTATTCTGGATGGACACTCTCAAGCACCAATGTTACTGTCGGTGTTATTTTGCTTGAGACCATGCAAAATGGAAACAGTTTTCTCTCATAGTCTCTTGAACTTCTACTTCATAACATAATACATATAAATGTTTGTTTAGGGCATCTGTCGTAGGAATTGAGCACTGATCTACGTTTAGTGATTTACTAATCTCATTTCTTTTTAGTCCGTGGGTTTGTGGGACGGATCAGTTTAAAGTGCAAAGGTTTGAAATTTCTCAGTTCCTGTATCTATATCTTTCATTGTTCTCAGTGGCTGGGTTAAGTCATCAATATCACAGTAGTGAAACACAAACTTTTGATGTGAAATATCTTGCACATAAAACAAGATTGTAAATTTCAGATAAGAGGAGATTTAGAGTGAAATTGATAGGGAAAAACGATATAGAGCTTGAAGATCTTGGTTAGTGCTTAAATGTCATCATTGAACTTTTCAAAATGGTTAATTGGAGATTCAGATAATATGAAGATTTTACAACATCTATGAGACCCATTTGACGGGCATACTACAAAGAGAATTATGGACTTGTGTGACTGTTTCACAGAATAGAAGTTTAGATCTTCCTTTACTTGCCTATATTTAAAGACTGCAAAGATTCCAACAAATTATAAGCAGGTCTTACTTTGTAGAGATTTTGTGGTGGCCAAGAATAATTACAGCCGGTTATGTCGGGATGGACCTGTACCAGCACGGCTTTAGAGCAGTAATTTTCAAACACGAGCCACTTGGCTCCAGGTGGAGAAATTTCAAATATGAAGTGAGGTTTTTTAATAGAAGTTTCATGATCCATTGAAATACGGATTTCTTTTTTTTCATTTGATTGGACCAGTAAAGAAACTTATTTTCATTAATTGTTATCAACAGTAGACGTAAAATGATGAAAAAATTATTAGATAACAATTCCAAACAAGGAATTGAGGAAACCTGAGATGAAGGGTGGGTGGGTGGGGTGTGTGTTGGCCTAGAGAAAAGTTTATTGGGGTAAGAAGTATCTGATGCACATTTTGCTGGCCTTTCTATCCAGAATTTTTATTGACCATTTTCTTGATCAGCACTTAAGCTTCTAGTCGGCCTGCCTTCAGTGTTGTCTGGTGAGGTCTGGTAGCCACTTGTGAGAAACATTTTACCGCAATTTCACTTTTCAAACCCCAGTGGATTATCTATCTATCTATATTTTATTTCCTTATTATATGGTCAAATGATGCTGGGGAATTTGCCATGGTGAAAAAATTCATGGTTGTCAAGTGTTGTCAGAAGTACACTACAGGCGGGAGAAAGAGAAATGGGAATGGCGTAGGAAAAGAAAAAGTTAAATTGTATTTCAAATGAAACAAAATCAGAGGTGCCTTTTTTTTCACATTATATCATGTTTTAAAATGGATTAATTGGATAGAATTAAAAAAAAAAAAAAAGGATTTGATTATGGAAGTTTTTGTCATTAGAACATGTATTTAGATTGGTTGAGGTCAACAGAAAGATCCAGATCATTTAAAGCATCATTTGATCATGTTTGACAGCAGACGACTTGGACTTGAATCAGAATCAGTTCAGTTCCAAAACGGTAGCAGATTTTAAGTGTAAATGCTCAGATTTGGAAGTTGATACATAGTGTCAGATTATTACATTTAACCATATTTCCACATAATGGTTTGCCTTAATGAGCTCTGTAGTAGACTGTCAAAGGGCGGTCAGATGGAGAGAATTATTACAGGAGAAAAGTAAACTCCCGCTGCACTTATTTTACAAATGGAAAAAAACAGCTCTCTGGCTCTGCAGCATGTTTTTTTCCCCATGTATCCCACTGGCCATTCACTAAACGGCCGTCCCGCAAATTTTTGAATGGTTGGTTTCCTGAAAGACCAGCTAATATCTACAAGTTTTTCCGAGTTCATTCCCACAAGTGGTTTTAGCTGTTTTCTTCTGTCATCTCTGCTCTCTCTTTCTGTCCATCTCCATGTGTCCCTCAGAGCACAGCTTCATCCCTCCCTTATGTCTTCCCCTCTCCTCTCCTTCCTTCTTCAGTCTCTGTCATCTGAGTGGTCTTTTTTTTTTTGTTTTTTGTTTTTAGTGTGAATTATCACTTTATTTCCCTACATGTGTGGGCGTGTCTGTGTGTGTGTGTGTGATTGTCCATTAGAAGAGTGTGTCCTCCATGTTGTTGTAGTGGCAGCAGCGGATCATTTCCTTTCTGTTCTGTTCTGTTATGTTTGTACCATGATTTTTTCTTTCAGTTGTTTATTGACCTTGCCAGCATCCGGAAATGTTTCACACAGAAAGGTGGAATATTTGTTCTAGAAGAATTTGGTAAGAGTGTTGCATTTCATTTCTCATTTTATTTCTCTTTTTATATTATCCTTCAAAACCCGTTTGCGCCTGATCAATGCGTATTTTTTTTGTTTCGTTTTGTTTTGTCTTTTAAAACAAAATTTCTGAGTATTCTGTGCCTTTTGGTGTGGGTAATGTGAAGAAAAATACAATGAACGGAAGAAATTTATTTGAATTTTTGGATCTGCTGTCAGTTTTGTTGGTACAGTGTTCTTTTTCAAACAATTCATAATTTGCCCATAACCTGTCATCCTTTTTTTCTTTCATTTCTGATATATAAGTGCCATCAATACTTTTTGTTCTCAATTTGATCTTATCCTATTGAGTGTGATGGTCTCACCCTCCTCCCCTAGCTATGCTCTCTATGTGGCTTTTTATGTTGAGACTAGAGTAGGTCAGTGCAGATCCTGCATATGCTTGTATTGCTAGCGTAGTGCATAATCACTCTGAATGTTAGTCATATTCCTGTGAGTGTCAGACACTGCAGTTCTCAGCAACACTGGTGAGAAATCTCAAACAGCACCGTCATTCTTTTTCATTTTTTACAATAATTTACACATTCTGTTGTCATAAACATGAGTTTATCAAAGTAGTGGCATTCATTTTTCCTTTTTACATGTGAACTAACTACCATTTTGCATACCATTCTTGTAGTTTGAGATATCAAATAGAAAGGAAGTTAAATATACAGGACAACAAACAGTCTAAGAAACTGTCAAGGAAATTTTAAGCTTGTTGGTTTTTACATGTACATAATCAGATGATGGGGAGGGGAGGGTGAGGGAATGGAGGAAAGATCCGTGTCTAAATAGGTCATAGAACTTCGCAATTTGATCTAATTCACATTGAATGAAATATTTTGTAGGTGCCAAACTTAACAAGGCAAATATAATAGAATAGAATATATAAAAGCTGAATGGCAATAGTGAACTGAAAACAACAGTTGTATATTTATAAAAACAAACTCTGGCTCACTATCCAGGCCCTTCCATTAGTAAAATGTTGTATGAGGCAATATAGTGCATGGTGATCATTACAGTAACTGAAACATACCATAATAAGTTTTATGTAAGGTTTTCTCAATGTCTTAAGTTTTATTGGATCCAGTTAATGCTCTATGTGCCATGTATTTCACTCGTGAGCACTTGACAAGCCTCAGCTAATTGTAAAATCAGTAACCCAAAAAACGCCCAACAAATAACCACTGCTAAATGCAAGAGCCATATTACAAGACACCATGAAGTGTTAAGTTGGTAAGTTCTTTTATGCCTACCTATAAGAAAATAACCTCATTGGTACCAGTAGAAGATTTCATTAAACTTCACCAGTTTTTTTTATTTTTGTAACCTTTCTTACAGTAAAAATATAAAAACTGCAGTTGCCTGGTCCACCACCATATGGCCGAGAAGCTTTTTTTAAATCTGAGAAATCAAGTTATGATATCACAGAGAGAAAAGCCCATAATGTGCCTGGGCTTACAAAAATATGCTTTCCTCGGCACCCTGAGTCATATTATTATACGCACCATGATAATTTAATGCTGCACTGGAATGTGCCGGCCAGCTACTGAAAGATGATGCCATTGAGCTGTTTTTAAGTCATTGGATTCTTTAAAAAAAGTAGTGAAGGAAATCCTCAGGCTGACATTTTTTTTTTCTTTTCTGTCTAATTAATTTCCAGAACAATTTATCCGCAAATTGGCTGTGTAAAAACCCATCTTATTGCAATACTTTTCATCTCCAGAAGTTTCATGATTGTGTGTTACCATTTTTTTTTTCATAAAAAGTAAGAATGTAGCCCCTAAGTTACCAGCAGATGATACAAGCAGATTTGTAGAAGCTTAGTCAACATTTAAAAGAGTGTCTTTCAGCATTTCTTAACTTACTAACCAGTCAGCTGCCTGCCTACATCATCCCATCCCGCACACCATAGCTATTCTATTCTTATCTTTTCAGTGATTTTTAAACAAAATGAGAAAAAAAAAGGAAAGCAACAAACTATGCACAAGGGATGAGGGTTGTGGGCAACGTGTTCCACAGTGCAACTTGTTCAGTGGAAGCACATTTGGCTTCGTTTCATGAGTGTTATCTGAATAATTTGTAAAGGGAAAATATTAATGATAAAAAAAAAAAAAAAGCTTTCATAACTCTGGCATGTTTGGATGACTTTAACAGGAGGTGTCTTGAAGTTGATAGTATGACGTGCATGATATTCCAAAGTTATTTCGGTTCATCGGATGATGAAGTGATTAGACCTTTGATGTGGGGTCCAATACCAGCCATATTCAATACTTTTCAGTTTTGGCATATACAGAGACCTTTGATGTGGGTCTAATATCAGCCATATTCAGTACTTGTCAGTTCTGGCATATAAAAATTTCAATTGGGTCTGATACCCAGGGTAGTCATAATAGGCAGCATTTATCTATCTATTGGTGTCATCATAGGTCATGCACCGACCTATGAAAAAACCAAAATTGCAGTTAAATCTGAGCCCTAAGATACAAAAAAAAAAAAAAAAAAGTTATTTCGGCTGTTTGTTAAGGAGAAATTGGGAAAGGATGTGATCCAATACTGTAAAGTTTCATCATTGATGTACAGAAGTACAGGATAATTGATAACATAGGCCCACAGGGTCAATGATTGGTGTGGAAAAAGCATTTTTAAATGTAGTGAGAAAGTTTATGAAAGGGAAGTGGCAGCAGTTGAAGAAATTGTGTCCCATAACAATAAGAAATTCATTTTTTGAAGAAGGAAAAGAAGTGTATGGTGATGGCACAGAATCAGTAATCTGTCGCAGCCGCTCAAGTTGAGAAAATCAAGCAAAGTGGTGTGAATATGCCAATTCTTAAACTAATGAGGCTGTAAAACCAGGACACTTTGTACTGATCACACCATCATATTTAGTTTGATCATATGCACAGAGGTATTGTGTCTAACTTCAAACGTGTCTCTTGCAAGCTCAGGAAGGTCATCATGTTTGTTTTGGTGTTGCTATTGTTTTGAAGTGTCCACCCATTATTCCTTAGTATGTGCGGTGCTGCGGAATAATTTATTTTAAATTGCATGTGGCTGAATAAGACAAATCTTGACACCTTCATGTTCTTTGATCCATTGCTTGGGTGACTGGCCTGTCTGAGCTAGCTATGTCCAATCTGGGCTGGGTCAGGGAATGAATTATTTGTTTTCATAGAAAGCTTTACGATCACGTGAAACAGTCTTGTTTGAGTATGGTTAGACAAACATTTTTTTAGGTCTTTGTTAAGAGTTGTCAGTAAAAAAGCAGTAGAAATTATGTGAAGAAATAGAAATAGAGATGCCTTATAATAATTGATATGTTTAAAGTACCGAACTTCTAAGGCATGAACTTACAGTATTGTGTGTAAATTTAAGAAAATGAAAGTATGTTGCATGAGATTTAAAGTCAGGCTTGAAAATCAGACAGCTGAATGTTTAAGAGAAATTAGTTTCAGTGAGTTTTTCAGACTAGAATATTTGCATGTCATAAATTGTTAAAAGATGAAACCATTGTTGGTGTTATTTGTTGAACAGCATTATTTGTTATGAACTATTCATAGTTTTATATACTTTGTTGGTGTCTTTCTTCAGATCCCAAAACTAAGCAAGTAATTCAACACAAGTTCAAGTCCAGTATGGTAAGTGATCCTGAATTTTTTATGAGAAAGGAATACTCCTAATTCAGACAAAATTGAAGGTGTTGTTTGGTTGTAGAAAAAACAAAAAACAGGTGTAGTACCATGAGACAAGGGAAAGTACTGGTAAGTCCAAGTAAGACTTACAAAGGGTTCTTCATTATGTCGTGGGACATTGTGTTTGCTTGACTGAATTTTGATCAGTATGGCATACCTGTATGATAGAAATTGTGAAAAAGATTAACCTTAGAATAATTTAGTTAAGAAAAGTACTGTGACTATCTAGTGATGCTGTCTGAGAGAGGTTGAAAGCTCATTCAATACGTCGTAAATTGAAATAAGAAAAATTTACTTAAAACAAAACAAAACCAAAACAGAAAAAAAAAAAAAACAACCTAAAAAATAACAAAATAGGCCAAAGTTCCATGACATAGTGATTTTTTATACAACACAGCTTACTTTCTTGGGGTTCTTATCACAGTGACCCAAGTTACTTGTTGTTGTCACTTTCTCTGGTATCAATGTTTTGTAGATTTAGTCCTTTTCAGTGTATTGCCTTTAGTGATTCGAACATTGAGAGTCAGACTTCTCTTGTAGTTCATCATGACATGCTACTCAACAGTGTTTGAGTTCAATGCTGGTAAATAGATCCCATCGAAAGTCAGTGGTCTGGGACACAAATCTTCTAACCCCAAAGTTTTGCAATTTTGTTTTTGTGGTGGGAACAGAAGATGACCTCATCCACATTCCACATTATATACATAAATATCATGGGTGAAAGCTAGCAGGGCAAATTTGGCATGACTGGAATTTTAACTATAGTCTTCATGGCTCTCCAGAAGTTTGTTTTTGGTGTTTCAAAGAATGTTAGTACATGTTTATGCAAGTGTTTGCAGGACTTTCGTTCCTGTGGACAGCTGCTTTCAAGGAAAGTAATTTGATTTCATGTTGGCCCACGATAATAAATATCTTACAGCACAACTGCGATAGAGACACACAAACACACATTGTGACCAAACCATTTGTCCCAGTTCACACTTCTCTTCCCCCATTTATGAGGGCCGGCTTTAAGCCAATAATGTTCAATTGGTCCGGTTGCTCCCAACTGGACCCTGCACTTAAGTGCTGTGCACATGGGTAGTCTAGTCTTGTCAAGTACGCATAACAACACATTGCAACATACACCCAGTACCACATTGCAGTTTTTACAGAGAACAACAACTAGCCTTGCTTGTATGTTAGCCTTTCTGAAGTGGGTAATTTGTGTCCTGGACCATAAGTATATGTCTGTGTACTTTTCCCATCATTTCACAATGTGAAGTCTAGTGATGTGTCAACTGGCAAATTTTTTGAGTCTATCAACTTTTGACGTTGATACCATTACAGTTTGATTATTCGGAGAATTTTGTAATGATTATCACCATCCAGATTATGAACTGTGGTATTTAATTTTAAAGTCCTATTGAAGTTTTCAGTCCAGTAAATTGATTGGGATTTTTTTCCTCAGTGTCCAATGAATAATAAAAAAATCAGATGGAAGTCATAGAATACTATTTTATCAACTTTTGGAATAATTCCAGTATTCGAAATACATCAGAAAGCCTGAGTTGGCTGCCACATTGCCAGTGGGAACATGTTCAATTAGTTGAGTTATATATGAGCTGGTCATATTGCATGTGTCCTAACTGTACTTATCAATCCAGTGATGCGGTAGTGATTTCATTTATTCTAGAGTTTTGTTCTGTTCTTTTGGTCTCGTCTTTTAATAGTGTGAAAAACATTGCATTTACGTCTTGTGTTCTCCATTAATATTGGGCATGACTATGTTTCCATTTTCCTTTTTTAAAAATTTGTTGATGAGTGTCTCTTTAAGATATAATTTTCGGTTTTGTGGATCAGTTGTCCTGCAGTGTATGGTAAACATGGTATCACATTTGGCATGTCTGTGCACTGCGGATAAGTATTCTCCAAATGTGCTTTTTTGTCTATAGATTCTAACTGTTGCTCTTTAATGGAAAGATGCTCCTTTTTTCCTGACCATTAAAAGATAGAATTAAGAAGGATAAGGAAATTTTGTAGGTTATGTCCCGGTCAGTGTGTGCGATGAAATCTCAATGAGGAATCATTTTGTTGCTTACTCATCCATTGTCACTATAGTCAGTGGAGAAAGGGAAAGAGAAACAAAAGAAAATAAAAAACTGCTGGTCATCAGATTTTGGTGCTTTCATCACAGTGCTCTGGCTGCCCCCAGTATTGTTAATAAATCCTAGCAGCTGGGAGGGTAGGGAAGCTGAACAAAGCTGAACATCATTACATTTGGCAGGCCTAATCACGAAAATGCACGAATGTGTGTATGCATAACTGCAGTAAACAGCTCTTTTTTCGCCAAACATGTTTATGAAGTCTTTGAATTTGTAGGAATTTTAATTTTTTTATTGATCAGGAGGGAGTACAGTATTTCAAATGTTTACAACAAAAAATGTAGTTAAGCTGGCAATACATTTCAGGTAAACAAGGTTTTTTTCCCTCTCCCCATTAAAATTTGGTCATATACTTACTTGTACCTGAAAAATCTAGTGGGTCAGTTTATTCACATCTGTTCTTTTTTGTGTTTGATTATGCCAGGAGTTAGAAGTCTGTGTCGTTATTCGCTTTTTGGTTTGCTTTTTTGTGTTTTTATTTCGTTAATGAAAATAAATGAATGACTTCTTCCATTAGCTGATTCAGTTTGATTCATATTTTTGTTCCAATCTTACAACAGGCCAACGACATAGCTCTTATGTTCCATCGCATGATAAGTGTCATCTTGGCAAATGCTGGGGATGAAACTGAAAGTAACTATCATGTTGTTTACACTCCAAATTTTCTAGTCTGGTTTTTTAGAAAACAAACTTTGGTCGTGGCCAGCTTTTTCACCTCATTAGCAATTGCTCCAGTTATATTTTTGCTTTTGCACTTGAGCTTTTATAATTTTAAAATTATTCTTTTGAGCCTTTTTTTCTCAACATTAATATTCAGCTTCATTATTAGAGTGTATTTTGGTTTTGTTAGTGTGAATGTCTTTGTTGAATTAACCCTTTCGATTTATTGACACCACTGTTTGAAGGAATATAATTTCCTTGTTGGATTAACATATAATATTCTATATCTGTACTCTTCTATTGCCCTGTGACTAACACAAGATTATTCAAAATATCTGACTATCCCAGTCACATACAAAAAAATCAACAATATAAAAATCACTTCAGGCTCAAATTTTGTTGAGAAATGAAAAAATGCCATTTTTCTCCTTCAATTTCTGGGAATTTCACAAAATTTGGAGATTTTTGAGAGTCGAGTCAATTTATGAAAAATGATAATAGTAAAACATGTAGTAACATTAACTCAAAATTAGGACATATGAAATTCTTTCCAAAAAGTTAGGAAATTCTGTCTCGTGTTCATGACATCCTTGGATAGAAATGAAATGAAAATAAGGGAAAAACGTCACTCACTCCCTGGACACTAATGTTTTCAACAGTGTGTGAATGGTGAAAATCTTAATAGGAATAGTGGATTCTGTGTGGAATGGGTTAAATGAAAACATGCCCTTAGTTTCTGTGCACTTGGAGCAGTGAATAGATTGCATGATTTGGGTTAATTGTTGATGGTAATTTGGCCTCCTGTTGTTACAAAATCAAAATTCACCCAGCTGCTCTCTTGCATAAACGTTCCTCAAACTTTCTTTGGATTTGAAACTTTGATAACAACAACACAAAACAAAAAAAAAAAAAGCTGCTCAATCTGCAGTGCTGGATGCATGGCTCTGATTGGCATGTTCAAGATTTCTTCCAACATTGCATTTCAAATGTTCAACATTTGTTTCTGCGCCTTTTATGTCTTTTAGAGCCTTGCCAATGTATTTTGAAAGAAACTCTGCAATGCAATATGATGCAGTAAAATGTAGCAATTGAAACAAATTTTGTCACCTTATCTTGCTTTCATGACATAAATTTATTTTTAAAAATGTCACAAAAAGAGCCCCAAAAAGAAATGTTGAATACATGTTGTTCTGTCTTTCACTTTTACATGAATGCTGTTTTAGATTGCATTTGTTTCTGGCTCCTCAGAAAACACTGAAATGCATTTTTGAGTTATTGCAAAATCAGTATACCACATTCTTTTTGTCTCGTGGAACAAGTTAGAGATCAAGACGGGTGTTTTTTGCATAGTTTAGGGTAACTTGATATATATGTCTTTGAATTGGAACTATCATGTCCGGATCTGCCAACTGTTTACAGGACTGTCCCTCGAAGGATATTGGGAAGAATGTGAGAAATAATTTATTTTACTAAAAAGAAATTCTCAGCAGATTTGAGGATAAAGGCCAGTCCGGTAAAGTACAAGACAGGGGTGACAGTATACACTTTATACTGATATACCGGTATATATGGAATATGGAAACTGATAGTTTCTGTTTGCCTTTGAAGGGCATGGGTTTACATTTGAAATGTCCTTTATTGAACTGGTCATTTGGTTGGCAGGTCTGCATGTCTGTTCCCTTCTCATCTCTAATTCAAACCCAGCAAATAAGTAAGTGTGTATGCAGTAGTGTAATGTCAGAGATGTTTCTGCACAAATTTGCACCAGCACCAGATCTTGGCCAGTCATGTTTTGAAAACAAAGATTGCCAGTATATTATTATGGTTGAACTAATCAATGGTAACACCTTCATCATTTAAGACAGGCAGAACAATTTCATGTTGATTTGCGGATCTGATGCTGAGAATTTAAAAGAGGTGTCTTACTGTTCTTCTTTTCAAGTTTATAGAAAATCAGTTTCTGGAATACAACATCATGCCATCTTACAAACACACACATACACAGATAAAAATTATTCTTATGTTTGTAAGGCCAAAATAAGATGAGCCCTCTCTTTACATCTATTCAGAATTTTGCCCTTATAATTGTTTCAACAACAGATAATTCCAGAAAACCATTTGAATAGTTATAGGTATGCTCTGCCCTCTGCTACTCCTATCCCTTCATCCAAAAGACCTTATACTGCTGCATTTACAGCATCCTCTGGCATATTGCTTCAGTTCATTTTATCTACATGCCTGTAGTGAACAAAAAATCTGCCATATTACTGTTAACATAGATTAGTGGAGGGATTTATTGATGCTTTGTGTATCAGAAAACTGACCTTTTGCCTGCTGATGTGGTCTAGGAAAGCAGATGGTGAGAAAATCAGTTTATCCAGGCATTTTTGCGGCCAAGCTCCATCTGGAAGTTTGCCCTGTTCTGTTGTCCAGTTATATGAGGCATGAACATCATAGTGTTTAAAGCACCTATAGCAGATTGAAATTTGAGACTGCAGTAGGTCATCAGCTGGCAAAATATGATGACTTTTGTAGTACACAGCGCCGAATTCCACTCAAAAACAAGCCACTTAGTTCGGTCCCGGGCCACCCATAAAATCGCACGCTGACCGCATCTAATCGGGGGGTACGCCGAGGCCACACGCCGCGGGCTACGGCATCAGTTACAGACTAGCCGCTAGTGATGACACGGGCGTATTTACGACTTAATTAACTCTAATTTCTTCACTTATAACACCAAAAATGCCGCTAAAATACAAAAGCACAACTTCTCTTCTCTCAGTCTGTGAAAATCCGATGTCAGTGCGATGTCCCGTTTTCATGCTATTGTGTGTTTATAATATGCCCGAATTCACTAAAAATTGTTTTTTAAGTGGTGTATTTCTTGATTGATTGCTTCCAAACGGCTCAATAGATTGCCATGAACTTTGGTTTTTTGTGTTACAGACCTTTTCCCGTTTCATACCTGAAAATTTCTTGCTTGTCGGAACTCTCGTTGCTGGACAATATCAGTTTACATCCTGTTGCTGGTGTATTATTCTGCTGATGCGTTTCATTCTACATCAACTACACTGTGACCCATACATGCGGAAGACATTTTCTTCACTCAACAAACTTTGAAGAATTTGTGGAATGGAAAATGCGACAAAACGCAGAAACGACTCAAAAGGAAGACATCAGTGACGATTTAAATGACAGACATTTGAAGTTTATCCGTCGTACGTGCTCGTTAAGAATAACCGATAACACTTCAACTCTACTTCAGTAAAGAACGTGCGAGAGCTAGCAAGCCGAGGCGGAATGATTTGGTGTTCTTTTGATAGTCATAAAACAGTCAACCAGTGTAGTATGCATCAACGCTGTCTCATTTGAAGATTGTATGAAACGTTCAACGCCTAGAATTGCCTAGCAACAGTCTCGACCTTGACATAAATTCAGTCAATAATACTACCGACGTAAGCACAATCACTAATGAAACAGCGGCCAGCGCAATCACATCATGTAGTCAAATTCATAATGTTGTACATAGTGCACACGGGGCGGAAGCATCGACTCCTGTAATTTAAACAGCAACAGAGACCTACATGACATTGCTCGGGAGGCATTTTCGAAATAAAGTCATTCCAAAGCAACATACATTAGAACATGACTGCATTTCATTCATAAAACAATATCGTGGGCAACGCGATGAGTTCGCCTAAGTGCATGGCAGCAAATTTTACAGGAGAGACAAAAAACTGATTTACTCAAATATTTTTGTCATTCTCAGGAAATCCGTCCGACCAATAGTTCTATCGATGTTTCAAACACAACATATAGGCAGAAAAGTTAAGTTGCTAAGGCCCAAGAAGCAGTAGTTAGAGATTTTGATATTCTGCGTGTACTTATGCGATTTGCGCGTCGTGATCAGAACGCATAAGAATTAAGATACTTATGCGGTTGAATCACGTCGGACATCAGTGAAAACTGCACTTATGCGGTGCCCAGACTCTGATTACTGGTATTTGTTTTGATTGCCTTAGTCTAGATTTATTTAAAATGTGTCTGTAACGATAATGTTTATTGCAATAATAGTTCTAAAAAGGATTTAACTTTTAGAAAAATATTTACGTCTATGTTTTTTTGTTTTTTTTTACAGGAACATTCATAATTAGTAATTGAAAATGAGGTGTGTATGTGTGAGAGAGAGGGAGAAAAGGAGAGAGAGAGAGGGAATGAGAGGAAAGACAGACAGACAGAACAGAAGGCATACAGATACACTGAGAGACAAACGTAATATTTATTAAAAAACAAAGTGATGGTGTTCAAATGAGTGTTTATTATAGATCCAGAGACGTGCATAATAATAGTTCTTAATGATTTCACACTTGTGTGATTAAAAAAAAAAAAATTGAAGAGATGATAATAATGATAATGTAGAGAGCATGGCTTAGTTTCATCATCATCATCATCATTGCCTTTCTCACCCTGGATCAGGGTATAGGCCACCAACAAACACCTTCCATCCCTCTCTATCATGGGCCAGCCTCTTTACATTATTCCAAGTCTTTCCGCTTCGTTGCACATCATTTTCTCTGGCTCTTCTCCACGTTCCGCGCGGCCTTCCTCTTGATCTCTTGCCCTGGGGATTCCAGTCCAATACCTTCTTCGTGATGCTGTTTCCTGGCCTCCTGAGAGTGTGGCCGATCCATCTCCATCGCCTCCTACCAATTTCCTCTCTGACTGGGTTCTGTCTTGTTCTTTTCCATACAATTTCATTGCTGACCTTGTCTGTCCATCTGATCTTAAGTAGCTTCCTCAAACATCTGTTGATGAAAACTTGGATTCTCTTTATGCAGGCCTGGGACGCATTCCAGGTCTCACATCCATACAACAGGACTGACTTCACGTTCGAGTTGAATATCCTCAGCTTTGTTTTTAGAGATATATCCTTGGTTCTCCAAATCTTGCTTAAGGATGTGAAAGCTGCCTGTGCCTTTCCAATTCGTGCTTTGACTTCTGCCTCTGTTCCTCCCTTATTGTCAATGATACTACCAAGATAGCAGAAGGACTCTACATCTTCCAGTGGTTGATCTCCTACTGTGACTTGTTCGCTTAGGGGTGCAACAATTTTTAGGACCTTCGACTTCGCGGGATGTATCCTCAATCCAATAGATTCTGAAATTTTGTTTAGAGCTGTAGTCTTTGCTTGCATCTGGTCGTGTGTGTGCGACAATAGTGCCAAGTCATCTGCAAAATCTAGATCGTCCAGCTGTGTCCATGGGGTCCATTGTATGCCATTTCTTCCTCCACTGGTGGTTTCTTTCATAAGCCAATCAATCACCAGGATAAACAGAAATGGGGACAGCAAACAACCCTGCCTAACACCAGTCTTGATATCAAAGCTGTCAGTAAGCTTACCATCGTGTACGACTCTGCAACTTGTCCCCTCGTACATGCTCTTTATAAGATTCACCATCTTCTCTGGGATTCCATAATGTCTCAATATTCTCCACAGTGTTTCTCTATCGATGCTATCAAAGGCCTTCTCGTAGTCAAGGAAGTTCACTATCAGTTGGGAGTTCCACTCTAGCGACTGCTCTACTATGATTCTCAGCGTGGCGATCTGATCGGTGGTTGATCGGTTACTCCTGAAACCAGCTTGCTCCTCGCGAAGTTTTTGGTCTGTTGCATTCTGTATTCGCTTGAGAATAATCCGATTGAAAACCTTTCCTGGGATGGAGAGAAGTGTGATTCCTCTGTAGTTACTACAATTGCTGAGGTCCCCTTTTTTTGGGAGCTTCACGAGGTGTCCTTCCTTCCAGTCCTTTGGAAACTTGCCTCCGATCCAAATCCTCGAGAATAGTGAGTGCAGACCCTCTGCAGCCCCAGCAGCATCTGCCTTCAGCGCCTCTGGTGGGATCTGGTCTGGTCCAGCTGCCTTGCCTCGATTTAACTGCTTTATGGCATCATTAATCTCTGCTTTAGTCGGGGGGTCGCAACTGATCGGTAAATCATTTCTTGCGGGTAGAATGTCGGGTGGGTTGCTTGGTGGAGGTCTGTTCAGGAGGCTGTTAAAATGTTCTATCCATCTTTTTGCCTGAGCTTCCTTTCCAAAAATAGCCTTCCTGTTGTAATCCTTGACAGGAACTTCAGGTTTTCCATATTTTCCAGCAAGAGTCTTTGTAGTCTGGTAGAGGATCCTCATGTGTCCTCCTGTTGCTGCCTTCTCTGCTTTCTCTGCTAACATTCCTATGAACTCCTCTTTGTCTTTTTTAATTGATTTTTTGACCTCTTTAGCTGATGCTCGGTACTCTTCCTGGTTACCAACTCTTGAGCTTCTTGTACGACTTGCATTTACCCGTTCTTTTAGGTCTCTTCTTATCCTTATCAAGTCCAGTGATTTTTGACTGATCCATTCCTTGTGTTCCACTTTCTTTTCCCCAATAACATCCTGACATGTCGATGTAAATACTCCTTTTACCTTAGCCCAGTGAGTCTCCAAATCTACTGTCTCTTCGAGGTCAACAAGGGGTTTGAATCTATTCCTCAGTGTCAGCTGGAACTCTTCCTTCTTGTCTCCATCCAGAAGGCTCACTTGAAACTTTCTCCTCTTTGTTCCTGCTCTGGTACCTTGTTTCTTGAGGCGGAGTTTGAGTCTTGCCAGCAGCATGTGATGGTCAGATCCAACATCTGCTCCTCTCTGTACTATGACATCCTCCAGTGAGCGTCTGAATCGTCGGGTGATGCAAAAGTGGTCAATCTGGTTTTCAGTTACTCCATCCGGTGAAATCCAAGTGGCCTTATGGATCCTCTTGTGTGGGAATACTGAACCTCCAATCACATAGCTGTTAAATGCGCAGAAACTTGCAAACCGCTCTCCATTCTCATTCATTTGTCCTAAACCATTGCACCCCATAATGTCCTCATACCCAGTATTGTCCTGTCCTATCTTGGCATTGGCGTCTCCCATTATAATGTTCACATCTTTTCTTGGCAGTGTGTCAACTATTTCCTGAAGCTGGTTGTAGAAATCGTCCTTGTCCTCATCGGTTGCTTCATTTGTTGGGGCGTATATCTGCACAATGTTCATGTTGATGTTCTTGTTCTTTGTAGTAAATGATGCCAATATAATTCTCCTTCCATAGGGTTCCCATCCCCTCAGTGACCTCTGGGCGTGCTTGCTCAGGATGATCGCTACTCCTTCTGTATGCTTTTTGTCCTCCCTTCCAGAATACAAAATCTTTTCCCCAGAATTAAGTTGTTTCAGTCCGGACTGTATCCAGCGGGTCTCGCTAACTCCAAGTATGTGCAGTCTGTATCGCCTCATCTCCATTGTAACCTGGGCACTCTTTCCTGCTTCATACATGGAGCGGACATTCCACGACGCAATCCGGAGTGACTTGCTTGATGAAGGAGCAGTCGGGCCAGTGGCGTCCTTTCGGCTTTGTCCATTGTCCTTCATTGAATCTACAGGTGCAGATGCTCCCCCTTCTCCCAAGATAAAAGACTGATTTGAAGTATTTGCTTGTGTTTCTGTAACTGGTTTATTTTTACAGGGTGGGTAGTTGGCCCACCGCCAACTGGCTCTTCTCGGGAGACCAGGACCTTTGCACCTTTAGTCGCCTCTTACGACACGCAGTATCACGTCAGATGTATTCTCTGCTGTCCCTCTTCTACAAGAGAGCCCCGCATCTGCACGGGCGATGGCTTAGTTTACACAGTATAATTTCTGTATGGGAAATAATGTTTAATAAATTACAAAACAACAGCATTATAATGTTTTGATGCACGTAGATTGATGAAAATGTGTATAGACGTGGAGAGTGATACTGACAATTTCAATGATGATGATGATGTTCATCACGTGAATTAGATCTCGCTTGATAAAAATTTCATTTATGTATTGTTAACAGTTTAACATAAGTTTGTGGAGCAATAAATTAGTATAGATATACATTGTTACGAGCTGGGTCCTCGAGTGTTACGTTGGGGATTACTAAACTATAAATTTAGGTGTTCGACTGCATTTAAATCGAGAGGTTTTAGAAATTACTCTGCCATACCATGCCACATACACTAATAACAATTTCGAGTAAGTTATATCAAGGACCTTGTAGGGCCACAAATTTATTACTGAAATTCCTAACAATTTCGTCTATCGTTTACATATTAAAAGTCAACATCAGCAGCATCAAATGAAAATACTAAAATACATAACTATAAATCTCCTCTAGAGTCTTAAGAGATTTGAGACTCTATATCATTCTGATTCATTCACAGTTTACTTAGTAATTATTTATCTTCAGAAATATAGACTGCCTACTACTTCACAAATAATATACTTATGTCTCAGACGACAATATTAACTCATTTAACTGCTTATAAAGGATCAAACCGTCAAGACACACTGACGTAGTTAAGATAGATCTAGATCTGTTCTAGGATGGGCTGGCAATCCCCAGCCTCATCCAGACACATCAATTACAATTTACAAATGTGTATATCAGTCACTCGTTCTAGATCTTAATTGCAAGTAAAACTTTATGGTCTTGCATTCCTTTGGTCGCACTTCTACTGGGAAGTTAGGGTCAGATTCACATCATCTCGAATCATGGTGATGAAACTTACGATTGGTTCCCTGAAACAATTTCAGGGAACTGGAGAAAAGAGCTGTGGGTTATTTTCATTGTCTATCCAGGACATAGACATGACGTTAACAGTCTTATGGTTCCCTCTGGCTGAACCTTAGCCGACACCTTCGCAGAATAGGATACGCTGCATGGAGTGAGGTAGCATAAACATGTCACCGCTTATCTTCTGCAAATCACGTGACTGCTCAAATTTGATTGGTGCATCCACTTCGAGCTCCGCTCGCAGCGCCAATAGATTCTATTAATAGTAACAGACAAAGTCAGACTTAGGATGTCAAAACCTTTCGCAAAGTCTCTACACCCTAAACGTTTTATGTACGAATTTATTCACCCCTTATTCGCCCCGTCTTTCCCTGTTAAAGTACACCCAAACCACGGGGTCGAAAACTGCATCGTCACTGTTAATTTATCCATTCGTTCTATCCTGACCCACTTTCTTTCCATCTCTAAGAAAAGCGTTACAAAAACAAACTGTCCACGGGAATAGTTCAAGGACGTTTGCACTGGCTAAAATCAATGATGCCATGTAATAAACAATGCGTGACCTAGCACGGCAATTCAAATCCTAATCCTGACATATCCCCCACCCCAGTGAAAATTTTAAATAAAATTTACACGATAGGATCCAAGAAATCCCAAAGTTATTGTGGTAGGGGGTTAAGTAGTACTGTAGAAAAATGAGTCTTAAGCTTGAGAAGAAAAATCTAACTAAGAACGTGCATATTGGATGGACAAACAGCATACAATTATTAATGCCACGTTCTATAGAATTTATTCTATTTAAACATTCTTACTGCACACAATCAAAATTCTCAGAAACATCTATAATAATAATGAGTATATCACTGTATACTGCTGGATTAAAGTATAACTATTATCAAATAATGAAGCCTTACTGAAGAAATAGGCTCATAATTATTTAGTCAACACACACAATTGCTGCTTATATACACATTCACACACAATATATTGTTAATTAAAATACTGTGGTATCCAATGGCAGCAGTAGCTCTGGTAGCTTGGTTTGCCATGTCTTCATCTCATTGACCCGCTGACAAGGGCGTCAGGTTTGCCAGAAGTTCAGGTCACAGTCAGGAATGACGCTGGTGGAAAAAGGATATTCACAAAAAAAAGGATTGTAAAACTGGTTCATAAAGTAATGAACAAGATAAATGTGAATCCATCCACCGTCTAGAATTGAGGGGGACAAGCACTATCCAACCCCAATACAAGACACAACAATCTTTAATAGGAAATTAAATCAGACGTGACAAAATATCAGCTTGGGAATTGTCACCGCCAGGGATAGCACGGATAACAAAGCGGTATTCCTGGAGTGCAAGACTCCATCTCGTTAATCGAGCATTTTTAGCCCTGTTAGTCTTTAAGAATAACAACGGACGATGGTCCGTTTCAATTATAAATTCAGACATGAGTAGATATCTCGAAAATGCGTTTACAGCAAAAATGATAGCGAGGCACTCTCGCTCGATAATTGCATAGCGGCATTCCCTATCTAGCAACTTGCGGCTGGCGTATAGACATGGCCGCAAGGTATCGTCTCGTTCCTGTAATAACACAGCTCCCAATCCCTTGTCCGACGCATCAGTGCGGACAATAAATATTTGGTTTATGTCTGGTAGTATGAGAATGGGGGAAGTGGAAAACAATTGTTGAACGGTACGAAGTGTATCAGCACATTCGGTTGTCCATTTCACTTTATTAGGAAAATTCTTTCTTGTGAGGTCTGACAACGGAGCTGTAAGCGAAGAAAAATTTGGAATGAATTTCCTATAATAGTTAAGAAAGCCCAATAAACTACGAACTTCTTTCTTAGTTCGAGGAGGTTGGAGCTTTAAGATGGTAGTTATCTTCTTGTCATCAGGAGTCTGAACGCCGTGGGCAATTGTATGGCCCAGAATATTAATTTCATTGTAGCCTAAAAATACCTTACTGGGTTTCGCCGTAAGGCCAGCTCGACGAAGAGCAATAAAAACTTGTCGTAGGGCTGCGAGGTGGCCCGACCAATCGGTTTCATAAATACAAATGTCGTCAAAATACGACAATACGGAATTCATACCCTGGAGCAATATTGTCATCATACGGGCGAAAGTAGCAGGGGCTGTAACTAACCCGAAAGGCATATAGCGCCACTGCATAAGACCCAACGGGGTCTGAAAGGCGGTATATTGCTTGCTATTCTCATCAAGCGGAATTTGCCAATAACCTTTGGAAAGATCAATTTTAGAAAAAATCGTTGCCCTCGCTAACTGAGCAAAAAGATTCTCCTGGTTGGGAATCGGTTCAGCGTCATATATCGTAACCTCATTAAGTTTACGATAATCAATACAAAAACGCACGGTATCATCTTTTTTTTTCACTAAGACGATGGGTGAGTTATATGGACTCGTCGATCGCTCTATCACTCCCAGGTGAAACATGTTACGTACCTCGGATATTATAGTCTCCTGTGCGTGCAGCGGACGCGGGTATGGTTTAACAAAGACGGGTATATCCGTCTTTAATCTTATAACATGCTGTACCAAAGAAGTATTACCTGGTAGATCAGTAAAGACAGTAGTAAACTCGTTAAGCAAATCTCTTAAATCTTGCCTTTGCGATTCAGATAAATCTGGATTTATATTCACATCCGAAGTGTTTTCAGAAGATCGAAGTGCGGGTATTGAATTCTCTATCTTAATAGGATCATCATCGTCAACTGAAACCAAGGCCGCATTGGCCTGTGCAACCACATTTCGGCGATTATTCTGTCGATTATCATCGTCGGACAGGTATTGCTTTAACATATTTATATGGAAGACTTTGTCCTGTCCTCGAATCTTGATAAGATAATTTACTCGAGAAAGTCTCTTTAGAACTTTGAAAGGTCCCTTCCATGTAAGAAGGAGTTTATTTTTCGTTTCCGGAAGGAGAACAAGAGTTTGGTCTCCGACGGTCAAGGTTCGCAATCGGCTACCTTGATCACGATATTGTTTATAAAGACTAGCATGCGCAGCTGAAGATTTTTGTGCGAGCTGACATGCGTTAAGAATTCGCTGACGCAAGTCCACAACGTATTGATATGCAGACCGCGTATCGTTGTCGTCCGTGTCTGATCCAGCGAATAAATCATGGAGTATGGCCATTGGACCACGCGGTTTACGACCATACAATAATTCGAAGGGGGAAAAACCCGTCGATGCGTTCGGTAGTTCTCGGTATGCAAAAAGAATAGCGGGGAGTTGTCGATCCCAATCACTCGGTTTGTCGGCGGAAACTCGTGCAAGCATACTTTTCATGGTAGCATTCCAACGTTCACAGCAGCCATTAGACTGTGGGTGGTATGGAGATGTCAATCTTTGTTTAATCCCGACCAACTCCAAGACTTTCTTAAAAAGCTCAGAGGTAAACTGTGGACCTCTGTCCGATAAAATTTCAACCGGAAACCCTAGACGCGAAAAAATAGTAATAAGAGCTTCAGCGACATGATCAGCTGAAATGTCTTTTAGCGGAATGGCCTCTGGCCAACGGGTTGCGTAGTCAATGACAGAAAGTATAAAACGATGTCCTCTGTCTGACTTGTGTAGAGGACCAACTATATCTACGGCAACGCGCTCAAATGGTCTGGAGACCATAGGCATCTCCTGCAGAGGAGCTCTCGATGCTCTTCCTTTAGGGGTACGTCTCTGACATACGTCACATGTTGATACGAACCGGTTTACATCTGCGTAAATACTGGGCCAAAAAAATTGGGATAGTATTCGAGACTTAGTTCTGGCCTTTCCCTGGTGACCCGCCAAGGAAGTGTCATGCGCGAGACGAATAATGTCGCGACGAAAAGATCTCGGTACTACAAGTTGCATAACGGCCTCTCGCTTATTCCGAAAATTACGATATAGTAAGTCATCTTTAATAAGAAACTTAGAGGTATCCGGTGCGGTAGGATCAACCTTAGCAAACAAATGTTTCAATGTGGGATCTGAATGTTGCTCATCATGAAATGCACTAGACGTTATGTTCACTTCAATAGTAGGATTACTCAATGGACTGTCTGCTCGTCGACTCGATTGTAGGCGTGTTGTCGCACAAGCAACACTCTCATCCTCAGTCCAAATTTCCAAGTTACCGATAGGAAACTTATTTACTTGAGGTACATTCCCTATGATTACATCAGCCACTGGATTAGGCAGTACACATGCAGTAACAATACCTGTGAGAAAAGGTGTATCAATATAAACTTCTGCAAGACGGAATCGCTCTACAGATCCGCCAAAAGTAATACAAGTTACCTCTTTATCCAAAAATTGTGTTGGACGGACTAGTGACTGTCGAACGCCGATAGTCGTGCATCCGGAGTCACGTAGAACAGAAGCGCGAATCGCGTTCACGCGGCCCTGGTAAAATGTTAATTCACCCAGTTCATGTAGGGCGGACATGACTGGAATAGTCTTTGATTGCGATGACGATTTATTAGTATAACCAACATCTGTATAGGGTGTAGATTGTACAGAGCAGGCATTTGCCGCTCCCATTTTTACGGTACAAAATCTTCGCATGTGGCCGAACTGATTACACTTGAAGCACATAATACGGTGTGAGTCGTGTCCACGATAAGGCCGATCCTGCGGTCTATTATAATTATGATTATCATCAAAATACACTCGTCGAGGCGGTCTCTGAGGCCGGTTATATTGTTGGCCTGTGTAGTTGCCACGATAATATGGGCGAGGCTCGTAAAAAGAATAAGTCTGATATCCTCGACGCGGGGATACATTACCTTCATTCGGAAAATCCCTCTGTTTAACAAAAGGCGGCTCTGATTTCTTTAACGTTAGCTCACGCTTCCTCTCCTTCTGTTTCTCTCTTTCTTTTTCTCTCTCTCTTGCTGCTAGCCAATGCTCAAGATCTCGGTCTTGTTCTACTTGTTGTTCGCACCACGAGGCGCGTTCTTCCTCTGGTATGCCCAGAACTTTGGCAGATTCTAAATATTTAAGAAACTCAGCCATGATATGTTAAAGTCTGTAAAGTTAGTAAATATTTACCCAATGTTACGGTATATCGCGGTATCAATATCTTATATGAACAGTTATTGACTGTTAATATTAACTCAGTGTCTTATGTTAGCACTGCTTCGCGAAAAGAACGTTTTATCTCTCTCTCTCAAAATTACAGGCAGTATCACTTAAACTGCAAACACTTTATCTCTCTCTGAAAATTACAGGCAGTATCACTTAAACTGCAAAAACTTTATCTCTCTCTCTCTCAATATAAATTCTAGTAAGGCAGTGCCGTCTATCCGTTGCTCCCACTGCAATAAAATACTATATATCGCCTTTACTGCGATAAATTAATGTCTTGAGTGATCACTCTCAAAATTTTACGTCTCTCTCAACGCAAGAATCAGTGTCCTCTGTTATCACTGTCAAAACGAATCGCTCTCTCAATGCGATGAATCAAAACTATATCTCTTTCTCAACACGACAAATTCGAAATATCTCTGTGTTCTCAAAACACTCTCAAAATTCTCTCTCTTCTCAAAACACGCACACGCAGTGTCTTCTGTTACCACTGCAAAATTATTCTCTCTCACATATGTCAATACCAGATTACAATTCAACGTGGTTTTAGCACGTGAAACACCTCAGGCATATATTGTAAACATATCAATGTTATTATAGTAGTTTAAAGTTTATAAGCAAAAAAAAATACAATAAACAGGACGTATACTGACAAGTAAAACGAACGATAACAGACCCTACAAGTCCTAACTTATATTACAGAAAGTTTGAGAAGAAGACAGGAGAGACATCTTCCTAAAGAAAAGTGAGGAAGGAAAAGAACGCCACAATCTATACGAATAATGGATCCCTAATAGAACTATTCACAGAGAAGCAAATCCCCCCGAGTTATTTTACATAGCCACCAAGGCCTCCAATATCCTTCGTAATGGCAAAGAAGATATGCTAACCTATGATCCCAACCAACCTCCCGCACTTAAACTAAACATATAGTAAATAGTAAAATGGCCTGGAACAATACACACAGAGCGGAAAGTACGTCGCCCTCCCCAAGACTGTTAGATAGATGGTTCACTTAACTTCGTTTTTGAGGAATTCAGATGTTAAATATCCTCAATCCATAGCTCCAAGCCCAAAACTTGTATTTCTGTCTGAGGTAGATCTGGAAGGTGAAAGGGTTCCCTCGCCGGTGTCCACGGGTCAATGGGATGTTGAGTTCACCATATGAAATTGAAATACAAAAATATTAGATTAATACAAATTGTCTAAACTCTATAATAAAAGACCTGAAAAGATAATATTACAAAAGTACAATATTAAATGATGGAATAAAAAATACAATAGGTGTTAAATAATTTATCTAAGTGGCATGGCGTTATCTAAGGTTCTTTAAGGGTCCCTCTCCAGTGTTACGAGCTGGGTCCTCGAGTGTTACGTTGGGGATTACTAAACTATAAATTTAGGTGTTCGACTGCATTTAAATCGAGAGGTTTTAGAAATTACTCTGCCATACCATGCCACATACACTAATAACAATTTCGAGTAAGTTATATCAAGGACCTTGTAGGGCCACAAATTTATTACTGAAATTCCTAACAATTTCGTCTATCGTTTACATATTAAAAGTCAACATCAGCAGCATCAAATGAAAATACTAAAATACATAACTATAAATCTCCTCTAGAGTCTTAAGAGATTTGAGACTCTATATCATTCTGATTCATTCACAGTTTACTTAGTAATTATTTATCTTCAGAAATATAGACTGCCTACTACTTCACAAATAATATACTTATGTCTCAGACGACAATATTAACTCATTTAACTGCTTATAAAGGATCAAACCGTCAAGACACACTGACGTAGTTAAGATAGATCTAGATCTGTTCTAGGATGGGCTGGCAATCCCCAGCCTCATCCAGACACATCAATTACAATTTACAAATGTGTATATCAGTCACTCGTTCTAGATCTTAATTGCAAGTAAAACTTTATGGTCTTGCATTCCTTTGGTCGCACTTCTACTGGGAAGTTAGGGTCAGATTCACATCATCTCGAATCATGGTGATGAAACTTACGATTGGTTCCCTGAAACAATTTCAGGGAACTGGAGAAAAGAGCTGTGGGTTATTTTCATTGTCTATCCAGGACATAGACATGACGTTAACAGTCTTATGGTTCCCTCTGGCTGAACCTTAGCCGACACCTTCGCAGAATAGGATACGCTGCATGGAGTGAGGTAGCATAAACATGTCACCGCTTATCTTCTGCAAATCACGTGACTGCTCAAATTTGATTGGTGCATCCACTTCGAGCTCCGCTCGCAGCGCCAATAGATTCTATTAATAGTAACAGACAAAGTCAGACTTAGGATGTCAAAACCTTTCGCAAAGTCTCTACACCCTAAACGTTTTATGTACGAATTTATTCACCCCTTATTCGCCCCGTCTTTCCCTGTTAAAGTACACCCAAACCACGGGGTCGAAAACTGCATCGTCACTGTTAATTTATCCATTCGTTCTATCCTGACCCACTTTCTTTCCATCTCTAAGAAAAGCGTTACAAAAACAAACTGTCCACGGGAATAGTTCAAGGACGTTTGCACTGGCTAAAATCAATGATGCCATGTAATAAACAATGCGTGACCTAGCACGGCAATTCAAATCCTAATCCTGACATACATGTAATTGACTTAAGCAATGAAAATATAAATAGAATTTGAAAAACAATGCTGCTGTTGCTGCAGCTGCTACTGCTAATGATGATGATATGATGGTGTTAGCGGTCATGACAAGATAAAATATGAATATAATGATCGTCATGAACGGCGATTTAGGAACTGGACCACGAAATGATAGAAAATGGATACGAGTTTTGATTAATAGAGTCCATGTCACAAAAATTCACCTTTGCTTGGATGAGTTAGGATTGTTCAGTTGTGAAGCAGGCTGTCATAAAATGCATGATAGTCTTTTGCGATCACAGATTTCAGCTCTTGCAGATGTTGATACTTGGATTTGGAGATCCTTAATTGCTCATGATACATTTGATACGGTTTTTTGATCGGTCTCTTTCCAAAGTCTCTGGTTTTTGGTATCTCCTGGAAATCATCAGAGAATTTGAGCTTGTATTGGGTCATACATTGTTTTTCTCCATCAGGGGCTGGGCTATATTTGTAACATCGAACATCAGTTAGTGTAGGATCTCCAGCTTTTCTTCCCGGACGAATGCTGGTGTAAGGTCCGCACTGGCTGAAGTTTTGGAAAAACTCATGTGAGAGGTAGAACACTTTAAAAGGTGAAGGGTTTTTCCTTGCACTCATTATAATATCCACATGGTCGTGAGGAACACTCACACTCTTTCCTTTCCTGGCCTTCTCAACGAGCATGTGGCAGTTATCCACTTCCATGTGAGTATGACCCACGATTAGGTATTTGTGGAGGATTGTTGTCTTATGGCTTTCTGCAAAGTCTTGTAATGCATTACTCAGTTGCACGTTTCTATTCTGATACGTGCACCCGTCGCTGAAAATAACAATTGTGTCAAAATGGTCCATGTTTTCAAGATGGTGTCTGATGCAAGTAGCAAACTCATTTGAGGTCATTCCTCCTTCAGTTTCATTCCATACTTAGCACGAAACGTCACTGGTTGCAAGGTCGTAGATTGTGAAATTGTGCCCTGTCAATTTTGTCTTGAAATACATGGCATTGGCCTCGGTGTCTGGAGCCAATAGAACCGATTCCAGATCAACACAAAAAGCTGCAAATTTTTTATCACCCGCTGCGTGGCTTTCTTTGGCTTTGTTTTTGTCTGACTCCTTCTCAGCTAAGGCTTCCCCTTTCTGTATCATATGCTCTCTCCACACATCTTCCGTAATGTTGCCAGTCTCATGGCCAACACAGGTGTTGCATCTATCCTTTTTTGGTTGAAATAAAGATAAATTTTTGGCCCGAAAGTGAATCCTTAAAAGCTGTCAATTTCAAAGGCTGTGTATTCCGAGACTCACAATAGTCTTTGTAGCACTCATGCAGCTGAAGGAGTGAGCGAAAGCGGCGTTCAAGATACAATTTTGTTGGGTCTTTGCGACAGTAATGGCTTGGCATCTTTGGAAGATCTTGAAAGAACTTGTCAAGGAGTACGTGTTGATCTTTGCCTCGGACATAATGAGCATTTGACGGGGTGGGTTTGCATGAGGGACGCAGAAAATTGCGATTCATTGTTCTGGTTTCTCATGTCTTCAGAATCTGGATCGCTGACGTCGTCTTCATTTTCAAACAGAGACCTCACAAAATGAGTCGTCAATCCAGTTGTGTTCAGAAACATCTTGCCACATACTGGCAGCTTAGATACATTCTTTTTCAGTGAATACCGAATGGTCCGTTGACGACTTCTTTGGTCATCTTTTTTCTTTCTCTTTACTGGCACCTCATCAAGCAGTCCAAAGACAAATGACCTCTTTTCATTCCAAGAGAGTTGCCAAAATACTTTCAAAAATTTGTTGTCGATCCTCTTCAGTGAAACATGAACACCTTTTTGTAGCGTCCTTGCAGTTACACCTCTCTTTTAATGTGCGCGGTGGCACACTTTTGCCAGTACTGGCTGTGTAACCTTGTCCGTGTTCCCGTAACCGTTTCTGAATGTTTTGTTTCCAGTCTTCTGGTTTTGGTTTTCGCCGTGGTGTGGATTTCAATTGTTCCTTTTCAAAAGTTTCCAAATCGTTCTGTGCTCCAACGTCAGCATCTACTCCATGAACGGGGACACTATTTTGAATCGGCGGCGATGAAGGACACCCTGTCTGCTGAATATGAGACAGCACAGCTTCGTCATGTTTGGGAGGCGATAAGGGACTGTCTGTCTGCTGAATCTGAGACAGTACAGCTTCATCGTCTTTGGAAGGCGATGAGGGCCTGTGTGTCTGCTGAATCTGAGACGGCACAGCTTCGTCGTCTTTGGTAGGCAATGAGGGACTGCTTGTCTGCTGAAACAACACAGCTTCGTCTTCAATGGGCTGAGATGAAGGGCCGCCTCTCTGTTGGATTTCCGACATCACAGCTTCGTCCTCGATGGGCTGCGATGAAGGACTGTCTGGCTGCTGAATGGGAGACAAGAGACCTTCGGCGCGAATGGTCTGTGATGAAAGATTGCCAGGCTGCTGGCTCGAAGACGGTGGGGCCTGGGTTTGAAGTGAAGATTTGCTGTTAGTGTTGACGATCGGATGTCATCCTTTGAACTGCCTTGAATTATGCTGAAACTATCAAACTCAATATTGTTGGAGTCATTCAAAGCGAATTTTTCAATGATGTCCCTCGCATCAGAGGATGACAAGTCGATATCTGGAACGGATGGCAATGAAGTGCGTATGGGTGGAGATGTACTTTGCTCCAACGAAAGTTGCAATATTCTTCCAGCCCGACTGTTTGGATCCATGGTCTCTTAGCAGTGAAGAACTTGATTCTACTTTTACAGGAGAATGTATATTACAGCCCCGTCTTAGCAAGACTAGGATCAACTAATGAAGTAGCTCCGGTGTACGACTTTTATACTCTTATTATAACAGATATGATAGAAACAAATTTGTCATATACGGCAATCTCCGACAATGGCCACGATTAGTATTGACCAGATGGGCTCGAGTAGGAAGATGCCATATATGGCAAACCGTCGCTTTAGATATCTGCTGTCTAGACAATTGGGTAACATGATGACTCACACACAGAAAACCTAATGCTGGTAAGCAATATTTTAAACAAATTGTCCCGATCAGTATCCGTATGGCTAAGGTCGGTACAACCTAATCCCTTTAATGTTGACCGACAATGGCCACGATTAGTATTGATCAGATGTACCTGTGCGACTTCATGACGCCGCAGTCCAGCCGACACACAACGTCATCAAAGGGATTTATTAAAAATATTAGTTCTCAGTGACGCACTTGTGCGTTTTCAACACGCCGAGCGGAAGGCTGGGCTACGCCAGATGCAGCGTGATGAAATCACGTAAGTGTCGACGGCGCACTTAATCGTTTTCATCGCGCCGGGCAGCAGGCGGAGCCATGCCTGACGCAGCGTGATGAAATTGCATACGTGATGACAGCGCACTTAGGCGATTTCATCACGTCGCGATGTAGTTATGCGTTTTGATTATTGTCAAATATTTTCATTTTGGTAGTGATTTAAGCTCTGAAATTTTTACACCACATCCGCAAGGGTGTAAGGAGCATATTTACGGAAGAAAGTGCCTCATGAAAAAAATGTCACTTATGCGTTGTCATCACGTCGCCCACGATATGGTTTTGGGCCTGCCTCTGCCGGGAGAGCAAGAGACAGCGATTAGTCAACAGCCACTAGCAAAGCGAGAAACGCGTTCAAGAAATCACTGATGTACAGAATGGAGAAACTCACGCAAGTTTTGATTTCACATATTCTTCAAATTGCGCCAACGCTGAGTACTGACCACGCCAGTCGCAAAACAACTTGAAAAATGCTGCCCATACTCATTATTGTGCTTAGGATAATACTTAAATCATGCTGTATTTGAAGAACAATGTATAATAAAATATACGGCTTGTTTTTGGATGTAAATATTGACACTACTGAGTACAGATGTAAAATAAATCATCTGTATGTGGATTACTATTCCACCGACAACGATGCCTTTTCGTCAGGGCATGAACACATGTCTTGTCCTCCATTTGACTGTAATTTTGGTGCCTTGTGTTGAGCACTTTTTTTGTTATGTAACTTTAAAGTGAGTAGGTAGTAGATCTTCTTCAGCAAAAATGTACAGTTTTTCCCTACTTGCCATTACAAAACTATAAAAGCTATCTTCTTCTACTTTTCACACTGCAAAATTCAAAGCCTTACGTCTCACGTGCGTCAAGATGGTTATTCTGACGGCCCTGGTTACAATGCAAGGTGATAAATCATAATAGTACCAATTTGATCTAATTCGCCCGCGCAAAGCGCTGCCCGTCGCAGGTGTAGTGGCCCGTCGCTGACCCCGGTCGCGATGACCCAGTAGGGCGCTCGGTGGCCAAACTAAACGACCGGGTTTTCGGCGCTGTGAGTAGCAAACTGAGCAATGTGATCACGCAGGCAAATCCTTTTTCTCATACCCACCTTCCTTCCTTACCAGTGCTGCAGTATATTATTTTGGGTTTCTCTTTTCCTTGAGTAGGGGACTATTTTCATGGGCTCCATGGGATCATTGGTTTTCACTCACCCCTAAAGGCGTGTGTACACGGTTCTAATAACAATTCTAAATTTCCTTCCCTTTCTTAGAAGACGGTATATTCTAAAATTCCATTTCTGAATTTGTTTTGTGTTTCAGTTATGGGTAAAAATTATTCTGATTTTACATTCTAACATTTTTGGCACTTTTCTAAGTTAACATTGTGAATGCGCCTTTTCGGTTTCGTTTCTAATACTCTTTCAACGGAGATGAAAAATGTGAGGTGATCTTGCTTCAACAGAATGGTGACTGGTGGTGAATTTAATTGACTAGATGGAGAAATTTTGGCTTACATGCATATCACAAACCTGTGGAAAGATAAAGAAAGACAGACGAGGATAAGAAAAACTAAAAAGAAGTGTGTGGATGAGAGAGTGGGTATCAGACAAAGCAGGATGGGCTTCGAATGAAGTGATAAATGACTTGCTTGTCTTAAACCTCGCCATGATCCATTATGGAATTAGAATGAAAGTTGAAATAAAAAAAATCATTCTAAAGCAATTCGGTGCTGAAAAATTAAGTCTGAAAGATTCAGATTTCACATCTCTTTCTAATATAGAACCGCATTAGAACTGTTGAAACACTCAGGTAATGTCGATTCTAAATAGAAAGTGAAATTAGAAATGTGGAAACGAATCTGTTCTTTCTATATTTTATTCTAAATTGAACTGTCGAAACGGCAAGGCCGATTTTGATTCAGTTTTAAAATAAATTAGAATAAAAAATTAGAACTGTGTACACATTGCTTAAAGCCCTGGTCCCTTTCATTTACAGTACATGATCTTAAGCATGAAAAAAATCTGGAAATTGGATCACATCACTTCAAGAATTTCATGGCATTTAAGCATATTTTTTTTTCTTAAAGTTGCATTACAAATTTATTGAAATAGTGGTGAGGACATAATTTTGAAATACTCTGGCAGGCATCTTTGAGGCTACAGACGAACAGTACACATTTTAATGGAATGGTTTTTTATAATTTATATAGTTGCAGCTAAGAATAAAAGGAAGCTGTGATTTATTAGCATAATGCAGCTTTTGGCTTGAGGCAATTTTCACTATTTGTTTGCAAGGCTCTATTAAAAGAGCTTTGTGGGAGCTTTATCTTTTTTAAAGAGATGCATGTGTGTTCGTTTGAGTAAGAAAAGCGGAGAGGAAGGGAAATATCATCAGATCTTAGTGACATAATGGTGTAAAGATAATTTTACATTAACATTTCTAAATTAATTTCAGTGTCCTACCTGGTACATGAGCAGCCTGGTATCTCTGGCCGTACTGATACGGCAAAATGTACATATTGCCATGCTAGAGCAAGCCACAATTCATTTAAAGGAGTGTGCTTGTTTTTGTCGTTTGGCTGACATATCTTTAGTCAGAAAATATTCAGGAAGAAATATGGGTACTGATGATGATGAAGTTACTATTTGATGGGTGCTAACTTCATTTGGATTAAAATTTGTTATCTAGAATAATTGACAACAATTTTTTTTAAATGTTGAAATAATTTTTCAGCACCTGGTGTTTTCATATTTTTGTTAGTTTCTCTGTTTTGTTTTCAGTAGTTTATTAGTAGATCTGTTATTTCGATTAGATGAATGAATAATAAATCATATGTACAGAGGATTTCAGGTGATAATGTTTTCTCGCTTAATTCTGTTTCTTCCTTAGGCTGACCAGATCTGCTATGCAGTCTTATGTTTGTTCTCCTATATAGCAGCAGGAATGGAGCAAAGAAAGCAATCCTGACCATAGTTGAGCATAGGATGTGGACAATTTTTTTTTTATTTCTTGGTTTTTCTTTAAAATCACATTCAGCAGTACCATAGCTGTTAATTTTGAGCATCTTCAAATGAAAATTGAAAACATTACACAGGGGACTGGGAATGCCTCAGTGCACAATCTTTGAGCGCTAGAATAATTACTGGTCACCACAATCCTGCAGTGTAAATGGGCATGGGAACTAGATAATACAAGTGAATATAAAAACCGAAGATAAACGTATTGATGAAACTGATCCATCTCATATGGCAAGTCCTGGATATTTGAAGGCATAAATCAGTATGTCCTATATCCTAGCAAAGCCATTATATGTAAGGGTTAGGTAAGCCTTGCTTAGTAAACTTAACTAATGAAACGGTAGTTCCATTTGTATTAATTTCACTGTTAGTAATGTTAATTGGGGTTCTGAGAACTTTGAGAGTAGTTGGTAATATTAATTGGGGTCGTGAAATCTTTTAGCTTAATTGGCAATGTTAATTTGGGGTTCTGTGAACTTCAAAAGTCGTTGGTAATACTAATTGGAGTCTTGGGAACTTATAGTGTAGCCAGTAATGTTTATTCAGGCTCTGAAAACTTTCAGCTTAGTTTGTAATGTTAATTGGGGCTTTGAGAGTAGCTGAGATTGGAGTTCTGAAAATTTTTAGTGTTGTTGGTAATGTTACTTGGGATACCGAATACTTCTAGCTAAGCTGGAGTTTGGAACAGCATTTTATTATGGCTTACTTTCAAGGGTTGTGAACAAAACAAAAACTGAACTGGAGGGAAAGTATCTAGAAACTGAAAAGCATTATATAATCTAAAAATGAGAAGGATCTGTGTTTTCTCAATACTTTTGTCATTCCTGATTAAAAAGACTGAAATTTTATGCTGATCTTTAAAGAATTTACTGATTGTTTTTGTCATGTTCATTAATTCCTTGTTATGATAGTCCCTGGAGCAAGGGGAATCTGGTGCTAAACATATGGGGGAATTACACAATAATCTAAACCTTCAAGACATTTATGCATTTATTTTAGTATACCGTTACATCACATCACTAGTGTTTTTCTATGTTGAACTATGGCATTCTTTCTTCCGTCACTTCTTTGCTGATGACAGTATATCTGTCATCTGTATTTATTTTGTACACAGGGGAATAAGGACATTGTTACTGTACAATTGTATCCACCAAATTCGCATTTTGAAATTTTTACACAAGGCACAAAAAATGTGATTAAATGTTGGCTTGCAAATGTTGAAATTCCACGAAATAGATTAAGTGATTGAAAATGTCACATTTTAAATGTTTAATATTGTCTAAAATAGAGCTTAGCTGTGGTGATGTACTATCTACTTGTAGGCAAAAAGGTGTTTGTCTAAACTCCAAGTTAAGATGGGTGAAACATTCAGTAATGAAATAAAAAGTTTGATTTATCTTTCCTACGTCAAACAAACACCAATGCATTCCCAGGCTCAACCTGCTAGTTTAACCTCGGTGAAGGAGCATAGACCAAACTGCATCCTTATGATGGTTCAGGATTGCTTTCTTTTGTGGCATTATGTAATGTTTCCTTTGAAATTTTTGTGTGTTTTACAATGTAAAAAGAAAGAACAGAAAAAAAAAAAAGGGAGTGATAGTATGCAGAAAACTGTCATCTCACCCATAATTTTTTAGTTGTCATGTGAATGATTACCAGTGGTCTTGCAAACCACCAAAAAATGTGTAAGGTAGAGCAGTTGCCAGCATACCAACACATTCTGTTTGCCAAATGACACCTGTAACATTGTCAACCAAGATCCAACATTTTTTTCCCCCCCAAAGCGGAGGTTATTCCACCTGATACAGTTGGTGCTTTAAATAGACAAATAAATATTTTTGTATTGTTTTATGACATGTAACAGCCTCTTCTGGGGGGAAAAAAAAAAGTGGCACCAAAATTTTAGCATAGAGTATGGGTGGGGAAAGCTATTGTACCTATAATGGTTGCAGTGGTAAGTTTGGAAAATTCTGACTGGGACCTCGAAAAGAATTAACTACTTTTCTTAATCAGACAGAGAATATTTAGAGTCTAAAGGAACAGACATGTTTTGCTCAGAGTCAAAGCAAGGGATTTTTTTTTAATTGCATGTTTGGTTATTGCTGTAGACCTTTGCTGCAATAGCCCAGTAACCATTGCACGTGGCATAAAACCTGCAAAATATAAGATGAGAAATTTTACAAGTATTTTTCATATATACAAGTTTTCTCCCCCCCCTGCTGATGAATGACTACATGGGTGCAAAGTTGATTTAAACAAAACACAAAAAAACAACTATTTTGTAATGCTGGAAAAAGTAACATTTTAATCCTATATTTTACTTGTTTGAGTCTGGTGCTTTACTTGAATGCTTTGCATTCACATGTCATTTTTTTCCCCATTCAGCTGAAGCTGAACCATAATGTAAATGATTTAGGTCTTATACTGTACAGCTCAGCCTTCACATTATTATTTTTATCCAGTAATTCTTGTTCATAGTCACACGTTGCTCTATTCAAGTGGTATAATCAAGATTGCTGGGTAGAAATGTTAGTTCCTGTTTAGCACAGATATTTGAGATAAAGGTGAAAGGAATCTTAGAGTATTATTATTATATCATGTTTTTTTAAATCTGTAAGAAGTCTTCCATTCATAAGGCAGTTCTGTAATTATCTGTAATCCGCTGCATTTATCTAAAACCATTTGCATTTAGTTTTCCCGCATCCAAACACACCCTTTCTCTCATTTCTAATTTCTGTCAACCATGTCAAGAGGAAAGCTAATCAGAAAAGGCAAAAACTCCCCAAACTGGTGAGAGGCAAAATTTGAATTTGCAGTGAATGCAAAAGTATTGTGGCAGTTAGGAAAAACAAGGAAGCTGGCAAGAAAAACACAGCTGTTAAAAAAGATTTTTATAGCTCCTACACACAGCCAAGTCATACCTGTGTCACTCACTTATGCCAAGAACTAATATTTGTAAGGTTTCCCTTCAGGTATGTAATTAAAATTTTCCCTTTTTTTTAAGGTCAGGGTCTACAGTGTAAGTCACATTTTTTCAATAGTTTTTTGTTATAAACATAATATATAATTGATTTTTAGCAATTTTTTTATTAGTTGAACATCCATGTGTGACATGGAACAGACTTTGGGGGGCTAAAATGTATGAAAACATGAAAAATTTGCCTTTGTTAAGGCAGGTTTGACTACAAGTCGTGCAAGTTTTGATGAAACTTCATTTTAGACATCCATGTGCTCTCTGAGGGATAAGGTAAATATTGATTGTGAAAGCTAGTTTCAGTTGAGACTAACCTTGCCTCTGAAAATGTGAATTTTTTGTACTTTAAAGCTCCAATCAATTTAACTGTGGTCATGAGAAAGTAGCATATCCTTGTGCATACTACTTAGTATTCATAGTTTATGTATGAAATAGATGAAATCAATGCACACTGTCATTTGCTGAAATTTCATGCTTAAATTGGGCAGACCCTGAACCTTACTTGTTTTTTTTAGAATCTACTTTGTATTGTGTTGTCAATTTTTGTGTAGCAGTTGTGCTGAAACTTGTGATTCAAATTGTGATTGAGCTATGTGAGTATATCAGTTAGTTGTCTTGCCACATGTGCTCCATTCCGTTGCAAACTTAGGATAGTTGAAGATCTTATTTGATGGATGATTGCTGCTCTGAGCATGTGCACCTATGTCTGCCACAGTTGAGGATCTGCAGCTAACCTAGGAGAAATGCAGCCTATATTTTACAATCTGACAGAATTTCCTGCAAGACATTCAACTGATGTGGAACAGTTTGTGGCCAGAATCTTTCTGATTGCTTGGAAGTGAAGATAATCAGTATTTGTCAGAATGGATGAAACGAACATCAACTGCAATCAGGGCCAGCATTGGTTTAGTAACTAAGTTTTGCAATTTCAGTTCAAGTCTCTGTATGCCAAATTTAGAGATGCAGTTGTCTCTGTTTTCAGTAGAAATTAGGGCTCCTGTGCTATCCCGGAATTTGCAAGGATGCTTGGAAAAGCCCTGGAATTCTCCTTGGGTTTGAAAAACATTTTAAATAATGGAGGAAAATCCAAATGTTTTCTCTAATTTTCTATAATCAGCAGCTCTGATGTATAGCATTTTAATTTTGGAAAAGCCATGAGAAAACTCTCTCAAAGAGGTGCAGGAACCCTGAGAAATTCTTGAACATTCCTTTTTCTCTATATTCCATTGATGTATTTCATCATAGTGTAAGCAATAAGGTAATGTTTTACAATTATCAGCAAGGAAGTAAGTGTTGTAAAACTGATTTATATCTGGTTAAACTTCAACTTGCAAGATACAGTTTTCAGTTAGGATATAGAAGTAACTGGATCTGCTTCAGCACATTTAACAATTAGTATATGAAAGAACTCTACCTCTGCATATGCATCAGAATACAGTGCACTCTCCCGATTACGACATCTCCGAATAACGACATTCTCCCGATAACGACATTGACCCCCGGTCCCGATTTTTTTACTATATGTTGTTAGTAATAAAACTCTCTAAATAGCGACATACTTTTTAGACCACTCTCCGGATAACGACATTGAGTTAGCAATAATCGGCTGTGACTTTGCTAGATACAAAAATAAAAATAGCTAAAATATTGTTTCCGGTCAGTTTCATTTCATTCTCTGAGCCAATAAAAACACTTCTTTTCCGACCAATGAAATGTCCTACCAGAGGCACCTCATAGCCAATGAGATCGCTTTGTTATCGGCCAATGAAAACACACTTGTGTCTATTGTCGTCGGAACAAAAAGGGTGACGCGCATTAAATGAGTCATCACATCGCTGAATCGATTGTATTCACCCATGTGTTCAGTTGTATTATTAAATACAGCTGCACTCATGCCGGTCCCAAGCCCGGATAAACAACAGAGGGAAAATGACACAAAAAAAAACAACAAAAAAAAACAAACAAACAAAAAAAACAAAACAACACACACACACACTTCGTGTATTTTACATGTTTGGAAAGTCCGATCACTGATCACCCACTATGGTTGGTACGTTACATTCTAAGGGTCTAACCACACCCCTTTTTCCGCCATCTTGAAAATCTCCGAATAACGACATGTTCCCGATAACGACATGCACCTCTGGTCCCGAGCCATGTCGTTATCGGGAGAGTGCACTGTATTTGAATCCAGTTGCGTTGATCTTGGAGGCAATTATGCCATTCTATCCCTCCCAGAATCTCTGTTCATGCTCTTAGCCTTTCCTTATGTTATGGCGTGCATACATTGTATCTGGTTTCAGTGACAAGGACAGCTACAACTGTATGTAGAGTATTGAATATATTATGTTACAATGGATATCCCCCCCCCCCCCCCCCCTTTTTTTTTTTCTGTCCTGAATAGATGACTGTTTACCATGTACTGGACTTGGACTTGTGTGATCAAACTGCTGCCTAGTTAATACAACTGGGTGAATGTAATCTCATGCTAAATATGCTGTATTGATAGATTATGTCTGTCAGCATGCATGGGAGCTGTTTTTTTTTCATCAATGCAATTATGTAAGTTTTGTTTGCTAAACTTAATCTCTTTATCACATTTTTGGCATGGAAGAAGATGGGATTGTAGATACATATAGAAGTACACCAGTATACTGACATCAGAATAAAGTCTTTGGAAGATGATATCACCTGGACAACAGAGTTATGTGATTCAAGTTTAGTTCAAAGTTCTAAAAAGATCCTCATAAATAAGCACTGACTACTGTAGTGGAATGGTGATGCCCCGGAAAACAAACAGCTGAGTGCAGGGAAGACTCATAAAATTTTGTACTTGTGGTCTACAGGCTATAGCTCTGTGAAATGTGACTTATTATAGATACCTCGTTTTACCAAAATATTAAATTGTAATATTTCTGCAATGTTTTCTTTGTGGGAATAGATATATCAGTGTGGAAATGAAAGAGGCACTCAGATCATTTTTCAGATACACAACATATTCTGTTGAATGATAACAATCAAAAACAGTAAGCAAATGTGTTAACACAGGCTGAATCCTTTTTGTCTGGACAGTTTGGAGAGGAAGGTGATACAGTCTTGGTTGTGAGAATTTAGATGTTAATTTATAGGATATTGGCAACAGATCTTCTTATTGTCAGTTACCAGCAGGTTGTTAATAGATGAACTATAACTATAACATGTATTTAATTTTTTTTTTTTTTTTTTTTTAAATTTCGTACTTGATGCTTTGGTATGGATGTGAGACAGTATGTTGCTTCTCCTGAAGGGCTGAGATACAAACATCTGTGACATAATTTTAACTGGAATCCTTTGATAAGTTTTTGCTATACTCTGAGAAATGCAGAACTTCAGGATTAGAAAAATGTTAAACAGCAACTGGAATTTGTTGTTGTGAATAAGAAAGAACAGGGAGAATTCAGATTTAATTGCAGTCATTGGACAATCTTGGTCTTAGGTAAAGTAAAGGTCAAATTTGAAAATCTGTTTCCCTGTACTATATTTGTCTGTTTTCGAGGGCGTTTTCCAATGATGATTGAAGGAAATCCATCAGTTCTTATGTAAAGAGTTTGTAGTGTGAGATTTGATTAATCTTTATTACCACTATTGATGATGGTAAGGAGACAAAGTGGTGATGCATGCTTTTATTATTTATAATCTTCATTGTAATTTGTCTATGTCAACTCGAGTCCTTTGTTTTTTGTACATAGTAGGGCCAATACTGTAGATAAGAATGAGGGAGCATTATTTTTTAGTTTTTCCTAGTCTGTGTACAAATGAGATATGTGAGCGCCATTAGTATTGAAGTTTGTGTTCTTTTCCCCTGTAGATAGCTTAATTAACAAGGGTGTTGCATCATGCAATTTCATCAGTAATAATATATGCAAGGTTGAAAGTATGTTTATCTGTGTACTGTAAGGAATGTTTTGGTTCAGCCAACTTTTTTTTTTATTGCATGATATTGCATGATTGTATTATACTATAGATTGGAACAGTGGGAAGTCAGTAATCACTGGGATATTAGTATCCACTGCTGTGCAGCTGTCACGTCACTTGAGACACAGAATACTGAGATGAACCACTCCTTCTCCCACTATATGTCCATAAATTGCGTGCGTATAAATTCTGCGAGTACTTGTCTTTTTTGTTGAATTATGATGGAGTGTGGTGCGAATTGTTGCATTGTTGACACTGATGATACGCACACTAGTTGACAGACGGAATATGATGAATTGATTCTTCTCGGTATCCTGTGTCTCGAACATTACTGTGTTGATGACATTTCTTGTTCAGAGGTGTCAGGAGCTGATTTTGTACAAATGTTAATGTTAGATTAGAATTGTTCACAGTCTTATGGGCAATACTTGGGGGTTAGTTTGGGCACTAGTAATTTTATATTTCATTGCCTTCGTACTGCCTTATTCCATCTACAGGCCATCTCATTTGGTAGTGAATCGCTGTCAGAGTTTTGTAGATAAACTTTACAGTGTTAGGTGAACTTTTTAACACTTCCAGATTTACTTCTAGAGGTGAGTTCACTTTAAATTTGTTATGCTGTATAGTAGCCATTTCAACTTTTGTAAACAAAAAAAAAAAAAAGGTAGAATGAAGCAGTAGTGGGCAATGATTTAGTGTGCAATAATGGAAGCCAGAAACCAAACATGTCTCAATCTCTTATCCAATTGAGTGTAAAACTGTATATATTACATATGCCGTAAAATTGTAGGCTTTGCATAGACATTTCTAATTCAACATAAAATTTTTTACTTACTGTGGACAGTTAGCAGGGTTTTATTGTGCTGTAATAATTATGATTTTTTTTCCTGAACAAAATCAGTCACAATAAGACACTATGGGAGGCTTTGTCAGTACTTATCGGAGTTAGCAATCTGATCAGCATAGGTCCCATTTACTTTTGACATTATGTAAATGAGGACGGAATTAGGAGATGGAACGTGCTTGGAGTTGGATGAAATCAAATGGAAATGAAGAACCAAGCAAGAATCAGTTATTTCTTGTTCTGACTTTCTATAGTTTTATTGGTCTCACCTGTAATGTAATTTTATTATAAATAAAGTCCATCACAGATTAGTAATTGTTTTTATCCACCTGGCTGCAATTTTGAAGGATTTACATAAGGCACAAAAAAGTGATTGAAAGATTACTCAATTGTGTGTAAATTCCAGGAAATGGATTATGTGATTCAAAATGCAACATTTCACATTTTACTTTGTTTTAAAATTTAGCATGGCTGTGGTGATGGTACCATCTATCTATAAGCTAAACAGTGTTTCCCCAAGTCCAAGTTTGGCGGCTAGAAACATGCAGTAGTGAAATGCTGGGGTGATTGGATAATTGTAGTCTGTGGCATTCATGTACAGAGCAGACCTTGTAGCTTCTGGCATAAAGAGTGGAATGATTTGTACCAGGTTTACATCAGAGACTGTGGGAAAGTTGAGCAAAGTTAGATCAGTTGTGATCATAAAATAATTTTACACACGTAGATTTTTATGTGAAGAAAACTGGTTGTTACAGCCCATGTGTATTTCTTGTGTGTCTTGAATGGAAATTGTTAAACACATAAAAAGCTATGTTGCAATTGTAAATATGCTCAATAGGTTTGGTTGTGCAATAGACTGGAGGAGTAATAGTCATTTGCTGTTGTGATACTTGAATGTGATAAATATGGGATTTGTCCCTGCCTTTTATCATGACAACATTCTCCCCCATACACATACAATACACACATCAGTCCAGGTGTCCACACAGCCTCTCACCACTTAGTAAGGGAGGATGTCATACCCTCAATTGCACCACACACTTAATTAAACCAGAATCATAGGTGGCAAGTATATGTGTGTGAAGTTTAATTTGGTGAGCCCTTTCTGTGTATTGTAAAATGAGGAAACAGTTACCGTATTGCTATATGGAGGTGATTTACACAATGTTTTTACTTCCATGTACATGTAACAAACAAATGTCTCGTGTTAAAGAGTTTTGCTTTGAGCAGTTTTGCATCAGGGCAAAGTTCTGTCTTTGGGACGTAAACGTTTGATATTACAGGATTGCATTCTCTTAACCTAAGGCTTAAAAGCATCATGGATTTAGAAACTTTTTTACCACGGGATTTGCAAAAAATGCAAAAGCAGCTCTGCAAAAAGTTAGTGATGAAAGACCAGTACAGATAACCCACTTTTATTGTATAATATTGATTACATCACGTCTTTAACAGACAGGGGAGCAGCGTAGACTCATGTGTTTTTTTGTTGTTTTTTTTTTAGCATGCACCATGTATTAGACTGAAATTTGGCTTCACTTTAGTGGCACTTTTGTTGTTGTTGGGGGTGGGGGGCAAGGTCTGTGTAGACTTTTCTGTTTTTATGGTTTTAAACTTTTTCATTTCATTCTGTAGAATACAGTTGTGTTGATTTGATGAAATTCTGGCTTTCAAATTGCTACCGTTCCCCAAGTAAGAGCAGTTGTGGGAAGTTTTCAAGCACTGATAAAACTACACATGAGATATAAATTCATCAATTTACTCTCAGTTGCAAAGATCTCATTCACTGCCATGTAGGCAGCTCTGCAGAGTTTATAAAATTTTTACAAAATTGTGACCTCAAATACACTATAAATATTTCAGAGTAGAGGGCAAATTCATCAAATTACTTGCAGAAAATGATCCAATTCAACTTTCTTGTTGTTGGCCCTTTTTAAGACATTTGTCTGTTAGCAACATAGTATGAAACAATCTCTATGAAATAGTCAAGATAATCTCTTATTTCCAGACATGTGGGCAATTATGTAGTTAGCACTATTTGTGTGTTCATTTGTAACAGTTGCTTTTGCAATTTTTAGTTCCACCGTTTTAATTAGTGATTCTTTGTTATACATGTAATTGTATTGCAGTTATGTTCATAATTTAATTTTTTTTAATTTTATTTTAATGTTGCATTTATTCCATGCATTTTCTTTTCAATCTCGCTACTTTTCTAGTGGTTTTTTTTTTTTAGACTCCTTGAACCATACCAGTCACATATTACTAAGACTTAGTCTTTCTACAAAATGTTGACAATTTCTGTCACCAGTTACAATCATAACTTATGAACTGCATGAATGGGCTGTTCCAATAATGCATAATTTTTTGTCCAAATTGGTTTATTCCTTAATTATTAAAGAGTAGACTTGTTCCACAGCAACCAAAAGTAGCGTTTGTTCTGCTTTCACTGTGTTCAGTTTTTTTTCCATGCTTAATTCCATCATTTCAGAAATTTACTTCCTCGTGTACAACACCTCGGTAATCCTAATTTATCACACATTCTATACATCTTTTCCAAACACTTGCATGTACTGAGTTCTTCCATGTTATGTGGCAATTTATGATCCTCTTGGTGACCACCAGCTAGTCAGCTGATGTGTATTGTCAATAAATGAACAATGCCTGCCACAGTTGGCCAAGCACACATAGTATGGGACATAACACAGAAAATATTGCACTACATGATTTATTAAATGAAATGATAGCCAGTCTCCCAATTTGTTGGCAATAATGGGGGACAGGCAAATTACACTAACTGCCCACTCACACCAGAGATCTGTGCGACTGTATGTGCCTCTGTTTGAAGCTTGTAAATTGGTGGACAGATGTTGACCAGAACATATATTGTAATCAACAGATGCCAAAACAAATACATGTATTTCTTTTCCTAATTAAAGTGGCTGAAACTGACCAAAAAAAATATAAAAAATGGAAGACACTGGGTTGATGTACAAAAATACATGTACAGTGCACTCTCCCGATAACGACATGGCTCGGGACCAGAGGTGCATGTCGTTATCGGGAACATGTCGTTATTCTGAGATTTTCAAGATGGCGGAAAAAGGGGTGTGGTTAGACCCTTAGAATGTAACGTACCAACCATAGTGGGTGATCAGTGATCGGACTTTCCAAACAAGTAAAATACACGAAGTCTCTATCTTTGTCCTGTTCTTGATTATTGTTGATAAGCTGTTGTGGGGAATCTCGTACTTCTCAGCGATCTGTTTCTTGGTTAATGTCTTTGTGTCCACATCAGCCAGAATTTGCAGCTTGGCATCTATTGTCAGTATCTTTCTTTTTTTAACAGCAGCTGTCGACATCTTGGGGTGCGTTATTGTTCTCGGGTGAATACAATCGATTCAGCGGTCAGCGATGTGATGACTGACTCATTTAATGCGCGTCACCCTTTTTGTTCCGACGACAATAGACACAGGTGTGTTTTCATTGGCCGATAACAAAGCGATCTCATTGGCCGATAACAAAGCGATCTCATTGGCTATGAGGTGCCTCTGGTAGGACATTTCATTGGTCGGAAAAGAAGTGTTTTTATTGGCTCAGAGAATGAAATGAAACTGACCGGAAACAATATTTTAGCTATTTTTATTTTTGTATCTAGCAAAGTCACAGCCGATTATTGCTAACTCAATGTCGTTATCCGGAGAGTGGTCTAAAAAGTATGTCGCTATTTAGAGAGTTTTATTACTAATAACATATAGTAAAAAAATCGGGACCGGGGGTCAATGTCGTTATCGGGAGAATGTCGTTATTCGGAGATGTCGTAATCGGGAGAGTGCACTGTACATGTATTTGTTTTCTAAGGGAATTATCTGGAATCTTTCACCCTTTGGCAGTTGTTGCTGCAAATTCTGACAGGTAAAGAAAAGTATGTAGGATATATTAATGAGAATGAACGTTCAAAACTTCAGGTGATAAGAAATTTTTGGAGGTGACATCTACCAAATAATCCTATCTAAACATAATCAATACAGAATGACAAAAGCATTGTTTTAATGCAACAGTTAAAAACAGATGGACGTGGGTGTTCAGTGTGAACCCTTGCCTGCGATATACATGTAGTGTTATTTTGTGTATTTGATGGATAGATGAAACTTCCATCCGTCACACACAAATCTGTGGCGTAGTATTTAGTTTAGTACAACGGGCAATATTAAAATGACAAATCTATCTCTCTTTTTGTAAAAAATGATGGGGTCACAACAAGAGTATTACAACACTGTTCCTACATCAACAAATTTAATTCCCCATTTTGTTTACACCCGAGGACATAATATTAATAAGAACTTATGATTACGGTGCTAGATAAGAAGTTTTACCGTCCATTTGGTTTACACTCGGGGGAAATAACCAAGAAAATATAAATTTTCTAACATGTCAACGTTTATCTCCCATTATTCTGACACTCATGGGACATAACCACGAAAATACACGTATTATTAGCACAGCAAAGTTGATCTCCCATTTTGTTTACACGTGGTACACAACCACGGCTTATCAGCTGTCACTGTTTCTTTCTTTGCACTTTCCAAAGCTACACACATGTACATGTATTGGGGAGTAAGGACTGGTAAGCCAGGTCTCACCTAAATAGTGAGAAATGCCTGCGTGATTATGCCTCTGCCAGCTAAGCCAACCGTACCTTCACGAGTGATCGCTCCCTGATCCGGTGCTCCCTGTTCTCACAGACACGGCTCTGGCAAATGGCGAGTAGCTGGTGCCAACAAACCAGCCCCCCCTGGAGTCTGTGGGGGCTAAACTTCAGACCCGGAGGAGTGAGGTCCCCCGAAAGGTGTGGCAATGCCGGGCCCACCGGCGAGTGGACATGTCCCGATTCCCACCAAGACCTCACCCAGGGACCACACCCTGGTAAATCAAAGCTGGGGAGAAGGACCTCATAGCCCAGTCAAGCAACCTTCTAGGAGATGGAAAACTCCAAAATGCAACCCGGGGAGAGGGACCCTCGCAGCTCGGTTAGCAACCCTCTAGAGAGAACACTCGAACAAATCGGTCCCCCGAATCCGGAATGTGCCAGCCTTGTGCGGGGAGGAATTGGGCGCATACGAACCCCACCATAGAAGTCATGCGAAAGTATCTATTACCTAGATTAAGTGATGGTATCACCCCCATGGGAAATCGCCAGGTGGAGGTGGTGCCGGGCCCTAAGCCTCGAAAGGGTCCAAACCAAGCGACTGGCAGTCCTGAGCCTACTTGTGGAGTCAGGAGAGACCCGGGAAATGCTACTGGCCAACAAGACATGCGACCCCTCATAGTTGTCCACTGGAATGCTGAGGGAGTGGCAAACAAGAAACGTGCCCTGGAGGCACGACTAAAAGAGGACAGCATCGACATATGCTGCATCCAGGAGACTCACCTCAAGCCTGACAAAAGATTTCACGTAAGAGGATATGAAACTTTCAGGCAGGACAGGGAAGAGCGACACAAAGGAGGAGTGCTTACCCTAGTCCGAAACTCCATCGCCGCAGCAGACATTTGCAGATCACAAAACCTAGGGACAGAATATCTTGGTGTGCAGATCATCCTTCCAAACATGAAACTTGGAATTCTGAATGTCTACTCTCCCCCAGCTGTGCCACTTGACCTTGAACACCTACCTATGGAAGGAGAATGGCTTGTCACTGGGGACTTCAATGGCCACTCCCCTAGTTGGGGGTACGAGGAACTTGACAGTAAGGGAGAATACATGGAGGAATGGATGATCTCAAACCAGCTTACCCTCATCAATGATCCAGATGACCAGGATACCTTCTATTCCAGACCATGGTGCACAACCTCCACTCCAGATCTTGCAATGGCCACTGACAGCGTAGAGCAGAAGACCACTAGAGATGTATGCTCCCAGCTTGGTGGAAGCGACCACAGGCCTGTCAGGCTCAACATCAGAGGTATCCCCAGAGAAAAAGCAGCCTACAGGGAAGCAAGCTGGAACTTTAAGAAAGCCAATTGGCCCCTTTTCAGCAAATTGACAGATAAGTACTGCGCAGAGATCCAGATGACATACAGTACTGACAAAAACATAAAGGCATTCAACACAGCCATCCTCTCTGCTGCCAAGAGATCAATCCCAAGGGGACACAGGAAACTCTACCAACCCAACTGGAGTGCTGAGCTGGACACTCTACATGCGACAGTCTCCCAGAAACGAGACACCATGGAGAGGGAACCCACCAATGAGAATGTCATCGCCTACAATAAAGCACAAGCGAACTTTGTGAAGGAAAAGAACTTCCAAACCAGAAAAGCTTGGCATGAGAAGACAGGACAACTCAACCTCGACAGAGACACCAACAGGCTATGGAGCCTAACAAGAGCTCTAAATGGTGACACCCGATCAAGAGGGAAAATTGTCCTCCGGGATGAAGACCAGCTAGTTACAGGAAAAGATGCTGCAAATCTCCTGGCCAGACACTACGAAAGTGAAAGCAGGTGCAACATACCTAAGAAGCGAGCAGAGGCTGTGAGGAAAGATATTAAAATACATTTCTCCAAAGCCAGCCATGAACCCTGCATGGAGACAGAGATAGGCCATGGTGAACTAAAGAAAGCGATACACAAACTACGCCCAAAGAAAGCACCTGGACCAGACGGCATCACAAACGACATGCTCAGACACCTTGGTTCTGCAGCAGAGGACATACTCCTGATAATTTTCAATCACAGCTGGAAAACTGGAAGAGTCCCTGATATCTGGAAGGATGCAACAATACAGCCCATCCTCAAACCTGGGAAAGACAAAAAGGACCCAAGCAGCTACCGCCCAATTAGCCTCCTCAGCTGCGTGGGTAAGCTTATGGAGCGAATCATCTCAACTAGATTGAAATGGTACCTTGAGACCAACAAGAAGCTGAGCCCCAACCAGACTGGATTCCGCCAGCATCGGAGCACTGAGGACCAGATCACCTGTCTAACACAAGACATCGAGAACGCTTTCCAAGAAAAAAAGAGAACCTTAGCGGCTTTCTTTGACATGTCAAAGGCTTTCGACAAGGTCTGGCGGGATGGTCTCCTTCTCAAGCTGCTAAAAACGGGAATCAAGGGCAAGATGTACCACTGGCTCCAAAACTTCCTTGTCCACCGACAAGCCAGAACAAAAGTGGACACAAAGTACAGCCAGAAAGTAAAGCTGCTTGCTGGTGTGCCCCAGGGAAGTGTTGTTGCTCCTCTCCTCTTTCTGATTTATATCAACGACCTGCCAGATCACCTACCAAAGTTTGTATCACACTCGCTTCATGCGGACGACTGTGCAGTATGGTATTCCTCGGAACACCTGGGTCCTGCAAAAGTAAAACTTCAAGAGAGCATCAACAAGGTTGCATCCTGGACAGAAGATTGGGGACTTCAGCTGAACACGAACAAAACAATGGCAACATTGTTTTCTCTCTCCACAAAGAAAGAGGAAGTTGTACTGAAATTGAATGAGAACCCCCTTCCTCGGACAGACACCCCCACCTTCCTAGGGGTTAAGCTTGACAGTCGCCTTACCTGGAAACCGCACCTTACACAAATAAACAACAAGGCGATCAAGAAACAAGCTGTAATGAAGAAGCTCGCTGGAACAGCATGGGGTGCCAACAGTAAAATCCTCACACAGGTCTATGTTGGCTCAGTACGGCCCACGCTAGAATACTCTGCAACATCATGGTCCACAGCGGCAAAAACCAACAAGCAGATGCTGGACAAAACTCAAAACCGCAGTCTCAGAATCATTCTTGGAGCCATGAGATCTACTCCTATCTCGGAGATGGAGAAAACAGCAAACATCCAGCCCCTAGAACTCAGAAGGAGAACACACACCATCCTACAAGCTGAAAAGATAAGACGGATACCAGACCATCCACTTTGCAGGAGACTAACTGCCCAAACCAAAAACCGACTGAAGAGAAGCAGCCCAAACCACGAAGCCAAGGATGCTGCAAGGGTATACCCTGACTACACTGGTAAAAATGTGACAAGGGAAGAGACTACAATCGAGGAATGGAATCCGGATGAGACGCCTATGTATATCACCACCAGCATTCCGGGCTTTGAAGGAAGAGACTCTCAGCCAGATGCTATCAAACGCTCTCTTACCCTCGAGCATCTAGACAAGAACTATCCATCAACCCAGTGGGCACGAGTATACACTGACGGATCAGCGGAGGAAGCAGTTAGAAATGGTGGATGTGGGGTCTACATCCGACTTGCTAGTGGAGAGACCCATGAGATAAGTGTTCCTGCAGGCATTTTGTGCTCCAACTACAGAGCAGAACAGGTAGCACTACTGCAATCCCTGCAACATCTCAAGACCATAGTTACACCCAAGATGAAGATAGTCTGCCTGACCGACTCCCTGTCAACACTCCAGGCACTCAGCTCTTCAAAACCGGACACCCTGACAAAGGAGCTCCGCACACAGCTGACCGACCTTTCAAGGATCGCAACTATCCACCTTCATTGGATTCCTGCCCACTGTGGCATTTCGGGCAATGAAAAAGCCGATGAACTTGCCAAGACAGCCAGCAACCAGGAACAGATATTGCACCCATTATCATATAATGAAATTAAGTCGATCCTTAAACATAAGATTAGTCAGGAGTGGAGAGACAGGTTCCCAGAGTATGATCATAGGAAGGAGTCTATCAGACACCTTGAAAGGAAAGAGCAGGTGCAGATATTCCGCCTCCGGACAGGACACTGTGGCCTCAACCACCATGCCCACAGAATAGGCTTGTCGCAGACAAACCAGTGTCCATGCGGAGCCGGCCCTGAGACTCCAGAGCATGTCCTCCAGGACTGTCCACTCCACAGGACGGAACGACAAAACTATTGGCCTAGTCCCACGGACCTACACACCAAGCTATGGGGCAGTGAGGCAGACCTTCACCTGACTACCCAGTTCCTGGCCCACACTAAACTAAAAGCATGACTTGGAACGCTGAAGAAGAAGAAGAAGTACATGTATTGCATTGGGCCTACTTTATTCTTGTTCGTATGAATTTATGTGTATACTGTCACGGCTGTCTTGCAATTTACTGAACTGGTCTCTATCTTAAAAAAATTAAAAACTGTCATTTCTCCCTGATATCCTGTAAACTAAAGGACTGTTGGTAGGTCTGGAATAATACTTGGAACATGGATAAGAATTGTCTGTTGAATTTCACCCAATATCTGCACACATGTTATTATATGTTCAGTTTGTGTGTCATTGTGCTCAGTAGAAGTACATGTAATCTGAAAAATTGGTGGACAGTCCCAATATAAATTACATACACAAGGTACAAGTTCAAACCATTCAGAAAGCAAGTAAGCAAGCAGGCAAGAAATTACAATATTTTTTATTACTGAATACTTGGCAAATCACATGATAACTCTTTACAAACTTATCTTATCACTGATACATCAAGTTCAGCAAAGAAGTAATGCAAAGGTGGGTTTTTCAATGATAACTTAGGTGTTTCTCACACCAGCCTGAAAAATGTGTAGAGCAGAGCCTGCATAATACAAAGTGACCGGGAAAAGGGTTTGACTTCGATTTACCTCTGAGCAGAAAAATAACCATTATTGTGCTGTCTGTCCCATAGGCCTATCATATATGTTAAATTATCCCTTTTGCAGACCCACCACCCCACAAAAAAAAAAAGCCACACAGGCACCTGTGTGAGATCTTTTGATTAATTATTTTTTCTTAGAGGTGCCCATGCCAAGGTGGTAAAACAAGAAAGCACCACTGAATGGTTTAGGCCTAGTGGTCCTGGCCAGGAAACTCTGTTGTCTGTGTTTACATGTATTGTGTAAATAAGGCTGTACTATAGTAGCAGCAGCCTGTGGTATGGTGAGGTCATCAATCAATAGCCGTTCCCTCAGATATGATGTTCAAATGCAAGACTGTGGTGTAGGCCTACTGCATTTATCCCACCTGCTGGCTGACTTTGCTATCTCAGTGTGTGGAATAATGATTATGGGCAGTGTAACAAAGCCCTACTTGTAAACCCTGCCCCCTCTTTCACCCCTGCTCACTGCATTACATTTGTAATGTACACATATAAATATACATTGACTCTTAAAAAAAAAATCTTAGTGTTCTTTTAGATCATAAACACAAATATCAAACAGCAGTTTTAACATTATAATCATGACATTGATGAAAGGTGAACAAAATAATTCTTAATCCTACCATATAAAAATTGGGGAAGCATTAATCCTTACTCCAAAAATTATAAATGACTTATTAAACCTAATTTATAACAAGTAACAAATTTCAACTAATGCATGTTTCATACATGATTAAAAAAAAAGTACATACAAAAAAAACAACAACCCCAAAACCAACGCCACCTTCGATCCATGTGGAAGAACAGATAATTTTGCTGTACTTTTTGTCAATTAATTATAAAATTTACCTTCAAAATGACAAAATAATTTATTTTAATGATGGCAGCTTTCCTGGATTGACAAACCAACATTATTTTAAAAAATACACAAATGAGGTGATGGCCCACAATCAGTTATATGTCACAGCTGACCAAGTTGAGAAAATCAATCAAACTGATGGTTGGGACAAAAATCTGCCATTGCACTAACAGAAAATGATTTATGTAGTAAGTGTAACAATCTGAGACCTTACGTCATTTGGTTAACTTCACAGCTTGGCTGGCTGGCATGTATTACTGATTCTATGCCACTGCCTAACAAAATTGATTTCCAGTATACTCACCAAACGATTTCACCTTCAAACAAATATCTGACATCATGTTGTTTCATTGTGTAAGCCACTATTGGCCTTGAAGAAAGCTGACAAATAGTTGGCTCAAGAATCGCAAACACACAAAATCACAATGACATTCAGAACCTAGAATTTGAAGATAAAGACTACACATTTCTAATATTTAAATACCTAACCTGCTGTCTTAAATTTAAACAAAATGATACCATTTCACTGACACGATAAACAAAGTAATTATATACAAATGAGGTTATTTCATTACAAACTGTCCCTGTTCTTATGTTTTTTCTTGTTCTTCTTCTTCTTGCCTGGTGTTTCTTCTTTGTCACCTTCTGTCGTCAGCTTTCTCTTCTTCTCTAAATGACTACATAATAAAAAAAATAAAGAAAGAAAAAAACACAAATAAATAAAAATTCAAAATAACAGTTGGAGGAAAATCTTTCAGCAAATTCTTCCCTTAACCATAATATTTAATTTCCACTGTTAGCATGCCTAACAGAATCTTTCCATCACATACCACCCTGTCATACGATACTGGTTGATTTAGATAAGTATAGGATACAATACTGGACCTGAAATGCTGAAATATTTAAATCTTGTAGGTGCCAACAGATAAGAAGCAATGGAAACGAAGCCTTCATCATGTTCATAGACTACAGCAAAGCGTTCGACAGCGTTAGGCACCATCACCTGTTCGGTATAATGATTAAGATGGGATTCCCGAAACACCTTGTGACCCTCATCGCTGCACTATACCACGAACAAAAGGCAACGATTAGATGGAACAATGAGAACTGTCCATATTTCAACATCGAGAAAGGAGTCAGACAGGGTTGCATACTTTCACCTCATCTTTTCAATATTTATACTGAGCAGATCATGAGAAACGCAGACATAGAAGATATGGGAATAAAGATCGGAGGCCGAAACATCACAAACCTTCGCTACGCTGATGACACAGCTCTTATGTCAGATAACATCACCAGCATGAAAAGAGTGTTGCACAGAGTGGATGAAGCGGGCAAGACAGCAGGCCTACACCTAAATGCTAAGAAAACGAAAGTCATGCATACTGGAACAGGGCACCATGAACACCAGGAGATACTAGTAAACAAAACAGCACTAGAAAAAGTGACTGATTTCAAATACCTAGGATCACATAAATCGCAAGATGGAAGCTGCTCAAAGGACATAAAAACAAGGATAGGAATGGCAAAACACAAAATGGTTCAACTAAACAACATTTGGAAGGATAGAGGCACACCAACGGACCTCAAAGTGAACATACTTAAGTGCTTGATCTGGCCAGTCCTACTATATGGTTGTGAAGCCTGGACACTCAAAAAGGCAGACATAACAAGATTGGAGGCAGCTGAAATGTGGCTTTACAGAAGGCTACTCAGAATAAGTTGGACAGAAAGGAGAACAAATACAAGCATCTTAGAACAGCTTGGCACCACCAGAAGAATAACACCTGAAATAAATAAAAGAAGACTTGCATACATCGGCCACGCGGCCCGAAACAAAAGCACGGCCCTTATGATATCAATCCTTCAAGGAAAGACAGAAACAAAGAGAAAACAAGGAAGACCACCCATTACATATCACGATAACATCAAGAAAGTCAGCCAGCTGGAAATAAGTGAACTAACTAGGAAAGCTAAGGACAGGATTGGGTGGAGGAGATTTTGTCGTGACATCCACTGTAGCAGCTAAATTTCCCTGGCACTGGCAACATAGGCTTTTTGTGGTACTTTAAGGTTATACATGTAACGTGAAAACTAAACCAAAAAAAATAATTTTTTTTTCATATGTGATACAATTTTTGGTTCAAACCATGTAAATTACATGAGCATTATATATTGACATTGGTGAAAACTGTTCAAAACAAGGAGACTAACTTACTTCAGTGTGGTATTGTATTGTATCTACACAAGATGACAGCTCCACATAAAATACCAGGGCTAAATTTGCAAACTATATGTCAAGCACTGTCTCATTCATGGAACTAATTATGCTCAGGTAACAACATATGGGGTAATTTAATGAAGAAAACAGCATTATTGTCTAGAGCAGACCTGCCTGCTAAATGAGGCATCAAACTGAAACTGTCAATTACTTCTGTTTTCCACAGAAAGAAGACAAATACAAACCATTCTGACACACTTCACAGATTACATAATGTAGCCTACTCGAGGTATTTTCACTACAATATTATGCACACTGTCACCATTGTCTTGCACTTTACTGGACTAGTCTTCACCTTCAAACCTGGCAGAAATTCCTTTTACTTTTATTTTAAAAAAACAACAACAAAACTGATTTCTCACATCCCTACCATCACCCTGCACATGTACACTCCTGTAAAATAAGGCTCAGTTGGCAGGTCTGCTAGTGAATTACAATCTTTGTTGTCCTCACCTTTTCACACTAACCACAGATTTAGAGGAACCTTTCAGGGCATCTTTCCAATCTTTCTCTAAGCCTTTGATGGCAAACTGAGACAGGTCAGCCTCTAGCAGAGTGGCCATGTCCTTCTTGTGTTGTTGTTTAAACTCATCCCCTGCTTCTTTCTGCATTGACAAATTTGTACAGAAGATTATCAGGTATTGTCAAATTTTTAATGGCATCAAAGACAATAAGAGTTAGAAAATACAGGACAGTGTCTTCTTTTCACCTCTAAAAAAGTATGCACAGTTTGTTACACTGATTGTGGCAGGGCTCACATCTCAGTGTGTGGAGAGTGCATGGCATAGATAAATTAACAATATGACTTTGGTCCACTGCAACTGCAATTTAAAAAAAAGAAGAAAAAATTGGCCAGAATTTCCCTCGAGCAAATTGAGGTTATAATTACCAAATAAGCTACTTGAATCAAGACCTGGAGTGACAGCTGAAATAGTGAACACAATTCAGTGTTTTCTCTAGACTGGCTTTGTATAAGTATGCCATTGCCTATGACTTCTGCACAAATACCTGTGCATGCAAAGTGCCCCAGCTGTGCCATCTCATTGTGTCTAGTATTTTTTGCAGGCATATCAAACAATGCTGGTTCATCATCTTCTTTGTTTTACTCTTTTATTCACCAGTTTCACGCCAGATCATACAATATCTGAATGTCTTTATACATCAGATTGAGCAGTGGCAAAAATCAATAAAACTATTTGTCCTATGTTGCCTGCTGTCACAGTATTGGTGACTACCAAAACCATGCATTGCACAACAGTGGAAGAAAGGAATTGTCTCTTATGATGCAAAACAATGAGCAAAATAGGATCCATTCACACTTACATTTATTCTCTCAGCAAAAAGCACTTTGTAATGAAAATTTCCTCACAAGTTAAAGAAGAAGAAGAGGTGGAGCACAGTTCAAAGGCACAAGTATGATTTTCAACATAACTGACAGTTCATACTAAGGTGGGTTTTCAAGAATGCTCCATGCAATTTAAGTAAAAAAAAAAAAAACAATACCCCAAAAATAAATCGCCTCCACATAATTACAAAATACCCGCGGCATACTGAGTCAAGTCTGTTTGCCTTGGTTTTTTGTTTCATGGAATTAAATAGGAACCCTAACACTAATGAGACTGAAATGGTGAAACAAGTCTGTCTGTCTTTCTAGCTGATTCAAAACAAGTTCAATTCTGAGTCAAAACCAATGCAAACAGACCTAACTCAGAATGCCACTGTGACTCACCAGCTCTTGGTCCACTGTCTGTCTCAAGGGGTCCATCACAATGTCCTTCTTTTCGGAAATTGTCTCTTCCACTTCTTTCTCCAGAATTTCATTGAAGTGCTGTTGGTTGGGAGGAAAACAAAACACAAAAGTCAGATTGTATTGACATCTTTGGGATGATTTCAGTTAGATGGGCTCCCTCTGACATAGCTTGTCTTTCTCCTATGCAGCCATACATTAAACAAGGAGAACAGCCAAACACATGCACCGGCTTACAAAAATATATATGTGTTTTCCTCTGGACCTTGAATCAGTATCTAATGTACTGTGATAATTATATATACTGCACCAGAGGGTGCCGTCCAACTTGCGAAGATGATGCCATTCAACTATTACAGATAGGTCGTGCTTAGTTGAGAACTGGATTCTAAAAATGTTGCGAAGGAAATGCACAGCCTTATATTGTTTTGTTTTCTGCCAAAGTACTTTTCAGAACAAATTCTTCACAATATGTCCCTGTCACACACAGCTAATTCCACTACATTTCATCTGTGAAAATTTCATGACTGTACCGTTTCTTTAAAAAAGGGAGAACATAGCCTACTATTTTCTTGCAGGCAAAGCAGGTACATGATGACATCTTGATTGGGAAAGGTTAAGAGTGATTAAGAAGCCAGTAGTGTTCTTTTCCCTTGAAAAGGCTAATTACAGTAATGTACACGAAATACTTCCCACTCTTTTTCAGTCACTCCCATTTTTTTGTTTGTTTGTTTCATTTGTTAACGACAATAAAATGACATTCATTTAGTTGGCATCTGAACTCACTAAGTAGCAAGAGATAACTATCAGCAGGATAGAACCATAAAGTTAAAATGAAGCAAAGAAAAGAAGAGAAAAACATTATCTGTTGCAAATCCTAGCATTAGAAAAAAATCAACAAGGAACTATACAACAAATCACAAAGGAATTAGAAATGAAGGGCAAAAAAACCAAAATACAAACAAGCTTTTGGTTTTCAAGAATCTTCATCAGGTTCAGAAAGTTTTTACACTAAAACAATACGTGAAAGAAAAAAAAAAAAAGCCAATGGCCAATTGTTACAAGTCCTATAGATTTTCTGTAGTTTTAAAAAAATATCAGGACAGATTACAAACTCACCTGGACAAATTTGCGAATAGTTCTGTTGAAGAGGGCCAGGATTTGGTTGGTGGGCAACTCTATGTCTTTCTCCACCTCCTCCACTGTCTTGTGTTGTAAACCCAGGGACAGTAAAACACTCTGAAAATGTACAACAAATCAAGCAGTGATTTATCTGAAGGATACAAACGCCACCAAAATGGGGACAAATGCCCTAAATTTTCAGGCTTTGCTCTTTATCTCCCAATTTTGGTTTTATTCTTCTTCTTGTTGTTTTGGTTTCTTCATGCCTAGGTGAACTCTATAAGATATGAAGCACCTTTGAATTATGTAAAGTTTCCAGGAAAGCAGATCCCTAATAGCCATTTCCTTCCAATCCAAAAGTGAAATGTGCCCATGAATAAAAGACAGATTTAACACCACCTCTATTGGCAACTGAGATAACTTTAAGCATACATGTACAAAACTTTCCCGTCTTTTAATAAACTAAAGGTCTAATTCCCCTGACACAAAATAAAGTAATTATTTTTCTCTCAGCTTACTATTTAAACCAAAGGAAAAAATATGTTCAACTCAATTTTCTCATAACTAATTAAAGTGGAGTTGGACTATTGTTTTATTCACAGGTACAAAATATCCTCAACAGCATACAATGATCTTGACAGAACCAAGAGACAACAAACTATATCATGAGAACAGCACATCATTTATTAATCGTATTGCAAAAATATATTCATTATCCCCCCGCCCCCCCTGAACTCTGAAAACCATACTGTAGAGGAGCTACAGGGTAAACATGTAAGCACCTAAAATTTTGTGAATTTGGGACCAAAAATGAGGAAATTTTGTTCACTGCCTCAATTTTAGAGATAAATTACTTGGACATATTCATTTTGGACAAACTTCAGTCTTTAATATTATTTATTTGTCCCTTTTTTCTTTTTTGAGCTAAAAAAAAAAAGACATTTTTTTTACACTGAGTAGAATAAAAAAGTATGATCAGAAATTTAGTTCTCTGCTTCTCTTTACGGTCTCTGCTGTTAGGCAGGATTGACCAGTCATGCAGCAATTCGTTACCCTCTCTATATGCCTCTGCAGGGTGTCGGCTTGTACAAAAAAATAATCATTGTAACTAAATGACCTCAGATTGGGCCATGATTTATTAGTTTCTTACACTTTGTACCACACTCAGGTGAATGGGTATTCTCTCAGTGAAGTACAGCCTGGTCAGTTCAGGTAACAAGTCCACAATGAGATGATAATCCACCATGTTGCTGGAGTATAGCTCCAATCTTTGTATATCATAGGTTGTGAAGTACTGTAACACTTCCGATCGACTCAGTTGACCTGTAGAGACGGATTCTCATTTCAATGATATCATTTTGACTCTGGCAAACACCCTGTGTTAATAATTTCCAACTTATAGGAAAGCATTAACTCACTCATTGTCACATGTCTACACCCCAACTGTTGTGCTTGTGGTAAACTCACCTCTACTAAGAAAGCAGCTACATCACATTCCCTGGCTGTTAATTGTTATAAATGGCCTGAGATTGTTCTAAAATTCCTCTGCAAATCCAAAGAATGACCAAAGCACTCCTTACATTTATTCCCATCAGGTCTAAAAATGGGACATTCCTGCACACTGATTGACTGATAGATTAGGAGTTTTGCATTAAGGGTTTAATGAGGAAGTTCACCACTGAGAAATTTTGTAATATCACTGGCTGAGAAGTGTTGATTCTCAGAACAAAATGTTATGACATACTTGATGTGGAAGACTTGAATTTCTTGTTCTGTAGAATGTTCAGGGCCATGGCTGGTTTCAATACACGGAACTGATAGGACAACAAAGCCACAAATCTCTTGCGGAAATCTGTTGGGAAAACATCAAGGAAAGGATAGAACTATTGTAGAGGCATAACTTGACATTAAAGTTAATCATAACAATATATATAAACAAGGCTTGCAGCAATCACTAGATAAAAATTTCTAGAGGTTTCTATAGAGTTTTTAAAAACTTTTAGGATTGGAAAACGCTTTCATCACACACGACCAATTGTCCTTTTACTGTCCAGCACTTGCAGTTGCATTTCCTGTCTGTTCCAGTAATTCATTCTGCGGGAGGAAACTTACTGCAGTATGTAAATTCATAAAACTTCAAAACTAGATGCAAAATTATTTAAAATCTAAGCTTAAGAAGATTCAGGATGTCAAAATATTTGCTGGTCTGAAATTCTTTGCATTTCAAGCTATACTCTGCTTCCAGATGCTGATCAGTATTGAAAAACATGGTAAAAGTCAGCCCCTTTTTTATTCTCCAAAACCTCTCCGTAATCAAAATATCCGGCAATAAACATTTTACATTGTACTATTTGAACCCCAAATTTCAGACTATGCCAATCTGCACAGTGCAGCAAAAAACAACAACAAAACAAACAAAAAACAGATAAAAAAACTAACCAGTTTTCCCCCCAAGTTTATAATAAATAATTTACAGACAAATGCGAAGAGCACAGGCATGGCTAGCTCTCACATGTTTATTGTAATGATCTTTATTCAGATTCCTATCACTGGAAGGGGGGAAAATAGGTATGACTTCCATTTTTTCTAGATTATCATCTGAAGTCAGTATACTGGAACCAGCCCAGTTCAATCCATGCACTTTACAAGGAAGTCATCTCTGCATGTAACAACATCAGTTGTGCTACATTAAGAAATGGTTAACATTCTTGTATTCAGCATATATACACAGGTGTCGCGAAGTCCTAGGTTGTCAATTTGAGTATTTCACCATCAATAAAAATGAATTGCTTGTCTCACATGAGGATTCTCACCTTTCCAAAAAGCTTCCAACCAGGCCTGTCTTTCCTTGTCCTCCTCAGTTGAGTCCAATGTTTTCAACATGATACAGGAATGTTCACCTGTCAGTTCATTCTGCGCAAAACAAATTTACGGGCAAAAAATAATGTCAATACTGAAACTGGACAAACATGGCCGGTGAAAAGTTTTCACTGTCCTGGACTTCAAAATTTGGATAATTGTCTGGAACACATCTTGACTAACGCTTACAATGAAATCCACTAAAGTTTCTGACACGTGTGAGAATAACCATAGATTAGCACAATCATTTGTTCCATATTTCCACGTTATAATGTACTTCTCACAATGAAGCCAAATCATCTTCAAAGTATCACTGCAGAAATGGATCATACAAGGTCCTCTTCTGTTTCCACACAAAAAATGAGGAAAAAAAAGCAAAATTTTGGAGACTGCAATATTATCATATCACAATAAAAAATTCTGTCTTCCACAATGTCAAGACAGTTTAATAGTGTTTATTATCAAATGAAACACTTTGGCTTCAAACGTACTCACAGGTGTTTGTCGCAGATACACTGGTGCATAGCCAGCTTTCTTCCAAAACCTGTGAATAAACAAAACATTCTACAAATAAGAAAATATTCTCACAATACTTGTTTTCTCCCTCTGACTCAAAATATAAAATGCAGCCCTCTTATTAATTCCTTCAATATAGTCCTTGATTATCAAATCAACAGTTAACATTTTATTGCTTCAATCCAACTGTTCGAAATGTTTTGTGGAACTTTGAAAATTATAAAACAAAAAAAACCCAGCCGCAGCTGAACCTCCCAGATAATCTTTGTTTTCACAGACAGCTACACAGCTGCGACTGTCTTGAAACATGAGATATCGCCACCACACAAGTTACAAAGCTTTTCAAGGAGATGTAATACAGAACAGTGACTTTTGCTGAAGAAACAAACTCTGCGGTCTACCTGAAAAGATCTGAGGTCAAACCATAGGACACGCCTAGATAGTCCAGCCTCTCAGGCCGTCGGTCTGTCAGCTTGACCAGTAGAGGTGGCAGGTTTTTACGAGGTTGAATTTGCTCATTCAGGAGACTTAATTCCTATTTGGCACAAAAAAAAAAAAAAAAAAAAAAAAAGCAATAAGAAACATGGAATAGATTAGAAATCACCATGTCATTCCTAGTCTCTGAATATGCTTAACAACATGTAGAACATCATCCTGCTTACTGCATGGACAAAAAACAGAACATGCATATACTGTCACTTTGCATAAAGTGATTTATCGTAACAAAACTGAGTAAGGAAGACGCAGACAACACATTACATAGAGGATTTAAATCTTAAACCACTAACCATTTTTTGTACCAACATTTCAGGCGCGATTTAAAAAATCATTGTAACATAATATTGAAGAGATTGATTTTTTTTTTGTTTTTTTGTTGGTGACATTGATTTTTTAACTGTTATGAAACAACATAACAAACTTTGTGATGAAACAAATTTTTAAAATCTTTTTGTGTGAATTTTAGAATTTTAAAAAATATATAATTTCCACACAAACATTTTCATTGATGACAAAAAAAAAAAAAAAGGATTTATATGAAGATAATGATTACAAATCACTGGTTTTATTGCATCTAATGACATATTTACGGAACAAAAAAAAAGCACCTCACCTCAATATTTACAGCCAGAAAGGACACCATTTTGACCGTAATAGTTTGAAAATATAATTGTTGTGTGTTTTTTAAACTTCAGTGAGTTACTGACCTCATCATCAACTTCCTTCACTTTTTTCTCATCTCCATCATCATCATCACTGTCATCACTTTCCTCCATCTCAACATCAGCAGCTTCTTTCAGATTGGGAAATTTTCCTTCAAAGTATTGCTGTAGTTGATCTAAGGCTCGCGATCCATAACCCATCTATTGTACAAAGTATGGAGGAATACACGTTGGAAACTTTATTTTTACAACACATGCCATTTTCAGAGATGCCAACTCACGAAAATTAAAAAGAGTACTCTCAGACACCAAACAGAGTATTCTAGGTTCACAATAAAGTTCGGGTTTGAACCAGTTTTGTCTTTGCCTCTAGCATCGAAGAGTAAACAAAATAAGGTCTTAAGTTCATTTTTCCCACAAAAGAGCGTAACATTGTGTTATTCGTACCAGGGCTACATCGCATTTATATGCTTCCGGCTTGGGCAGACAAAGACTGGAACTTCCTTCGTCAAATTCGTACTTCGCATCAACATGATCAAGATCTCATCATGGATTTCGTAGTTCGCTGCCCCGACAATGAAAAAAACGCATTTCCTTGTCAAAAGTCATATTCGCGTATTTTCGGTGAAAAATCGTTCTCAAGTACATGAAATCGTACTAGTTGGCATCTCTGCATTTTTCAGTAAAAAGAATGGGGAGGATGAAGTGATAAATCCAATTTATTTTGTGACAGCTGCCAGGACAACCTACAAGAAGTCAAAACATTTAAGTGAAAAGTCACAAGATTTAACTATATATTATATGTCAGGTTCATTACTCATCTACATCTACATTACAATATGACAGAATCACAGAAACAAATTTTAATATTGCATGTCCAAAACAACTCCCTACAAAACCCGCCAGCAAGAATATTGGACGATAAAAAAATTGCCACCATTTCAGAAGATCTGACAGTTGATAAATTTGTTCAAGATAACTCCATTTGCCAACAAAAGAGAAGCTGTGAGTAATTACCCCTTGATAATCAGGATGTGTTGCAATTCTCACCACTCTGGCACCTGAAAGACCTGGAAAATCTTGGTCTTGAAACTGATTGAAAAAAAGGCAACAAGAAAAAAAGCATTAAAATACATAGCTAGAGCGGCCATTCTATGAATGGTAATACAGCCCAGTTGTGACATAGATGTTCGACAGGCTGAGGAAGTCATTAAAAAATTCATAAATTTCCTCTTCTTTCTGTCCATTTTCACGTTTTTGTACCACCTCTTTATTCACATTTAAATATTAATGTTCCCAAACATGCACATATCCCCTTCCATTTTCCATCCTTTGATTTCTCCAGTTTTCTACCACACTTTTCCTACATTTATCTTCAATTTTACTTCTCCTCTCATCTCAGAATTCTTTATTTGTTCAAGCTGAAATACTCCAACCCTGTCAGAACATTCATTCAAGCCACATAAGAATAAAAGACTTGTTTGCTACTCAATGAAATGTTTAATCAGGTAGGTGATTATAAAATACAGGATGTATCAAAGAAAAAAAATGTATAGGTATAAATATACAAATGAACTACTTAATGTTGTTTCAAACTCTACTGAACTACGTTGTCATCAGTGTTTGGCCCAGGACACATGCGACAGCTCAAATCATTACACATCTGGCCCCTTTCATTAGAATCATAGATCTTGGATGTAACTGAGCAAGAAAGATAAGAAAGATTTACCTGTTGTGAAACAGTCCAAGGGATAAGGTCTCCAGATGCTCTCTTGCCACGCTGTAAACTATTTATAATTGTGGATTTGGAAATTTCACCCTCGAGGCAAACCTTGGGAAAAAAAAAAGGAAAAGGTATATGAAACTGGGTATTTTCTAAAGAAGCAATGTTATTTTTCATGATGGAAATTAACATGGAACTACTGACTACAGAATGTCAAACTGACCACTTATCACATCAAAAACTTGGCAAAATTTCATGTTCAAGTTTGCCATTTCTGAATCAGGAGCTGGCAAAACTGATTGGTGATGTTTACGTGCACATGTGCACAATATACATAGTGACTTTCATTTCGTCCTGGTCCATAACTTACTGCAATCATTGCTCATCTTCAGACATCGAAATAGGTCTTAATTGCATTAGACATAATTTTAATATACTTAACTGCTGACTTCCCTAATATCGATAGTGTGAGTGCACTGCTGATGTATGCCATAAGTCTTATTGAAACCATGTACCCTCTAAGTTTATGCCCTTTAATAATTTTTTCAGTATACGGCAGGGAAAAACATGCAGGAGTGAATGCTTTAAAACAGTCCAGCTCCCACCTGTAGAACACACAAGACTTCGGGTAATTCCCCTTGCGATGGCTGGACTGGGCCAAGTAAAACGTAAACGTGATGTGCTGGGGCATCTGACAAAAGCTGGAGATCGTTAGGCGAGTTCTGAAACACAGCACAGAAATAGTGAATTCAAGATGGCACAGCATGAAAAATTAAAAAATTTAAAAGGAACTTGTGAAATAATTCACAACAAACTTTGCAATGAGGGCTAAAACCACTGTAAAATTCTGTTTTATTTGAAACAGCGATAATAGAATAATGGAGTATTCATACAGTGTGCATACTCAGGTTTTGGCAAATTTTGACTCTCCCTCCATCTACTTTTTCATTCACTTGCCTGCCTCCACGAGCACATAGATATTAGAATGATGAATATCAGTAAAGAGTTTTATGTTTTAACCCTCACCCTGCGCGGGGCGGCAATAGTCGGTATTGACTTGCAAGCGCAAGCCCTATTTTCAGGCGTCAGGTCACTGACCTTTTTGAGACGTAACCACCGTGTTATTGTTCACTGTATCTCTTCTAAATCAAACGCATTGTGACATGGACATGTTAACTAGTGAATCACTGGTCGGAATCACAAAGACTAAGCTTTCAAAGGCTCTCCCCACACTTTCAAAAGATGTAACATCGACATGCAAACTGTTGCTCAACAAATTTGCAATATTATCTCATTTTCTCACAAGCTGACCACCATCTGGAGTTGTCTGTATCTAAGAACCAATCAGAAACAAGCTCTGAAATAATCTTTGCCCCAAATGCCCACATTGGTTTATTAGTATGTGTCAATCAGGATGAAACCATTTGTGTAGGGCTTGGGAGGGCGTGGCTAGTTATCATGCTTCGTTCTCACGAAAACTACAGCTGTCAGTTTGGAATCATAAGTCAGATCATTGGTTAGAGACTGACAGACTAAGGTTTTGCTGGTTAATTCATTATCAAGCGTGATAAGGCATAGCAGCGAATGTTTTCATACCGATCAATAAAAACCGAACCACGTGGACAGCGTATGTGGTCATCGTCTAGCGGCACGGGTCAGTGACCCCAGATAAGATTCTCCGTGAGTAAGGTCACTGACCGGGCAGCGGGCTTTACGGGTAGCGCGCAGGGTATGGGTTAAATACCTAAGTCACATTTTGCTGGCACTGTTTGTCCGTTTCATTACATTCACAGCCCAGCTTCAATTTTTGCACATTTAGTAAATAAAACCAAAATTGTTACCATAATTGAAAAGCAGACACGTTTATCTCGATGAAACAACATGCTCATGTGGACCTATAGAATTTTCAGCTAAGCAAGATAATTTGTGGATAACTTTTACAACAGTTTTCAATTACCTCTTCTGTCTGACTTACCTTGTAATGAGAAGACACATACAATGCCATGATTCTGTGTAGGAATTTCTCTGATGCCGGGTGATAAGAGAACAGGGTGTCTCGATTGACGTAGTACAAGTTGCATGTGGCAGGCAGCGGACATCCTGTTATTGAGCGAGGGACTGAACTGGCATCTAAACACAGCAGTCGATTCAGCCAGGCTTCAACTGGGTCCCCATTATAATATCTAATGGATTCCTTTAATTCTACTTCATGTAAAACACGACCTACAAGGAAAAGTTAAAAGAGCATAAATCTTTCAGATTATAAAGGTTGCTATATGGTGAAGCTTGCATGACAATTTGCTACCTTTACAATTAAAAAGAAAATGGCCCATTTTTAACTGAGATGCACATCATTGTCCATCCCATGTCCTGGCTTGTCATGATTTTGGTGATTCTGAGTTTATGACAAGCTAATCATTGCATGTCATGTGATCTGTATTCTACAAAGAGTCGTACTGATTTCTTTAATAGTTTTAATGTTACAAGCAAAACCATTTTTGCCATATCCAAGAGTAACTGTTTACTTATAAGGCAATCACTTGAAAAGGGAAAACAAAACCTGGAATTTCATATTTTCCTGAAAATTCTCACCTGTTTGGCACATTTGTGACTTACCAGAGCCAGTTGTGTCCACACCTTGTTTCACCATGTTGGCAGCAAGTTTGGCCTCCTTCACACTCCCTCCATAAGTGCTGGACTGCTGTCTCAATTGTTGAACAAGCTTCAGGGATAGTGAGCGCCCGGTGCCCTCATATCTGTATCATAATTTTACGTCACTCTGTATACTTATTAATACAATGTCATTTAGGATACATTCAAGGTTTATAATTCAAATTAAAGAGGACAGATGTGTAATTGTTTGAGATATTGAATGTGTTCAAATTGATGACCATTCTGGGCCAAACACTGACGACAATGCAGTTCAAATGAGTTGCAAACAAAATTAAGCTGTCCATTTGTGTATGTTTCTTGAGACATCTCTAATGAGTCATGATAAAAGACAGTCCCCACATAATAACAAGAAAGAAAATTTTTCTAAAAATGGAGAAATAACTGATGAACTTATCTAAAAGCTGTATGTTTCTAGACAATGCAGACATTCTCCTTTGTGGAGACCAAGCTGTAAGGATATAAAAATATCTCAAAAAACTTTTGCTCCCATCAATCAGGTTTCTTAGTAACTTTAAAAAAATCCACAAATTCAGGAATTCAAGTTCACATGACAATAACTGCATGACAAATAATTCATAATTTTATCGTAAGTCACACATTTTAACCTGGGCAGACCCAATTAGGGCCAAGGGGCTTTAGCTCAAATTTTTTGGTACTTGTAAAAAACATGTTTTTCATCCTTATACATTGGTATTCCATGACTTCGTTTATTGTCCATTTACTTCTTATTTTGTTGACGCTAGGCCTGACTGAATCGGTAGACTATCTTCTGTAGAATTTTTCTGATCTTACATTTGGGCCAATGACTGAAATTGTTTCTGTGAAATTATTGGGTCCACACAGCCTTGTACAGACTGACATGGGTTTTTCTAAGAAAAAGGAAATTCTTTTGGTAGGAAAAATCCCTTTTATTACATCTTTCCACAAAACATATAAAGGATGATGTGGCACTGGAACAGCAGTTGAAAATTATTTCAAAGACATAATAAAAGTTACTAGAACCTACCCATAGCACTTCCAAAATATAATGGAATACTGTCAAACCAAAATTTTTGGGGACCTGAGTTATTATTTTGGTTTAAACATATTTTGGTTCATCCAAGACAACATGGTGCAAGGATTAGATTTGCAGCAAAGCCTTGTTGATGAATTACAATGCCGGGTGTGAGGCAAGTGCACATTGCTTGCTTATGTGGATTATTGTCTAGTCCCTTAAAAAGTATACATTAGTGCAGGCCTGAGTCTAGAGCGTGATCATATGCCACCATGCACTGTAACTTAAGTAAGTCTCCCATCTAACCTATGCCCACTCAAGTCAGCCCCCCCCCCCCCCCCCCCCGCATTCCCCATCACACTGTGCATGAACAGAGGCGCCATCCACTCAAACTCACACCATCAACACTCACATGGCTGTATAGTGCACAACTTAAAGATCATGGCATTGATTAAAAAGTACAATATACTAGAAATGATCATGAGTTTTAGAGATGATTTTGGTCACTGGCTCCGGTTCTCTCCAGTCTATTTTTGGTTCAACCGTGTTCCCAGGAATTTTGATTTCTGTTCATCATTATCAAATAATAAAGATAAAGTGAGGGGAAAAAAATGCGAATTTATTTTCTTCACGGTTCTTGTCCGTGTTTTTTTGGTTTAGCCGACTTTAGTTTAAGTGTGTTCCATCACAGTAATAGGGGGCTTCTGGCCCCGAAATGGGCTGTCTTGATATTCAAAATGTTTGGGCTGGCCCCACTTACACAGAATGACCTCTAGCAAAGAATATGTCGATACCACCCAATCAATCCTAACTGTCTAATACCTAACCCTAAGCCTAATCTTATCCTAAACCGTAGTGCTTATTCTCAAAACCTGAAACAAAAACAAAATACTGACACAGTCTGGAAACAACTGTAAGGGTTCAAAATGGACAGGACATACAGAACTCCCTCTGACTTGTAGTTCACACCTACCCATTTACTGTTGAGGACATGAAAACCAGATAAGGTCCCAGCAAGTTTTTCACCAAAGGCAGCGGGATGGCAGCAGCCTCGTCAATACACACGAGCTCTGCTTGTCCAAGTTTGTGAGAATCAGCTGGATGAATATACTATGGAGGGTGGAAAACAGAAATAAGTTTCATTTCCATATATCAAATTTGCAAATGCCGTGGTGCGTCTTTTTTTACCATGTGTGGCATCAACATTGATTTTCTCAGAAATAACCTCTTGCATTTGTTTGAAATTTTGCATGGGCTCTTATGTCACGCTAAAGTTTATGAACTAATGTTTTTATCTGTAAGAATGTGACCTAATTTTGAGTTTGTTTCTTTGTGCTTTGCAAAAACTAATAACTGGACCAAAATATAACAAAATATATTTACAATACTAAACTGTTCCCAACATCCATTATATATAGGATCCTAATAATTAATATCATAAAACTGAGCAAAATGTTAACATCACAAACAGGAATTCATTGGAAAATCTTTATAGAGCTGAAAAAGGACTGAATTTACTCGAGAGGTCTGAACACAGCTATGAACTTGCATATTTTGTACTTTTATGAATACACTATAACACAATACATGAATGTACACATACTAAGGGCAGATGAAAAATTGGATACGGATATCCCCAAGCAGGACAATCCTCAACCAGGAACATGAAACTAAAAACACTGACAACTTACCTGTATGGTCTGTCTGTGATCCCTAAAGATATTAACTCGAACAACAGCTTTGTTGAGGTCTGGATTCGTGGACTGTATAATCTCGTAGTCAATGTGCTCCTGGAATAAATTTACATTGTCTCATCGGGGGAAAATTTCTTCAATGAAAATGTGCGATAAAAATCGAGACTCTAGATTAATGGTTCCCGTTGACCCCTTCATAAAAACAAATAAATAAAACTCAAAACTTTTTTTTTTTTGAGTTTGTTTAAGATGTTATATGCTGGTATAAGACAAGATGTGTTAGTGTGAAACACACATTTGATCTGCCTACATGATCAATTCCAAATGAAAAAATGTGTGGTGACATGCATTTTGATTTTCTCGCCTAACTATCTTCCTGAGTATCCCCAAGAGCTCAGCTGAGTCCAAGCAACTTTTAGGATTGTCTTATTGACCCATGGGGGTTTTTACTGATCACTGAACCCCTGGTGTAGACAGAATGCCCAGTGAGAATGAAGATAATAATAATATATAGCATTTATATAGCGCATATCCATTTAAAATGCTCTATGCGCTTTACAGAAACAACATGTCAACCACAGAGCAGAATGGACCTGCCTGCGAAGCGCTCAACACACTGCACTGCTTCTTTCCCTCTCCCTGTCTCGCTCACTCTCTCTCTCTATCTCAGAGCAAATTGTAACGCAGCCTGTTAGGCGCAGTTCCCAACTCACAACAGTTCACAACTCACAACTCAAAATAATATTTGAATATTTATTAATAACAATATATATTTAATAATGAATAAAAATAAATTTTGTTTGTTGCTGGTGGGGGAGGGGGGATGATATGGATAAATTTTAATCTATTAATTTCAATTTTCAATTTTGCCTGGGCAAAGATCCAGGCAACTGATTTCTCTCACAGTAATTGCATTGCACATTCAATCCGATGAAGACATAAAATGATGCCTGGGTTTGAGTTTGAGTTCAGAGAAAACAGGTCAACAAAGTAGCGGCCTCATTGAGCTCGGAAGAAGCAAGATTATAGACAGAATATAGCACAATGACAAGACAGAAGGAGACTACCTGAAGCGCCTACCAATCACCCACAAATACTATCTGGACAAAAAAACAACAACCCTTAATATTAATATCACTGTTGTTATAACGCACAAAAAATAACAAAAGCAAGACAGATACTTGCAAACACAAAACACACACACAGAGGCTCATACACAAAGAATGGTCACCACTCTGCATCCAAACTTACCTGATAATCAAGTGCATCAAATCCTTTGAAAATAAATTCAAAGAGCGTTTTCAAATTTTCTGGACTGGGTGCTGTGACAAAGATGTTGGAGTATCTGTAAAGTGCATAAGTACAAGATCATCAGAAATAACCTTCTCTTTGTGTGGTAATAAAACATATATAAAACAAAACGCTGAAATTTCAAAATTGGGGACTTCATTCCTGAGACCACAGCCAGGCTTAGGAGCTATGGGGCCTGATAATCATAATTATTGCTGGCATTAGGTGTATGTTGCAGTGTGTTGTTGTGTGCACTCGACACAACTAGATTTACCCTATAGCAGGACCACTTTAGTTATGAAGTCCAACTGGAGCAATTGGTCAAATCGGCTTATAGCCCTACTTGAGAACCCTGTAGTCTCTACTACCAACACTGTCTATTCAAATGGGGTTATATTCCAGGTAATAATGGGTCCCCAAGAACGCAAAGAGGGCTGATCCTACGCATGACCAGCATTTCAAAAGAATTAAAAATAAATGGAAAAAACAAGGGCTATTCTCCCCTTCATTTCTAAATTCCTTCAGATTTGTTGTATTGTTTCTTTGTTGTTCATTTCTAATGTGGAGCTTTGCAATATACAACCTTTTCCTCTCCCCTATCCCCCCTTCACTCTACTTCAAGCCCTACTGTGGCCCCGTAGATTTTCTGAAATTTAAAAGTTTTATGACTAACGTTACGTCTTAATGAAAAGCCAGATTGCTCCTCTCTTTTACTTCTGGTTCACCATTTGTACTTGTCACAAAAAGTACAAATGTGACTGAATTCCCTCTAAGTCAATAAGAATTATACAAAGACATGCAAAACATTCAGAAATGTGGGTGCTAGAAAAGAAAAAAATCGTAACAAAATATTAAACTGCAGATTTATCTATTTCACAGAATGTTTCTCAGAAAACAAAGAGTGAATTTTCTTATACAAAAGTAATGTTAGTCATCCCTGAAGCAAAAACTTTCTACACTGAAATGTCACAGTACCCAAAACCAACAGCAGCTGACATGGCAAGACCCAGTGCAGCTGATTTTCCACGGCCTCTTGCAGCAGTCATAACCACAGTGCTGCGAAGTGTCTTTTCTACTATGGCATCAACAAATTTCAGAAATCCGTGAGCCTGAAAGTAAAAATGAAAAGGAAAACCTAACAATTAACAAATTAAATGGAGACTGCCCATTTTATAAGAGTCGTCTTTTATGTTAATATACTTGATTACTTTCTGTTCTGCAGACGTCTGTGCTTGATTATCTACTTCTAACTTCTGAACCGCTGCCAAATTCCAGGGATCTACACAAATTTCCATTTCATTTATCTGTACCCTCAAATTAGTTGAAACACTGCATTACAGTGCATTTTTGAATCGACATACCTAAAATGTGTTTACTTAATGTATAAAAAAATCCTAGTGCAATCACATCTCACTCCTCTTCCATCCAATCATCCTCCCTGCTACAGACAATCAAAGGAAAAAGTTGTCAAGCTTAACACCTTTCTCCTATAATTTCAGAATACAGATGTTGTTCTTTTTGCTGTTGGAATGAATGTTTAAGTCCAGATAACAATACTGAGTCTCTCAGAGAGTGACCCACTGGGTCACAATGTCATCTAATTTCTTTGAAAATGGCTCATCCAACCCTTGGGCAAATTTGGTTGATCCAACATGGCAAGAAGTAGTTGAGAACATGAACTTTAAACAATGACCAAGGATTAGTCAACATGACAAAATTATGACATGAATGAAATTGTTCCCAGACAGTATTTTCTTTTTACGGACTTCCACAGATAAATTTTCTAAGAGACCTCACACTTAGAGAAACTATACCTGATCAAGAGTTCGGCATAACTTGATGATTTTTCCTGTCGTCACATCCATCTCCTGTATGGATGTCTTCAAATCTTGCAACTCAATCTCTCTTGGAGACAGAGTTTCATCCTGATCATGACAAAGAATGAGATGTAACAGGAAGTCACCAATCACATTCAATAACAAAAACAATGAAACTTGTATTTAAAGGGCTACCCTCCACCTCCATCATCTGGCTATCAGCTTATGGTGGGAAAATCATTTCTTAATGATTATCTTAAACTGTTCAGAACAGTTGTCCTTGCCGTCAATGACCCCATTATTTTCAGTTGCTTGAAGCTGGCTATTTGGTATTAACATTAAAAAAATTTTGTTTGCTACATTGAGATGAGCAATTAAAGGCAACCTAGCTGTAGACATCTCCTCTTGTATTTGCTGCAATATTATTTCGAAGACTTGAAGACAAGCCTATGAAAAAGAGGGTGGGGGGGGGGGGTGGGGGGGGGGGGTGTTTAAAAATCATCAATTTACCAAGTGAACCTATTTTGTGGATGTCAGCATTTGCAAACTAATATGCTGTGTGTGTGTGTGCATGTATGTGTGTCTGTTAAAAGGACATCAAAATGTAGCTAGCCCAATAGCAAAAATGTTTGCATGATGTGAGCAGCAAAAAAAAAAAAAGAAGATGGAAACAGAGTTGTGAGCATAACTTTAGATTCGACATGCACATGTTACTACATACCAGAGACTTGGCTGGCAGTGCTTGAATATTGACAGCATGAGTTGATACTGGGATTAGGTGCAGTTTGTCATCCACTACCACACAATTCTCACAGGATGCAAGTGACAGCAGAAACCTACAAAACATTTAAATACTGATGCAGGGCTCATAGCACTCACAAAACAAACATTTCTAAGAGATTCTGGGTTGTCTATGGGATTTTAAAAAACTATCAGGAGGACAGGAAAACAATTTTCATGTGGAAAACTACAAATATGACAGGAAATAAAATGCAAAATGAATTACGCAATAAATAAGTGATCTTGTGAGAATGGCCTTGAACAGAATGAATTACTGGTTGTTGTTTTGCCAAGCTTTTGCATTTCTGTTCCACTCCATAAATAAATTGTGAGGGAAGAAAAATTACCAAACTTTCAGCAAAAAAGCAAAATATGTAATTATTTTCATGGCAGTTTGGTAGAATAATGATGGGTTGAAAGAGGCAACCAACAAATCACTTATGGACAATGAAAGTTTTCCAGGAAGTTCAATGACCCTTTGCATTTTCAATAATCACACCACAATTAGGTGAATTCATGTTATTCAGAACTCTGATAATCTTGCACCATTTGAAAAAAAAAAAAAAAAGCTGCATATTAGCTTCATTGAAAACAACGACATTTCCCTCACAGTAATCCCACAGAACCCAGTCAACCTAGACAGAAGTCCCACCTTTCATTAAAACGTCCAACTACGTCCTGATGAGCCTCTGTACGGAACCGTGAATGAACATCCTGCAGAGACAAGACATTGTCAACATTGTCATGACAAGTTAATTTCATTTACAATATTTCCACCATATATCTGCTTGAAGTAAACTTAAATGTACAAATAAACCATGTGCAAGTTATCCAAGAGAACAAAGGTAAGAGATTGATACAATATTAATACACAACTGGATACAGTAGGCTACATGGTTACAAAACTGATTCATCCAAGGTTGATATGTGTGAGAACAATGGCTTGAAAATATTCTTTAGGCATTGGATGATTCAGATTTGTAAGTCTTTATTATCATGATCTTGAAAGTTATACTACATCTTTAACTGGGAATTTTCATAATGAAAGAAACTCTCTTTTGTACTAAACAATACAGGGCACAAATGTTTGAGTGAAATGAACGTAAAGACTAATCTATGTAGAATGCAAATATCATTACATAATCACCTAAACTTACCATGGTCATTGTGAAGAGCTGTTTCAAAGAAGACATTGTACGCAGTAAAAGGACGATGATTCCACCTCCTTCTACAGTTTCAACAGTCCGGGCAAGTAAATTAGGTGTCAGGGCCTCAAAATCCTTTCAATATAATATGACAACATTCAGTACAACTTGCAGTTTTGATGTGTGTGCATTATCTACCTCCTTATTCTCCTTCACAAATTTAAAATTAAGTTTCTACATCCCATAAATCATCTCACATACCAACCCTTTTGAAAGACAAAAACTGAACAGAAAAAGTACAACTCTCAAGAATAAATTGTACACCTTTTTTTAACCCGATGAAGTTCTCGAAAGACCAAAAATTGTTGCTCTCTTCTCCTTTCATTACTAATTGTTTTTCTTAATTTACAGTAAAGTCTCTTTATTGGTTTTTTCACTGCAAAGGGCTTTGCAATATATATACAGCCATTTTCTTCCCCCTCCCCTCCAGTATTTTAATTTTGTTCCAAGCCCAGCCGCAACATCACAGATTTTCTGTGTTTTAAAAAAACATTTTTATTGCCAAGGAGCTAAATCTCTCTGCTAGTTATACTATTTAATTTTCCCTCATATCATACCTGTAAAACACACATGCCATATGTGTTACCCAGGATCTTATGGGTCTCAGCATAATAGCAATACCGGATGTTGGTAGCAGAGATGAACAGCTCAAAAGGATCATCTTCTCTCACATTCAATTTGCCACTTTTAATTTTCTTCTGTAGCTCTTTCATTCTCTTTCGTGGATGACTGAAATACAAAATTTTGCAGTTTTAATACATCTAAAATGCAGTCAACTATGTCTATCCTTCTAACCAGGACAGTATTTGAGATCAAACTCTTTCATTAATCTGTTTGTCAACATGAACACCGATGAGTATAAATAGCTATGACAAACATTAACTACGCTAGTCTACACTGGCTCCACCGACATTCATCAGGAGTCATGTAATAAAATTGCCCCTAGACTGATACTGTACTTGTTATATTTATAATATAAGATTCATTACTTATAATCAATCTGTGAAAATCTGGCTGAGAATGATACTTAAAAATATCAGCTAACCTACACACAGAAGGAAATTGGAAAATCTGCATTGGCCTGAAAATGGACTGAAAGCATTTAACAGGGCTGAACCTAGCTGTAACTAGCATATTTCTAATTTTTATGACATAATGATATCTGAATATTATGAAGTAGCTGAGGGAGGATGCAAAATTCAACAGGGCTGCGGTCAGACCCGAGGAGGGCAACTCCCACCTGTGGTTTAAAAGTACAAAATGCCATCGTTTTTCACATGTAAGTAATTAAAGAGGTAAAGGTGAAAAGGAATACCTGGTAAAACCCAATTCTTTTTTGTAGCACCATAACACAGATGGTCTTGCCTTTAACTCTGCTTTACTGAGCATATGATGGAGGATAACAACCTGATAGGGAGAGAATAAAATCAATTCAATATTCTACTGTACATATTTTTTTCAGCTGCGATTATAAACCAGATCATTCCATTGATCTCTTTTCCTCTTTCTCCTCTCTTTCTATAAGGTTTACACCGGTACAAACACTTTTTAAAAAAAAAAATGCATGAAGCTTAAACTGCAAATCTCTAATATGCAAATGATAGTGCAAACTGACCTTAAATGATTTTCAAGTTCATTTACATACATACGATCTGTTATTTTTCTAAAAAAGGTTGGAGTTAGATCATTTAATTAAATCAACAGCCAAAATGAATTAACTCTCTTTGTTATTTGGGATGTATTATCCATTCACGAAAATAAAATCCTGGCAAATGGGAGCTTTTCCAAGGAACAGAATAACATCACCACAGTTTACACCAGACCTTGAGAAGGCAGTCTTGGAAATTTCAGATCATTCATCACCACCGTCACACACTCACTCAGCTAAGTGTTTGATTTTTCCCCAAAGTGTCGAATTAAAGCCACGGTTAATATACTTTTATTATTTTTAAGCGTTATCTATTTAATGTTTTTCTCTTGACAACTACAAAATCTGGCTGATAACAGTTTCTACCCTCATTACATGAAATGTGATAAGATCTGTGACTGAAGAGCTGGGGTCACAGATTACATCCAATTTTTCATGAAGTGTACACCTAACCCTAAGGAGTGTAAACCATTTGTGATAATTGATCTGTACGTCTGAGGTGGAGAATTCATTTTCTAACTATCCTGAAATCATGAAAGTTCAGAGGAGAAAAAGATCTTATGTTTTCAGTGGCAGATTGTAGCTATAATGGGCTTACTACAAAGGTACAAATTTACTGTGAATTGTGAGTGTGGGCTTCCTCATTTGCTCATTTGGTCCCAAAGTAGTCATACTTAGGCCTACTTGGTGTGAAATTTAAATTACACATATTAAGCCTACAGTCAAATTTTTACCTGATCCTTTCCTTGGTCTCCAACAATGACAAACATTGACCGATGACGAGAAATCACCCCATTCTCAATCATGACACGGATGCGGTTGTCTATTTTCTTTCTCACCATCCTTGAGCTTTATTGCGATTTGTCCTGTCAGTATGTCTAGCAGGTGAAATTAATCTGAAACAAAACATTGTCCACACACTCACACAATATTTTTAAGAATATATTACATGGACAAAGACTTATTGTTAGTAAATGTTTGGGCAGCTAAGCTAAACATGTTCTGTTCTGAATATGACCATGATGCTCTATTTAAAAGGTTCACCTAGACTCTACCTCAAATGTTTCAAGGTGTTCATATCACCTTCAGTTCAACCGTCTTGCAACAAAAACTTCACGAAACGTTGTCTAGATCAACTAGATCTAGATCTAGATTCTAGATTCTAGATCTAAAATAATAGGCTAATCAGAATCTAATCAGTAATCTTAGATATTTCTAGCCCGTTTGGCCGGTTTGCTAATTTCGCCAGCGACCTTTCGTCGATTAAATTTTCTTAACCACAAATGAAAAACTAAAACCAATGTCTTACTTGCCTGCCCGGTCACACTTCGTTCTCCAAATCAGAAAACGTCTTCCATAAACTGCCTATCAATACAATTCGACTCCAGCATCCATTCACCATGTGATTTTACGCGTCGTTTTGTTTCGTTTCGGTGGAAATTTTCGAGCACTGTTTTGTTGTGGCCATTAAATATGTGTTTCGCTATTTTCGTACATCCTCAAGCTTCCTAATAGTTTTATAATAAAATTGGTGATCGCCAGAACAAAATTTCGTTTCATTTTAATTCTTTAGTAATTTCTCGTATTATTTTCTCTTTGTTTGGTCTTAAAGCTGGGTTTTGTGTACTAGAACTTGTGTTGTCACATTATAACTTTGTGTCAAGCCCTGGTGCAACCTCACAGGTTTTAAAAAAAAAGTAATTATAATCTTACTGTTCCCGAGGAAAGCATCTCTGTAGTGCTGATCACCCAGAGCAGGTGTTCCCAAACTGGGACACACATGCCCCCAAGTGTTTTTCTGTAGGGGGGGGGGGAATAGGTGGAACAAGGAAAGACAATAACTGTCAGCCTGTGTAAATGTAACTCTTGCACTATTGTGGATGAAGGACGAAGTGCCTGTAGGTGTAACCTCCCCCCCCCCCCCCCCTTCTTTTCCTGAAGTTTAGTATGTAGGGCCCTTCTCTTGTGACTTTGAACTGAGCAGTGAACAATAATCTAAAATCGAGGCTTCCCTTGTTTTGTTGTGAACTATTTTCGTGTGTGGAAGCCCTACACCTTTACTGTATTGTGTATGCCTAGTACCAAGGCTGTATTTTCCCTACAACAATTCAGATTTGATTCCACAGTTCTGACAACATTGATGGGGAAACCCCGGTTAAAGGGAATTAAGTAACATAGATTGAATTGAACATCCGTAAAAATGAGGCTATTATGAGCAGCCTGGCATTAGAAAAATAAAGCCCGTCCTTTTCATTACAGAGTGCCTTATTAAACCGTCTGGGTATACCCCCCCCCTCAGAAATCCCCAAATTTACCCCCAGGGCAGTCCCAGGCCACATTCCTCCTTCTGCGGTCCCAGGTTTCCCCAATTCCTTTGTTGTGTTGAATTTTCATCTAATATTCTTTCACCATTATTCTTTTACAGTGGCAATTACTGAATCGATTTATGAAACTGAATTTTCCTATTGACTGCGATCAAATGACAAAAGAAATCCTTATTTCAACAGACCATAAAACTTCTAGTAGCATCGTATCAATATGATCACGCTTTTCAAACCTCAGTGATGGAATAATCCAAAAAGGGATTCCGTCTGAAGCAGCAGTTGTTTTGGGAACCATTATTTCATAATCACATTTAGATTTGTGTGTTTTGGTATTTCATGTGATATATCTACACCATGTAAAGAGTACATTTTTGTTCAGTTTGGAGTTTCTCTCTGAAACTCCTCTCCAATTCCTCCTCTTAGATTTTTGAAATTCCTCCCCTTGGGTTTGAAATTGCTCACCCAGGGAGCTAAGCTCCTCCCGCTTGAGAATCACTATCTCAGAGGGCCAGGGAAATGTTCACCTGATTAAAAACCGTTGGTATGGGCGGAATGTAAGATAACAAATCTGATACGTGATTGTCAAGTGAATAAGGGTGAAAACATTTTATTTGACTTTGTCGCTGGACCAGAGCTGTATAGTATTTAACCCCCTACTGCCTTTTGCTTATTGAACTGACTAACTTTCAGTGCTGTGCTGCCACAACACACTAAACTGGCGTGCCAGCAATATATCATTAGCCAGAATTTCTAAATCCATGAAAGCTCCAGGTACCAACTCGAAACCCCAAAAACTAGTGACAGTGCACAAGAATTTCCTCCCGACAGCAACAGAGTTAAATCAGAAACCATCTCAGAAAGAGAATCGAAAGATTCCACGGCTGTTTCTTTAACAATTGATGGCCTGAATTTGTTAACAGCACCCACAAAGTTCTCACCCATTGGCCAAGATCCTGGTGGAAATTAGTTATATTTCATCAGTTTTAAGAGCACCTTTTACACCAACAAGTTGGTCGATTGAAAGAAAATAAAAGCAATTCTGACAAAATTTGGGTTTAACATTTGTGTCCCTTGACAAATGCTTGAATCTAATTTCTTTTCTGATGAATATATACACCAATGCTTGTAATTATGGCCTGGAAACGGAATTTCTCACAAAGGCAGGACAACGCTCCCCTTTGATGAATTCCGCGAAATTCCAGATTTCAACAAACGAACAAACAAACAAACAAAATGGGATAGCTCACTTGTCTTACACTGACACTTTGACAGACTAGAAAAACTGCTACTTATCCCTGCACTCACACAAAAACCGGTGTAAAAGGAGTTGTTCGCATAGGTGTGGGGAAACAGAAACTAACTGTCCCAATCAATATAGTCGAAGTGCGCAAAAGTACGAGGAAAAGGGCTAAATCTATATCACGTCTTGAATTAACCATTACGCTGTCTCAAGTGAACTGTAATTTGCCGAAAACTCAAGTTCATTCTAATCCAGTCCTCAAATTTATGACCATGTAACCCTATTAGTGTCAAAGCCAACATGCGTTATTACAATTCAAACATCCAGGACGAATCTCCTTGGGGAGATGTCACCAGGTTTAAAATGCTCTTTATGAAATCCTGGGCTGAATTATTGTAGTAACAGCAAATGTAAGCCATGACATCATTTTTGTTCTTGGAATGTTTAACAATATAAAATATGTCTTTAAACAGATTGATATTTATTTGCAAATCTGTGACATGACAGATCGATTCAAAAAGTAACCAGCTAAACTTTATTGCATACTTTTCTTGTTACCTTCTGACGCACAGATTTGCGAACGGGCCAAGTCCTAAGTACTACGATCTCACAGCATCTCTGTGGGTTTTAAATTTTCTCGTCACTAGGCATGGTTGACTCAGCACTGAAAGCTGAAGTATGCTAACCACCATGGCCCGTTCACTGTTGGCATGTGAAGGCATTTTTAGCTGAACGCTTACGCTAACTCCTCTAAACTATACAAAAAGTTAAGGGCCACCTGCAGTTGTAGGGTGTAAGCCTATAATAAAATAAAGTGCTGCAGTAGAAAACAAAATGTGCGAGATGAAACTGTATACTGTACTTAATTGACCGGTGCTGGTTTTACATTGATCATTTCTTTTTGTGTGTGACCAGCAAAGCCCTTAAAATACATGCAATTCACGAAAAATGTACTGACAAGCGTTACTGCACTGCTCAGCCAAACCTCCATCTGCATAAAATATGCATGAAAGGCGTGCAAGCCGTGTGTAGTGTGAACAAGGTTACCAAGGTTAACAGAAAGAGCTATTTAAGGGGCTGTAATTGGGGCCCAAACATACATGCCTCAAAGAAGACATTTGACACCAGCGGGTCTGGGATGGCTGCAAGGTGACATTTCCAGCACAGAACGGCTGTTGGGGCGCTTTCAGACGACAGGGACTGGACGAAGACCTCGGCCAGGACGGCACAGAGTCACAAATCACCATGACGACCACTTCCGAAGGCAACAGAATCATCAACGGAGAATGTCTCAGAAGACAGTTGAGAACTGCTACACCGCGTCAACGTCAGTCAGCAACCGTCCGCTACCGTCAGTTTCAGATTAATCTGAGAAGTCGATCTGCTGCCCTAAGTGAGCCCGTGCTCATCCTCACCGCCAGACTCGTGTGCAGTGGTGCAGACGTCACCAGCGTTGGACAAGGCAGCAGTAGGGCAATGTTCTATTCACGGATGAGTCCAGCTTTACTCTGGCCCATGGTGACTGCAGACAAGGAGTCTAAGGCCGTCTACGAGAGCGATTTGTTGACGCCTGTGTTCGCGTATCGGACGGACATGGAGCCGTGCTCTGTGATGGTCTAGGGAGGGATCCATCTTCGTGGCAGAAACCCTCTTCATCTCGTTGGTAGCACTGTGATCAAGTACAGAGAGGAGACCGTACGTCCTCTCACCATGCAAGCTTTACAAGCCATGGGGCCAGGTTCCATGTTGCAAGATGTCAAGGCCACTCCCCATTCCGCTGGTGTAGTGACCAACTCCTTGCAGCAGCAGCAAATTCGGCGTATTGAATGGTCTGTGCATTCATCTGACTTGGCTCCCATCGAGCATGTGTAGGACATCCTACGACGCCGTACTGGGGCTGCTCATCATCCACCTCCAGTAAACACGGTCCGTCTGTTCCAGTTCCTGCATGCAGCAGGAATGGCTGGCCATGCCTCAAGCGACTCTTGTGACACTTCTTCAGTCCATGAGTGAAAGATGTACCAATTGTGTGGCAGCAAGTGGCGGCTATTTTTTGTGATTTTTTTCTATTTGGGAGTAAGGTTGTCAAACTTCCCATATTCCTTACATAAATTGGATCACAAATGAATTTTTGTTTAGTTTACTGGTAAATGATGAAATTATATCGTATTACAACGTGAACGCTTACACTCGTTCTGCTTTTTTTCCTTTTCTTGTGATTGGTTGTCTATATGGCTCCTCACCTTTTTGTGAGTAGTATATATTACTAGAAAAAGTTGTTGTTTGGTTGATTTCATTTTGAGAGTGGTCGTTCATTTCTCTTGCTGGTGTAAAACTTTTGTTTTTTTACATGTGGGGCGATTTGTGAAGTTGTGAATTTTACAGGAACCTTTGTTTTAGGTGAAATTCTGGAGCTGTGGAGGATTTTGTCAAACTTAAGTATTTTGTGTTTGAAACCGCTGTAAAGGAAAAAAAAAATCAAGTGTTCAACCTCTGCGCCAAATTATGTACTCATCCATAATCGTTTGGTAAGGTCTGAATTCACTTTTACTTGTTATTTTACACCAGAAGAACACAGGGTAGAAAATAAACTAGTTTCATGGAAAGTCCCAAAGCAGGAAACAAAGCCACACAAAAATGAACATGTCCTCGAGAAGGGGATGGTGGTCAAGGATGAGGGCAGTGGAGGAGAGAGAGAGCAGTAGGACAGCTGGAGAGGGACGGATTATGTGCGGAAAGCGTTGCGTATATAGCCAAAGAAGTAAATGACATGATGATACAGTTAGAATGTACAATCGAAACTGTGAAGCTGGAGTTTCATGTGTACGGAAAAAGGGAAAAATAATCCATTAACTGGTTAAAAAAAAAAAAAGATTGTTTCTATGTGTACGGACATACCGTTTGCTTCCGTACTCCTAGAAACTCTTTTCTTTTTCAGAGCTTGCAGGGTTTTTGACATTTCCGTTGACGTCTCCGTTTCCGTACACATGACAACTCTGCTTGAAGAGACATAATTATATCTCCTTGTGTAGCGTTTGGTGACTGAGCAACAAAGAGGTTACCTCGACACTTATGGAACATGTTGTACGGATATGCGCTTCCCTTTCCAAATCCACTCACAAGATATTGCAAATTATTGATGACGTAACCTTTTTGGGGAGAACCACAGACTAATAAAATACCCAGACCGGATTGTCCCATTGTGTGACGTCACAAAACAGCGAACGGTCATGAACCATCCGCCCTTTTAGGTTTACGGTAGCTACCGACGCTTCAGCATAGCTACAATTTTGAATGATACCATTTTGATGCGCCTGCTGAACGCGGAAGTTTAGTTCCGCACCAAGAAATTAATATATGTACAACCAATCTTGACGAATAAAAATAAATTTCTACTGCAGGTAGAACTAGAATCGGAATTTCCCGAGCGGCGGCCATGTTGGTTATACGGTCGCCGCTCGGGAAATTCCGTAAAAAACGACACAGCCCGAGGCTCGTGTTTCCAGTCTGGTTAATTTATTAGTCTGTAGGGAGAACTTCCGAATGCTCCTCGTGGTCAGATTTTCTTACAGTGATTCCCAAACTGCAGGGATGTAGGGATTCCCATGAGGACGCAACTTTAGGAACGGCCGTTTGTGGGGGTTGCAAAGGGAAGCGGAGCGTCCCTGGCGAACTGACGCACTTAAGGAATGATTTTTAAATTACCACGAGGTTAAGCGATGAACGGCCGAGTGCATTAAACGGTACATTCTGACAATATTGACATGACAGTGAGTTTGATGTGATCACGTTGAACTTAAGCTGAACAAATGATATGGATGACTTGAAGGCTAGAGGGATATGGAAGTGCATATAAAACATTGTATTCGGAGAAGGACAAAACAAGATTCAGGAGGTTTAGTGCTATCTAAAAGATACAAAAGAGAGTGACTGAGTGTAAAGAGAATTTTGAAGACGATTTGGTTTTTAACATTTTTAATGAATTTTGTGTGTGTATGGGGGGCGGGGGGGGGGAAGAGGGGGAGGGGCGTTCATGAAGATTTTGCATCTCAATCTTCCGTATATAAAACCCCTTGGTCGACCGTAGCTACTGGGATACAGGAATTGACGGGTATGAGAAACTCTCTTTGTCGACACATGCAGTAAATGAAGACAGAGGAGTGAATGAATATGGTCATAGATTTATCAGATTATGTAACGTGAATGACTCGTGAGTATAAAATGAATGAGCGTCCAAGGATAAAACAATTGGAAAATGTAAACAAAAAAAAAAAAAGAATAAAAACGGAGTCAAGTATCCCAGACCACAAGCAGAATAAGACAGTTTACTCTGTGGCACACATGGTAGCCTCGACATCGATATTGGCTTTGTCCTGTGTTTTACCCCATGTCATCCTCCTCTTGGTGGTCACTTGTCTGTCTTCTTTCTTTCTTTCTTTCTTTCTTTCTTTCTTTCTTTCTTTCTTTTCTTTCTTTCTTTCTTTCTTTCTTTCTTTCTTTCTTTCTTTCTTTCTTTCTTTCTTTCTTTCTCGTCAGAGATCTGCTTAATTTTATTTCTAGAACGAAACGAATCAGCACAAAACCTTTTGGTGCCGAGTTTGCCGCGTTGGGTCATCCACAAAATTCATGAAGTAACAAAGAAGAATACACTTACTTTTGGTTTGACTAATTTCTTAATTCAGTACTCGGCTAACTTTTAAAAAAAAATCATGAGCTGGCAGAGGTAAAAATTCGATTAAAATGCAACTGAAAACCTGCATTAAAGTGTGAGTCTCTCACAATTGCCGTATTCAGTTTTCGTTACTTAAATTGTCACCCAAGCTCCCTGGATCCACAGCCTTTGGCAACGGATCCTGAGTGCAAATCCCCTACCAGCGGATCCGAGGCTGTCCCCCTGGGGATCCCACCAGGGTGTACCACGGCAGACTACAGACTAAGCCTGCTAGGATGGACCGAGTGATTAGCGGTATATCGGATCAAATCCCCCTGTCCTGCGGGAAAGACTAGAAAGTCGAAGGACCACAGGAAGGAAAACCTCGAATGTAAAACCCGTCGTCAACACGCCTGGCCAACGCCATGATAGTAGACCAAATCCAGATAATGCTGAAAGAACGAAAACAGAGAGGCCGTAAATACCCCAAGCCAAAATGGGTTGGAAAACCTGGCGTCTACTTCAATCTTGGATCCATGTTCATTTGACGCTGCACAGTTAAACCCTCTCGAGAGTTGTAGGGCCGACAAAAAGAAAATAAACACCACTGACATCAACATTGCAACATACACTACAAGAACCTTGAAAACAAAGACAGAGCTAAACAGATTATTAGAAGCAGAAAAGACAAAGTGGCAAGTGATCGAACTGTGCGAAACGAAAATAACAGGAACATGGCTTACAGAATTACATGGAGGCACATGGTTATATGAATGTGGGAAAAACCGAAGATACACCATAGGCAATGGGCCTGGTATTTCTGGTGCATAGAAATTTTAAAACTATATTTAAAAATTCGGGATATATGCAGAAAGATTTATATCACGCAAAATAAAACTACGAACAAAAAAAAAAAAAAAAGACAATGAAGTTGATTCTAATATATGCCCCTACAACAGATTACGACGACGAAGAGATAAAAAATTTCTATGAAAGTTTAGGAAAGGCCATCGATCGTAAATCATGCTGCTGTAACATAATTATGGGTGATTTTAACGCTAAAATAGGCCTAAGGGGCAAAAGAACATCATACTATAATTGAGCTAGAGGGTGAACATGTAATCTAAAACTTCGTGGTTACGCGATAAAAAATTCTGAGTCTGGGCGTACTGCTTCAATAGGCCCATTGCGGATGACGTCACAGAGTGTTTTTGTTTTGTACTTCCGACACCTAAAATGGCGGGTAGATCAGCTGACGAGATATGTCTAAGCGGTTAAAATTCCTATTGGTTACATTGCAGTTGACTGTTATGACAGGGGTGGAAAGGATTCCAGATTCCCTACCATCCGTGTAAACAAGGGAAAGGAAGTGAAAGAATTGACCGAACGTTTCCTATGTACGTGAACACACGTGTCATTGTTTACCGTAATGAACTTTTTTTTTTTATCTCGCCGCCGATTGGTTCGCGTCGCCTGAAGTGCTCAAGTGCAAATCAGCTAACAAATCAAATCAATGCTACCATCGCCATGGTTATGTGTCGGTCCTTACAACTAAAATACCCGATATCCGCAATGGGCCTATTGATGATGCTGAGTTAATTGTTAGCGCACAGAAAACACTCTATAAATATGATTCATGGCAAGACAACACACACGCGTCTTTTCAAAGCACTCTCAAAAAAACTCGCTCGTCAAAAACTCGCGTGGAATAATAATATACCCTTCGTATGAACATGCTTTGTCCGTAGCATTTCTGTGTTGTTTCTAACTCAGGACTTTGCAAAGTACCCCATCTCTTTCTCTTTTGGGGAGGGGGGGGGGAATTGTATGTATATTATTATGTTTATATGTGTGTGGAGGAGGAATTGATCGGGTGTTTGGGTATTTATTTCAAATTCTTGGCCACATCTTGATATTTCCTCCCCCTCTTTCCACCCTTCCCCCACTACAGGTTTTTGTCTACGAATATTTCTCAGTGAAACAAACGGAACAGAAACAAATAAACAAATATGGACACTTTCTTTATACTAATTATGATTAAATAAATTTACATAGTTTATAACTCGTTCTCGCTATTGGACATTTATCTGCTCTGGTTCAGTCGTACATTTCTTTCTTCCTTCCTTTTTTTAGTTACTTATTTACTTATTTATTTGCTTGTTTACTATTTTGGTGAAGATATTGTTGCTTTTGTTTAGGTGGTTGTTATGGTAACTTGTACCAGAGGCAGTCAGCATCATGATTAGCTGAAGTTGTTAAGGTTAAAAACAATAATAGGATTTTTATAAAAGAAATGAAAACAAGCAAGCAAATATACAGGAAGAGAGATGGGACAGTTTCAAAAAATTTTGGTTTCTCCTTTCTTAACTTTTGTGTACGGACTGAAGAGGAGGATTCATGGGTGGCAATGGTCAGGTCAACCTGAGTAGACGGATTGGTGGATTGAACGCTTAGATGGATAGCCGAATCCTCTAAACGGATAAGGGCAATATGGATGGATATATATAGATGTAAGGAACTAATCATGGATAAATGGGTGGATGGATGGATGGATGGATGGACGGTGCCTGAATGGACGGGTGTGTGGATAGATGGATGGAGACCGACAGACAGACTGTGAACAAACATATCGCAGGAGATTGACAAGCCACAACTGATATCTGATGTGAAATTAATTGTTTGCTATTCATAATTACAACACGATTAAAGCTCTAGAGATCACCATCGCCCGTCTGTTTACTGCAATTTCTGTAGTGTACACCGGACAACAGCTGTGCATCAGTCTTACAGCATAGAGGAAACATCTTCTGAAACGTCTCTCTGTAACGAGAGCTCATCTTGTAGTAGACAAAAATGTTGATACTGGAATTCAGCGCCTCGCACAAAAAGCCAGTAGACCATATAACCATGAACAAGTTAAAGTATTGTCCAGTGATACTGACCTCTGGTACAAAGAATGAGGTCAAGGAGAAGGCTGATGTCGGAGTGTAGAATATGATCAGAAATGTGGCTATCAAACCGACCATAACCACTGTTTTTTTGTCTCGAGCCGTGACCGAATCAGCTTGTCCAGATTTTCCCATTGCCTTCTGACGCCAGTTCGTTTTTCGTTTCAAAACTACAGCCAATATTATTGTGAGGACAACCACTGCACCGAACGCCATAATGCTAAGTACTGCATGAAGTAAAAATGATAATCTCAGCATGTTTACCCGATCTCCGTGGTACACCAAGCCAAGGAGCGTTTGATTTCTCTGGGGGTCAAACTTCCAGCTGATGTAAGCCGTGGCGTAGTCTGGAACCAAAGTTAATACATTGAAAAAGTAAATAAGAACTAAGATCACCGTGACCTTGGTCGACGTGATCATTTGCTTGATTTTGAGAGGGAAGGCTATACAGAGACATCTTTCAGCGGTTATGTACACAGTGATCCAAATAGTGATACGACCAAAACACGTCCGTGGCCAACCAGCTGTGAGATATTGAAATTCGCTGGCGGCTAAAGGTAATTCAGATGTTTCATTAAGGGGTCCTAAGCAAATGTTGAACCATTGCAGGATCACTAGGCTGCAGAGATCACAAATGGCCAAAGCCGTAAAACTGATATTCATTGTGTTTTGAAAACCTTGTTTGCAAAAGACGATGATATTGATGATGTTGGAAATGATTCCAAACATGGCAACAGTTGAGCACAGAATAAAATAGTTTATAATTTCAAACCAACGCCTTGTGTCGTCGCTAATGATTTTCTCTAAACGTGTGTCGTCATTATCAATGGAATTGACACTCCCAACTGTACTCATAGACTCCATGTTGCACGCGAACAATTATTCTTGTATGATACAGTGTGTCCTATCTAATCTCAATGTAAATAAGAATGAATTGCTAAGCTTTTGCCAAGAACTCCAAGGCAACCACAAAACTTAGAAACGAACAGTTTTCACCGTAATTCCTTGAAAAATAATGTAGTTTGCAACAGGCGAATGAGAGTGTGACCACACACCCGTATTTACGCTAGTCGAGGACAATTAATTTTCAAAGTTGAACCATACCTATTCCAAATCGTGTTTTAAAGCCTTACATCCCCAGCGTTTTCCTTTTCTTGCTTTTGCTGCAAAAATTGTTTCAACTTCTCGTGTTTATTGGGGTTAAAATATGTTCGCAAGATTTTCTTGCAAGGCTTGGCTAGTCAATCACATTCGGTGATCCCAAGTTGGAATTACTTGTTTTCTTCAACGATCTCTGACCAACTGTGTAAAGATGAAGGCATCCCAATTTCCACCGACAGTTTGAGGAGGAGAGTTCTGGCACTGCATCCTCTGTGTGGATCAGCGTCCTTCGCAACCAATCACCTTAACAAGGCGCAGCACTGCCATCGCTTAGTTTCAGGTGCACTGAATAATAAAGAATAAAGTGAAGTCAATCAAAATCAGCTCTATTTTAAGTGCTCTAGAACTCAAACTACAACTCCTTTGCACTTGTTTGTCTCAGTAAGGTTTGTTTATAACTCACCTTTTCCTTTAGGGTTTCTTAAAATGTGTGTGTGTGTGTGTGCGCGCGTGTGTGCGTGCGTCTTTTAATGAGCTGGATCAACATGGATGTTCTCGAAAACTGTCCATTAGCTCTGTTTAGCTCACCCCTCCTCTTTGATGCGTTATGTGCAAGTTTTTGTACAGGCCTAAATGTGGTGGTGTGGAGAGGCTGAATTTGGGGGCTGGGGGGAGTAAATTCGCTATCAGATTACATACAGGTATAATACATATTCTTGCATCCCTGGATTTACGGAATTGTCATAAATTTGTGCAAATTCACCATTCCCAATTTACTTTCACTTTTCACTAATAATTGTTCTTGTGGGTGTGGGAAGAGTAATAGAGTTGTGCGTGGCTGGGCTTGGCTGGGCTGCGATGGCTGGGCTAAGCTGGGCTTGCTGGGCTGGGGTGGGCTGGGCTAGGCTGGGCTGGCTGGGCTGGCTGGGCTGGCTAGGGTAGGTCAGTCTGTGCTGGGCTAGATCAGGATAGACTGTGCATGACTGGGCTGGACCAGGGTAAGGTAGCCAATGCTAGGGCTGGGCTAGGCTAGATCAGGATAGACTGTGCATGACTGGGCTGGACCAGGGTAAGGTAGCCAATGCTAGGGCTGGGCTAAGCTAGATCAGGATAGACTGCATGACTGGGCTGGACCAGGGTAAGGTAGCCAATGCTAGGGCTGGGCTAGGCTAGATCAGGATAGACTGCATGACTGGGCTGGACCAGGGTAAGGTAGCCAATGCTAGGGCTGGACCAGGGTAAGGTAGCCAATGCTAGGGCTGGACCAGGGTAAGGTAGCCAATGCTAGGGCTGGGCCGGGCTGAGCTAAGGTGGGCCGGAGGACAGGCTAGGCAGAGTTGGGCTAGATCAGGATAGGCTGTGCTGGGCTGGCGCCGGCTAGACTTTGCTCTCCTGAGCATTAACTAGGCACTACTTTAATTCGCCACATATTTTCTCTGAATAGGTAGCACAGTGGTAGATTAGGGCAGGCTAGCCTTGTCTGTGCCGAGCTCGGCTGGACTGGACTTGTGTAGGCTTGGCTGACCTGGCCTAGATTAGGGTAATCTAGGTTGGACTGGAAGGAGCTGGGCCTCACAAAGGCTTAAATAATATAAAATAATGTCCACGGGGGAGAACGACAGGCAGAAATTCTTTTAAAATAAGTAGTTATCTAGACATCTTTTCAACCCCCATTTTCTTACTGCTGTCAAGAATGATCATAATTTCATAACACCATTCACTGGCGTAGCTGAAACATTTATAAAGTTGGCTACCATGAAGTCTTGCCAACAACATTAGGCGGAGGCCCCCGCGAAACCAAATGACCTCAAGTTTTGCTAAAGCTAACAGGCTGCCAACTAACTGTGTTGTATTACATGTCAGGTTAGCTGCCAGCTAAGCTTAGCAATGCGTTTAGTACATGGCCCAAACAACTGACTGGGAACATCCACGAGATTTGAGGATCACGTAAATGTTTTTAGACCAGAGTAAAATGGCCAGTAAATTTGTCTCTCATACAATAACCTGGTGTCTTTTGCCGCGACTAACACATTGATATGTGCTAGGAAGAAAACACAAGAACAAAGTAAGACATTCTTGTCATGTCAATGATTCCCCCCTGTGTCCTGGAGTTTGATTGTGTAGTCGCAGTACCATGGTGCGCATTGAAATTTAAAACGAAACAGAACAAAATACAAACAAACCCAAAAATCAAATAGAAATGCAAATCAAGTTCAGGTCGGGAATGATTTCGTGTGACTTGGATTTTTTCCCGTCTTTGACTTGAAGGCACATCTCTTCACACATGTGAGCCAAAGCGGCTTTACACGGAGATGTTCAGTCTTGCCAAATTTCTAAATTAACATGGCTTTTTGCAATGTGCAGTGTAGGGCGTTTTTGTTTTAGCGTGGCTTCAAATATTTCTGCTTTTATAGCTGAACCGTACCGACTGCCTCCATCAGAATTTCATGAATAACAATTTTATCTGATGACAAAATTAATTTGAACAATTTAAAAAACGTAAGAGATGCCATTGAAACATCGTGAAATGAGTAGGTGAAAGGTGCACCCTAAGCACAAAAAAAAAAAAAGAAACATAAAATTCGCCGTCTCACCATCTTGAGTAGGAATAGCAATAATTGATATAAAAGTACAGTCTTCTGCTCTCAAGAAATTTAAACTCTAACCCAAATTGCTCTAGAAATTGTGATGTAGTGTAAGTTTGATTTATTTAAGTGAACAAAATGGGACAAAGTTAATATAATTATATCTGGAGTTTTCCAAGACCCCACGATACTTGAACTTGATTATACTAGTTCATTCTAATTCCTCTGGTATGTCCGAGATATTGTGGAGTGAATCGACTGTGGAATCGCAAGGTCTTTTTTTTTACCACTCATCTCAATTTTAAGGAACTAGGAACAACTCCAGGCAACAAATAAACGTCTGTTCCATCTGAAAGTTGTGGAATAAACTATGATTTGATTGATCGTAATTACAGCTGATGCTCGAAATATATACAGACAAGCTTTTAAATTATGCCAGTGACTAATTTAAATCACAATCATTCACGCCCTCTTTCTGGAGCTCGATTTTCTCAAGTATTTTACACTTTCGCCTGTGGGGGAGTAAGTCCATCTTTGAGACTTTTACTGCAGCACGCAGAACTGTCTTCGCTCTGTCAATGCAACAAGAGTAATGGCTTCTTTGATCAATTTTGTTCTTGAAAAATTATAACTTGGTCTCAGGATCTTATCATAACTCGTAAGCTAGTATTTATGTGATAAACTTCAGACATCTGATCGATTTTCAACGTTGAAAGAAATTAGCGAAAGCTCTCACAAGTCTAGAGACTCGAGCTATGTCAACATAATAGAGCGGTAACTCATGGATATTTCATTTTCATTAATCAACTCATTTCAGCGTTTTGCCATCTCAGGGATCTTAGAAAAAAATTGTTGGAATTGTTCAAGTGATGTCACTCTTGTTGGACAGACTTTTGATGAACGCGTGATTTCTAACGTTTCAAAAATAGGTTTGTCCCTTAGGGGGCATCCATAAATTACCTACGCTCGGAAAGGGATGGAATGGGGGTGGGGGTTGGGGGGGGGGGGTTGACCCCAGAGAATGAAAAGCGTACAATTGGGGTGGCGGTGGGGTGCGTAAGTACGCTCGTCAGCAGCTATGGTAAAGAATTAAAAAGTTTGGCTTTATTTACTTTCTTTCAACAAAAACATTGTAAGATTATACAGAAATCGATTAGAGGCTATCTATCTAATGAAACAATCAAAACTGCCCGTGCAAAACGCCATTAAAAATGTTAAAACATCAAGGCCTTGTCGGGGACATTCAACATTGTAACGGCCGCACGCTCGTACAAGGGGAGGTGAGAAGAACTGAAGCAAGCTATAAGAAAAGCATACAAGGAGAAAGGGGGAGGGGGGAGGGGTTAAAATATCGGTAAAAATGAGTGCACATACTTTTTGGATGGCCTCTTGTTTGAATTTACCTTTGGACCGTTGAAAAACAAACAAAAAACACTCTGCTCAAGTCACAAGACCATTGACTACAGAAAATCAAAAGAGTCCTGGGCTGTTTGTGTAACAAATGATCATTTGAATTTGTCAACGGCACGGACAAAATTATCTCCCACTGGCAAGGATCCTGGTGGGAAACTTGTTATACTTCATCAATATTAAGAGCTCTTCACTTAACATACAATTGGTCGATTTAAAGACAGGCAGGCTATCCCCCCAAAAATCACACTGTTCTATAGGTATCCAAACAATAATTATGTAGGCCTATGTGATAATTTCTAGAAGAGTGACACAATGACGCAGAGTATGTAAATAAGAAAACAAAAATCACCTATAGGTGTTTTGTTGCTAAGTTCTGCCCTCTTCTCAATTGAAGTTATGGTATGTCTCTTGATTTGACAGAGTAATTAAACAAAAACACAGAAAATTTGTGGGGTTACAGCAGAGCTTGGACTTTTTTTTATATTTTCATCTTGGCCACAGTTTAACTTAGGTCTGCTATATCGTGATGGCTTCAAGAGACTTGAAAAATTACGTCACATTCTGTAAAACAACAGATTTGAAGTTAAGAATGTACTCAGAAATCAAGAAAATATGCAATGTGAGGTATGATACTATGACTGAAACCGCCATCCTTTTGACAAACGTGCTTGCTTGGTCAAAATTATCCAACTGCAATTCACTGCTCGCTGGATTATCCCAGTGGAAAAATTAGAAAGTTGCAAGTAATACAAAACAGTGCATCAAGATTGATTCTTAAACAAAGGAAAAGAGATCGTGCATCACCTGTTCTGCAGAATAACCAGTTAAAAAATGCATAATGTATAAGCGGACAATACTGTGTCACAAATGTATGTACAAAAATGCATCAATGTAATTAAGTGATCTTCTGGCCGCACACGTACCATCATGACAGCTTTGATCATCTGCAGACACTAACAACTTAAACATTTTAAAAATGTTCTTGAAGACCATGTGTGAAAAATCCTTCCTTTCCAAGAGCCTGGGATTTGTAATTCTAGGCCTCAGTTTTTGAGCGAGATTGAACATTTTATGACTTTTAAACATTAGGCGAAGAATTCTATTTTTACACCCTGAATGTCCATGAATGTTTTTGTTTCTTTTCATTTTTAAATAAATTTAATGCTATGTGTGTGTGTGAGCGCCAGTACCTGGTAGTGTATGTATGTGTGTGATTCAATGCATGTATGAAATACATGTTTTAGAACACTGAGACTGAGAGTCTGGTCGTTAACGGGATAGAGCGCTACATAAATGCTATGTTTTATTACTATTGTTTGACTTTGTATTCCAATGCTTATAAAATTTGCTATAGGCGGCAAGGAGCGCAGAGAGTGGGTGGCCAAGTGCGATTTTTCTCCCCATAATTTTTTTTTTTTTAGTTTTTGCATATCTCTCTTGTGTATTTGTGAACTGGTAAACTTGAACTTGAACTTGTCATCATCATCATCATCATTGCCTTTCTCACCCTGGATCAGGGTATAGGCCACCAACAAACACTTTCCATCCCTCTCTATCATGGGCCAGCCTCTTTACATTATTCCAAGTCTTTCCGCTTCGTTGCACATGTCACCTGTCACAAATTGTAAGTGTCAAGCGAAATAATGACAAGACTTACAATACAAACCTCCTGACTGAACTTCTGTAGCAAATGTCCCGGGGATTTGGAAATTCTCTTCATAATGCCAAGTATTGGATAATGCCAAAAACAAAGGCAAGTGATCATTCGAGTTTTTTTTCTTGGAATCTTTAGCAACACAGTACATGTCTTCAAGTGCACTCATATTTATTTTCAAATCAGTGGCAGGCCGTCCCAGACAGCAGTAATTTCTTTACTTTAGCTACACACAGGCAGATAGTGCTTTCAATTGAAAGAAAAAAAAACAGTGTTTCTTAGCTAATCTACAGATGTTTTAATGAGTGAGGAACTAATCGTGGCACATTGGCGTCGGAAGAAATAAATTGTAATTCTCAAAGAAAATTACCCGCAGAACAATCATTTGTGACTATTTTGGCCCTGTCGTAGAGAGGACAAAATTCAGGAGCTGTGCCACTTTGATTACAGACGCACAATTATCAAAGTACGTTCGTGTCCAAAATCTGACAAGGCCACCAAAATCACAAAATTGATGTTATAAAATTCAGAAAGATGAAAATAAATATCTTAAGAGTACGATAGTTTATCCAGTTACGTTCTTTTTCTTCAGTGCCGAACCAGATTCGAAACGACAAAGAAAAGCTACAGTACATCACAAAACTATTAGAAAGGGAAAAAAAACCAACAAGGCTTCAGTCCTTACAGACCTTGGCAAATGAAATAAACAGAATTAAAAAAAAATCAAACAATTATTTAAAAAATAAAAATAATGGCCACTCATCTTTACGAGTTCATCGACAAGGAAGAAGATCTGTCCTCTTGATCTGCCCTCTATTGGGGAACATTTTTATTTCTAAAAAAACCAGCTCTGACGTGTCGAAGTCATTTTTTGTCATAAAGCCAGTGTCGAAGTCATTTTTTGTCATAAAGCCAGTGTCGAAGTCATTTTTTGTCATAAAGCCAGTGTCGAAGTCATTTTTTGTCATAAAGCCAGTGTCGAAGTCATTTTTTGTCATAAAGCCAGTGTCGAAGTCATTTTTTGTCATAAAGCCAGTGTCGAAGTCATTTTTTGTCATAAAGCCAGTGTCGAAGTCATTTTTTGTCATAAAGCCAGTGTCGAAGTCATTTTTTGTCATAAAGCCAGTGTCGAAGTCATTTTTTGTCATAAAGCCAGTGTCGAAGTCATTTTTTGTCATAAAGCCAGTGTCGAAGTCATTTTTTGTCATAAAGCCAGTGTCGAAGTCATTTTTTGTCATAAAGCCAGTGTCGAAGTCATTTTTTGTCATAAAGCCAGTGTCGAAGTCATTTTTTGTCATAAAGCCAGTGTCGAAGTCATTTTTTGTCATAAAGCCAGTGTCGAAGTCATTTTTTGTCATAAAGCCAGTGTCGAAGTCATTTTTTGTCATAAAGCCAGTGTCGAAGTCATTTTTTGTCATAAAGCCAGTGTCGAAGTCATTTTTTGTCATAAAGCCAGTGTCGAAGTCATTTTTTGTCATAAAGCCAGTGTCGAAGTCATTTTTTGTCATAAAGCCAGTGTCGAAGGACAGAGAGGTAAATAAGTAGAGAACAATGCAGATAACGCGAAGCCAACTCAAGAATTCACCTTGGCCAATCAGTAGCTGAGTGAGATTAGAAACAAAATGTTACATACTTTTGACTCCGATGGAAACAAATGCCAGCTTTAATGGACCCAGTCAAGGCTAAAATCAACTTTGGGGTTGGATGCAAACAAATTATCGAAATGTCGGGCAGGCTTTTAGCGCACCGAGTCATGTCTTGTTTTGTCTTGCTTTGGTGTGAGTTCAACAGAACCTTGGGCGCTGGCGAGGCCAGAGCAAGCCTGTCTCATTTGTTCAGCCGCCTCAAAACTGTCTTGAATCCGCTGGTGGAAAGAAAGACCTCACGCACTGAGACAATACAGACCCAACAGGTACGTAAACTGGATTTGACTCAGTGCGCCAACCTCAACTCAACGTCTGTATTTGTACTTTGTATACTCCTTTAATCCCTTTGGGAAATTTGCCTCGGTGTCATTTCAGCCTAGTTAAAACTGGAGCTGACACGTCGTCGCCACAGTGCAGCTCGGCGTTTTTTTAATGGGGGGGGGGGTTGTGAGGGAGGGAGCGGCAGGGAGTGGCAGGGATAAATTTTATTTAATTTAGCCCTGGCAGAGGCCTGTTCGGCCTGCTCTTTTCGATTTCAAGGTATCTTTAACGTGTGCAGCGTACACTCGGGCCCTCCGGGTTTTTCGTTCTTATCCGAGAAATAAGGTGCTCGATTCTACCTCCCATAGGATCAGGGACAGGAAATTATAAGAAACGTGCCTGCACCGACCGGGATTCGAACCCGGTACTTTCGGCGTGAGAGGCGAGCTCCTTGCCACCGTGTCCTCTGTGATGAGTTCCGTAAGTTTCACTATTACACCTTCGCGGTTGTTGGTAGGCGACCATGGCATTTTCCATAGTAAGCTATAGATGAACTCAGATTCTATAGATGAAGTCAGATTCTATTTTTTCCTCTTTTCCTAATTGGCGAGTTGGTGTGTGGGGAGGGGGTGGAAGGTTGGAGAGGCAGGAATAGATCATGCCCTCTCCTTCCCCACCCTCTGACCTTACGCTCACTCAAGAACCAGCAACTTTGACGGTGTACAGATACCTTGCTGCTTTTCCTGGACAGGTAGGCGAGAACTGATTTTTTTGTTTGTTTGTTTGTCAGATTATTAGGCTATCTCTGTATCTGAAGCTTTACAGTATGACACCATTTCTAGCGCTGCTCAAGGCCTGCTACACTGCGACACCGCCACCCAACCACTAATCTCGTGGCACAACTGAAGCAATTAGATTACATGTAATACTCATTCGTAATCATTTTGTGTTTGATGAGCACAACTACGGCATTATCTCCCGTCGCATTCATCAGATGTTGTCTGAAGGTCTGCCTGCTTGCCAGTCTCTGTCTGTCTGTCTGTCTGTCTCCTCTCTCTCTCTCTCTCTGTCTTTCTCCTGGAGCGGAGCACATGGTTAGAGGGGGTGAGTAGATAACACGGTCAGACAGACAGATTGACAGAGGGAGAGGTAGTTAGGTAGGTAGGTGAGTATGTAGATAGATAGATAAATAGATAGATAGATAGATAGATAGATAGATAAATAGATAGATAGATAGATAGATAGATAGATAGATAGATAGATAGATAGATAGATAGATAGATGGATAGATGGATAGATATGTCACAAATCCCAGACTGGGAGATGTAATAAGTTATGACAGGACAACAATCACGAACGAACAAGTTTAACACTTAACAGAACAACCCATCAGTCTCACACATTTATTAAACATAATTATACAGATAATCGCGCAATTACATACATTATATTATTGAATTTAGCTGCCGTACAACGGCCTTATTCCCACATGCACTCTTCCTCGGATCCACAACCCGGTAGTTACTTCCTAAAGACACTTCGGCCTCAGCCTCTCCCCTCAGGGTCTCAATAGCACACTAATAATTCACTGGCACCGCAGTCTCTCAATATCACCTTCCTATTGCCATAACACCTTAGCATTCCACTAGCACCTCAGCAGGGAAATAGCACATTATCCTTTCAATAGCCCATCAACATGGCAATAGTACATTATCATTTCAATAGCCCATCAACGTGGCAATAGTACATTATCATTTCCATTAGCACATTCACGCTCATATCTACGTCCCTGTCCGTGGCCAGACTGCCACGACTTTATGTGCCTCTACTGTCCTGCACCGACAGCCTCACTCTTGGCCTATGTGTGGGCCCCCGCCCTATGCTGGCCTATCCCCTGTGCTCACCGAGGTGGCTCTTCGGCCCGTCCCCGACACCTACAAGAATAACATTACATTGGTATAATACCATACCATTTCTATTCACTCCACCTCTCCTTACAACCCATGAAGCGTACACACAATAGTTCACATTTCACTCACCAAACATCTTACGGTAACACACCTCCATCGTAGTACACAATACTCACTCGTGCTACAAATCCATGAACTCAACTTTCATCTATCGCTCATGGCGCACATTGCTATATCCAATATCAAGGACTTCCACATTCCTCACATATACTTATTTACATCATGGTAATAGACGAATATAATACATCAATCATAATTATCAATCATCGTTTCACCTACCAGTCATCACTGGAAAAAACTCTCTCACTAGTCTTCCGACTGCTCCCCTTATGTTCGCCCACTGGGCTTCTCTTGCGTCCGCTCTTTAGGACGTTCTAACTTGCAGTGATAGTAATACAGCCCTCTCGCCTCATTCAGACCCCCACCACTCATACCACGCACGCTTTTCCTTACTTGTCTACGTGCGTTAATTTTACTCTCCTCCTTTCCCCCCGTAATTATTAACTATCGCTCACTCCACTCGTGACAAGATAGATAGATTGATAGATGGATAGATAGATTGATAGATTGATAGATAGATAGATAGATAGATAGATAGATAGATAGATAGATAGATAGATAGATAGATAGATAGATAGATAGATAGATAGATAGATAGATAGATAGATAGATAAAAGAGCTAAAAGTGCAACCTATGACTAACCTCCAGCAACAGGGCACAAATATCCTCCCTCACCCTCCCCCCCCCCGACAGATGGCAGCGGTTGGAAAAACGATATCAGGCAGTATCACGTGAACATCCTGTCCAGGAACCCCGTACGTGACTCGTCATCAAATACCCTCTTCATTTTCTCTCACCATAGCTCCGATAGCAGCCATTTTTCCTCATGTTTCCAAGTTATGCCCAGGAACCGAACACACTTCTTTTTTTTTTTTTCTTAAGTCTCTATTTGTCGGGACCATCTGTGCCCCCTATGACGTCATCCACATCATCTCTACCCCAATTTTCTCTTGTTTGCTCGGGGTAATTTACCTGTAGCTTTACCGCGGTTAAGGTCATGAAAGGGAGAAGTGTTGGATGTAATTTTATGAGCCTGTATACGATTTCAATGTTTTCTGGTTTTCAGTTCCATTTTCCTGGCTTCATTTTGGCCCAATCGAAAGGATTTGCATCGGATGATTCCCTGGTATGTAATCCTCCTATTTAGGTGTCTGTGGAAGTCACTGTGCTAACACAGTAGCTTATCTCATTTTTTGCAGTTTTGAGAAAATCCAATAAAAGTGTTTGTCAAGATGAAATATTAATATGTCATGATGTTTATTTAGTGCTCTTGTCCACAGCATCCGCTCCGCTCCGCTTTTTTACGGAAAAATGACGTATAAAAAAGTAAAATACTCTTTGCCTCTGTATACATATCCACAGTATCCGTTCCGCTCCGCGCCTCATCGCTATAGAGGCAAAGGGTGTTTTTCGTACGTCATTTTCCGTAACAATACCCGAGGGAGAGCGGATTCTGTGGACAAGACCACATAAAGTTACTGTTGTGGATACGGAATGCCGTGTCTGTTTCTCCTTTACATGACAGTGCTGGGATCTCAAGCGAAACATGAATGACCACTTCAACTTCGGCCTAAGTCTGACTTTGGTCATCATGTTAACACATTCATTTCGTGTCATAGAGGGTTCCTGTGATATTTCCACTTTCTCTCACTAACTTTCTTCTGACACCAGCCGTGATGGGCACGGCACAAACACACTAAATAATCGACTATCTCTCTTCTATAAGTTATAACAAACGATAGCTGTATTGCTTATATATATACAATAATTATTAATTCATTCAATAATAATAGGAACATAGGTCATACAATTTCATGTGAATTTCGATGGAATGAAGTTGATGCAAATCAGTACATGATAATTAAAAGGCTTCGTAATATTCAATTCCTAGCACATTTTATAAAACACATGGGTGCATTCAGCATAAGGAAACCTCTCCATTAGGGGTGTATGGCGCTATCTGGGCACTGGTTCTTCCTCTCTACTCTGGCTTGACTGCGCAGTTAGATCAACAGGTATCGGCAGGTACCAATAGGTCGGGAAACCAAGAAGCCACAATGTCGTTAATCAAAGGACAAGAAGTTGAGAAGCCAAGAAGGTGTTGTTCTTCCTCCTCTGTAGAAAAACAATCGCAACTTCCTAATCTACTGCTGGAAGGCATGACTTCCATACTTACTCCATGACGGATATTCATCATTAATACCTTTAACCGCTGACACTGTTATAAGTCAGGCTGCAGCTCCCATACTCCATAGACTCCCATATAGGCAATAGAATAAACGATCAATACAGTTTTAATGATATTTACACGTTCCCCACGAAGAATAACGTTCTCTCTAACAGACCCCATCCTATAAGGTTTCGTAACATATATATAACGGCGTTTCCGTGACTCTCTCAGAGGCAGTAGTTATACCAAAGTAAACCCCCTAGATTTAGGGTCTACAATTATGAACATGAAGTAGAATACACATACATCGTACAATTAACTTACCACTCAGCAACAGCTCAAATGCCGACAAGATACCAACGATACCACGCTCTGACAAAGGATGTTTGCGGGTTCCCTGACCTTCCCCACTCACAAGACTAGTACAAAGTTATAGTTGCAGTTGTGGTCTCCTCTTCGGCACGAAGCTGGTGAGTGCTCTCAGCGGTCTGAAGTTGGAAGGAGCGTTCGGGGATTTATACCCAGTCGGGCAGCGTCCCAAGACGCTCACCGAGTGTACATTAGTTATCCTAATAGCCACCCCCGTCGACTCCACGTCAAATACTATTGAAGCATCTCTACCCCCCAAGCAGTTCCCAGGTGATCTGATCGTCAAGTACGGCGGTCAAGTAAACACTACCCTTTCCGGGTGTCAAAACGCTTTCCGTTGCATCGGCTACTTCCCCCCTCTGGCCTACAATAACTCTGTCTCCCCGCCGTTAACTATCTTCCCACGCTAGTTATACCTTGCCAACCTGTCAACCTGTTACAGTTCCTACAGGTTCCTAAAGCTCTTTAACGTCCTTCAAAATCGGCTTGACACCTTAAAACGTCCTTGATTTTCAAAATGATGTTATTACAAGATAGTACATACGCCCCCCCCCCACAAGTTTTTTTTGCGCTAAGGGTACGTATTTTAAAGCCTTTTGTGAGTCCGGAGCTAGAGAGCTCCTCCCGAAATGCTCCGTGACAACATCCTTAATTAATTATGATTACTTATTCTTTCAGATTTTCTGTTTGTTTTCCTCCTGTTTATTTTATATTTTTTTTTGCTTTTTGTTGAAAGGGTAGGGAGTCAGGGTTAGGGATTCGATAAGATTAAGGGTTGAGAATAAGACGCGGTTGGGGATAGGTATTTGTATTTATACGTACTCGTCCCTAGCGCAAAACGCTTGGAGTGCGTACGTACTTTTAACAACAGCCATTTCCAAATGTGTTCACGGATCATTAAAAAGCCCTGAAAATAAAAGGCTGTCATAACTTTCTTTGTTATGTAGCGCTACAGCAAGTTTGGCGATTTTGCTTACCTTTATTGATTTTCGATTCGACTGACAACTATGGTCTTGGTCTGACTGCGCACCTGGCTGGAAAAGTAGGTTTTACCGATAATTTTACTAATAATATTTATTTGGGTATTTAAATCCTTGTGCAGGCTGTCCTTTTGGAAGACTATTACAAGGTCCTTAATATGGCTAAGTTTTGTCCAGAAACGTCCTCAAGAGTCCTAAATTTTAATTTTCACGAACTCACAGGAACCCTGTTTGTGATATCTGTTATGTTATTGTAACTATTCAGCATGGTGGTATTATATCACATTGAGTACGGGCTGCATTGGTTGACCACACAACCTTGGGAGCGGCTAGATCAACCTGTGAGAGACATGAATAATAATTATAGTATACAAGACTGTGCTATACACTAAAGCATTATTTTGTTTCGTGAACAAAAGTCTCAAAAACTAATGTAGTCACAGCATAGCTCTTTTCCTCTCCTTTTTCAGTTTGTTCACTTTTTCAATAAATGTTGTGGGTAAAAGTTGAAATCTTACACGACACAGACAGAGGAGAAGTACTAAATGGTGCTAAATCTATTTCATCTAACTAAACACACAGTTGGTAATATAGAATCTGCAGGTGCCACTCGACAAAGTTGTTATAAATGTTGTTTATGTGAGACTAATTGGTAGCTATGATATCACCTGCGTGTTGTGGTACGTCCTGGGCAACTTGACTGATGAAATAGATCAGTTGTAAACACGAATGATAGATGGATAGATAGATAGATAGATAGATAGATAGATAGATAGATAGATAGATAGATAGATAGATAGATAGATAGATAGATAGATAGATAGATAGATAGATAGATAGGGGCTTGGTTGGGTGGATGGATGGATGAATGGATGGATGGATAGATAGATAGATAGATAGATAGATAGATAGATAGATAGATAGATAGATAGATAGATAGATAGATAGATAGACAGATAGACAGATAGATAGATAGATAGATAGATGGGTGGTTGGGTGGGTGAGAGGATAGATAGATAGATAGATAGATAGATAGATAGATAGATAGATAGATAGATAGATAGATAGATAGATAGATAGATAGATAAATAGATAGATAGATAGATAGATAGATATATAGATAGATAGATAGATAGATAGATAGATAGATAGATAGATGGATAGATAGATAGATAGATAGATACTTCCCGTGGGTATTATTTATGATACAGTTCAACTGCGCAGATGTTCATAACTGCCACTTACCCAAACAGTTTGACAGGTGGAATTGAATAAATATCTGTCAGAAATAATTAGAAAGTGGCCTTGAGCACGTTCCCAAACCCGACAGATTCAAGACGACGGTGATAGGAGAAACCCCAGGCCATCATTTACATCAATTTCATACTTTTGACATGCCGGAGGGAGCCAACCTGCGTTATACGAGGCATAAAAAACAAACACCGCTCAGCCCGTTTGTGAAATTTAAATCTGTCAAATAAGAGTTTACAAATGCAAATCGTGTGTCTCATGCCATTTTCTAACGTCACTGCAGAGTCTCATAAACTGACAGGATTAAGGCACTGGTTTATTTTTCAGATGACATCCTGCACAAAAATAAGTTTGTAACGGGGATCTGGAAGTCAAATACAAATATTAGTATGACAAAGATCCCTCGAGGATTACCAAAATTGAGCGAAAGTACTCTATGAGATGGCCTTGTATGTTAGTTTTTCCAGCTTGGAGTGAACCCCCCCCCCCCCCGACCACACTCTTCCCTCTCCCAACCATCTCCAACAACTTCACTATGAGCTTCGAATGCAGAAAACTGAGGTAACTGACCCAAGTCAAACACCTGGACGGGGCATGATTGTCAGGGGCAGCTGTGCAATGTTGCTCATGCCAATGACACGTCACTGCTCATGTCTTCTGTATGAATATGAAAGGGGAGGAGGAGGGGGGGGCTCTTAATTAATGAGAATCCTGTCAGATGAACAGGACTTTATGCCGGGGTTTAAGAATCCATAGACTGTAACAGGACTTGTCACTGGGGTACAACTTTATGTCGCGGTTTAAGAATACATAGACTGTAACAGGAGCCGTCACTGGAATACAACTTTATGTCACGGTTTAAGAATACATAGACTGTAATAGGACTTGTCACTGGGGTACAACTATATGTCACGGTTTAAGAATACATAGACTGTAATAGGACTTGTCACTGGGGTACAACTTTATGTCACGGTTTAAGAATACATAGACTGTAATAGGACTTGTCACTGGGGTACAACTTTATGTCACGCTTTAAGAACACATAGACTGCAATAGGACTTGTCACTGGGGTACAACTTTATGTCACGGTTTAAGAATACATAGACTGTAATAGGACTTGTCACTGGGGTACAACTTTATGTCACGGTTTAAGAATACATAGACTGTAATAGGACTTGTCACTGGGGTACAACTTTATGTCACGCTTTAAGAACACATAGACTGCAATAGGACTTGTCACTGGGGTACAACTTTATGTCACGGTTTAAGAATACATAGACTGTAATAGGACTTGTCACTGGGGTACAACTTTATGTCACGGTTTAAGAATACATAGACTGTAATAGGACTTGTCACTGGGGCACAACTATATGTCACGGTTTAAGAATACATAGACTGTAATAGGACTTGTCACTGGGGTACAACTTTATGTCACGCTTTAAGAACACATAGACTGTAATAGGACTTGTCACTGGGGTACAACTTTATGTCACGGTTTAAGAATACATAGACTGTAATAGGACTTGTCACTGGAGTACAACTTTATGTCACGCTTTAAGAACACATAGACTGTAATAGGACTTGTCACTGGGGTACAACTTTATGTCACGGTTTAAGAATACATAGACTGTAATAGGACTTGTCACTGGGGTACAACTTTATGTCACGGTTTAAGAATACATAGACTGTAACAGGAGCCGTCACTGGAATACAACTTTATGTCACGGTTTAAGAATACATAGACTGTAATAGGAGCCGTCACTGGAGTACAACTTTATGTCACGGTTTAAGAATACATAGACTGTAACAGGACTTGTCACTGGGATACAACTTTATGTCGCGGTTTAAGAATACATAGACTGTAATAGGACTTGTCACTGTAGTAGGAATTTATGTCGCGGTTTAAGAATACATAGACTGTAATATGACTTGTCACTGGAGTACAACTTTATGTCACGCTTTAAGAACACATAGACTGTAATAGGACTTGCCACTGGGGTACAACTCTATGTCGCGGTTTAAGAATACATAGACTGTAACAGGACTTGTCACTGGGGTATAAATTTATGTCGCGATTTAAGAATACATAGATTGTAAAAGGACTTGTCACTGGGGTACAACTTTATGTCGCGGTTTAAGAATACGAATACTTAGTCTGTAATAGAACTTGTCACTGGGGTACGAGTTTATGTCGCGATTTAAGAATACATAGTCTGTAATAGGACTTGTCACTGGGGTACAACTTTATGTCGCCGTTTAAGAATACATAAACTGTAATGGGACTGGTCACTGGAGTACGATTTCATGCCGTGGTTTAAGGGGTCGATCGATCGATCAATCTTAAGTTTGAAAAATTTTTACCTCACAAGACTCTGGAACTGGAATTACTTTTTAACGGGGGACAACTCCTTGACAGCTTCATTTTATTATGGTGATTACTGCCCTTGTCCGGCGTGAAAACTATAATTATCTGCGCATTTCATCACAGTGACCACACAAGCTTCTTGATTCTTTGAGGGGTCTGTTCAAGTATCACAAAGGGTACTCTTCTTCTCCTTCTTTCGTCCAGAGAGAGAGAGGGACAGAGAGACAGACCTACAGACAGACAGACAGACAGACAGACAGACAGACACAGACATAGGGAAGAGAGAGAGCGAGAAAGAGTGAGAGAGAGAGAGGGAGAGAGAGAGAGAAAAGAGACCCAGCCGGCACCGTTACAGAAATCCAATACGAAGGATTGACATCATTTGCACGCAGGATCTAGGAATGGCATTGTTCCTACCTAGATCCACTGGTAACGACATCGTCTCAACGTCGATTTGAAGTTGGGAAACCATCCAACGGTAATCTTAACCAAACCCTACAAAAATCCTACACAGCCTACTTCGGATTGACTTAGGGATGCTGGCTGGGGGGGGGGGGGGGGAGGGGGGGACAGAGAGAAAGAGAACGAAAGAGAGAGTGAGAAGAAAGAAAGAGAGAGATAGAATGAAGGTGTGAAAAGCGGCTAACCGAGGATAAATGAGGACAAAATGTGGATGCATTGAAACGACCAAAACGAACCCTCCAGTAACATCGGTATCTCTGTCTCACAACGTATAACGTTACGTATCGTGCTCCTTATCATCCCGTGTAGCGAAAGGGGCACCACTAACTACCACTGAGACTGATACGGTCGCGGTAGTCACTGAGTGAATACAGAAAGATAATTCAGATTATCTCCCAGCCCAAATCTCAGCCACATCAGAAGTCTAGATTCTAGAAAAACCTTGAATTTATCCGACCCAGGCGGAGAAACTTTGATATCCCACCAGGGATTCCTCTAAACGATGTTCTTGGCTGTCTGAAAAGTTATACTGATGTGTAAGGAAAGTTTAGAATCCCAGAGGTCCTGTGGAATTTTGGTGGATCGATTCCTGCGGAAGGGGCAAGATTCTTGTTGGACAGTTTTGGGCAGAATCTAAGGTTCCTATGTCACTATTTGGTCTTTTGTTATAGGACGTAAAGTTGTGGTTTTGCGTCATGAAGAAATGGCAAATGAACAAACAAAACCACACATACACACACACACACACATACACACGCATCCATGCACATGGTACACACACACACACACACAATCACAAGCACTCACGGTCACACACACGGGTACACACATATCCACAAGCACGCAAGAGTGCACATGCGAGCGTACACATACGCTTTCGCATAAACACAAACACACACACATAAAAGGAAGCTGTAGGAAATTTAAACATACCCATCTCCCTCCCCCCCCCCCCCCCTCCTCCGTGAGAAAGTTGTTACATTTTGCTAAGTTTGTTCCATTTTTATTTTGATTTACTTTTTAAATGTAGTTTGTGATTTTACAAGACAAAAAAAAAAATCATTTTCTCTGTCCCGCCAACACCATAGTCTTTAAGATTTAAAACAAGTCTTTGCGATTAAGAAAAGTATGATGAACTAAGTTTAGACCAATAATAATTCCACACATTTCGTGATGACGTAGTACACTATCTTCCCTACCTATGCAAAGTGCATAGGGAGGGAATATCTTCCCTACCTATGCACTTCCTTTAAAAAAACTTCAATAATATTTTAAAGAAATCAACAAACAAAAATAATTTTTTTACAAAGCAATAAAAAAAACATGCACGCCCACAAACCACCGTTTTACTTGGGCAACTTGACTTTTATTTTACCAGGGATTCAGATGGGGAAAACAGCCAAACAGAATTGAACTGTTCTGTTTCTCAAGATGCACAGTGAGACCACTTGAGCAGGTAAAACCACAATAAGACAGCGCCATGGAGGCCAGAATATGACGTCAGCAGTGAGAGGGTGACTAAAGGCATTTAATAAGAACACAGAACTGTCTGGAGATGTCGATCGGCATCAGGTCACTGAACTGAACTGCGCGACGGGTACCAAAGTTCTCCAATATCTATAGGTAAGTACGTCTGACACAGCTTTGCTGAACGTCCTTCAAACACCCCCCACACTCCTCCATCATTGCCTTCATCCGATTAAATCGGCTAATTTTTCATCATCTTATTGTCTGAGAATGACATTCGGTTTCCATAATGCCGATGTACGTGTCTCCAGACAAAGCACGGCTTGTTACACCGACGATAACTGAAGTTTGGAATCACTGGAAAGTTTGGGAAACGTCACAGGCTAGGTCAAGCTGGAAGCACTGCTGGTCGATTGGACGGAGGCTCAGCCAACCACAATTTTGTTGGCATTTCCTGGTCAGTGCAAGTTTCAAAATCAATATCAAAGTACAGATGAACATGCAGTTCAAATACTTCTGACAGAGCATAGTCATTGCCCACTTCGTAGCATGAGAGTTCAATTGAAGCATCAGAAATTGTTTGTCTGTTCGGTTGCCATGCTAACTATCTAACTTGTTTCTCAACCTTTTGCCCTTATTTTTGTGTACCAATTTGTAAGGAGGCGCGCAACGATAGCGAACTAAGTTAGGAAATTCCCTGTTGAAACAGCAGGAGAACCGAACTGTCTTGCTCTCCAAAGACGCACAGTGACCACACTTGGGGTGAAACCACATTAAAACAGCTCTTTTGAGGCCAAACTATGACGTCAACAATGAGGATCCAAAGGCCTGAAAAAAAAAAACACACAAAAAAAAAACAAAATGGAATTTCCTGTTAAAACAAGGAGAAAACTGACTTGTCTTACAGAACTTGCCTGCCCAACTGCTGCTCCTTTTCTGTAAGAAGTTGTTACAAATGCGTACGGTCCCTACATTTTTTGCGCTAGGGCTACGTATTTTAAAGACTTTTGTGACTCCAGAGCTAGAGAACCCCACCCTTCCCCCCCCCTTTCTCCCCCCCCCCCGCCCCCGAAATGCTCATAACAACAGCCTTAATTAATTATTCTTTCAGATTTTCTTTTTGTTTTCCTGCTGTTTTTTTTTGTTGAAAAGGTAAGAGGCAGGGTTAGGGATTGGATAAAATTTCTGGTTGAGGATAAGGACGGGGTTAGGGATAGGTACATATTATACGAATGCGCCCCAAACGCAAAACGCCTTTGACCGGCGCGTACAAGAAACAGCAGCTTAATTTAACGCCTTCAGGATTAACTCATCTCATTACAATCTATTTGTACTCACTTTATCCAATATCTGAACTCCCATCCCCTTGTCTGTAACTGGTTGCGTCTGGCAATGATGATGAGTGTGCGTTTGAAAATCAAATAACTGGAAAATCTCTTTGTCTTTTTATGTCTCTACACTGTGTTCCTAAACCAATGACATGAAAATACTATAAAAATACGAGCTATTCGTGCTGGAATTGCTCTCGTTGCTTTTTGCTCTGCTATACAAATTCAATTTTTGACATGACTAAACCATTTAGCCACCGTTCGTACAAATGGGTTTTAAATTACTTGGACCATAAATTCATGCTTATTGACGTCATTGTGGTGGTGTGTTTTGCTGCTTGCCTAAATTTTTCTGGTCGTGTCCGTTTGTTTGTTTGTCTGTCTGTCTGTCCACCTGGCTGTCAAACTCTCTGTCTGTCTGTCTGTCCACCTGGATGTCAACCCCTCTGTTTGTTTGTCTGTCTGTCCACCTTGATGTCAAACCCTGTCTGTCTGTCTGCCTGTCCACCTGGCTGTCAAAACATCTGTCTGTCTGTCCACCTGGCTGCCAAACCCTCTGCACATGTCTGTCTGTCCACCTGGATGTCAAACCCTCTGTTTATCTGTCTGTCTGTTCACCTGGCTGTCAAACCCTCTGTTTATCTGTCTGTCTGTTCACCTGGCTGTCAAACCCTCTGTTTATCTGTCTGTCTGTTCACCTGGCTGTCAAACCCTCTGTTTATCTGTCTGTCTGTTCACCTGGCTGTCAAACCCTCTGTTTATCTGTCTGTCTGTTCACCTGGCTGTCAAAACCTCTGTTTGTCTGTCCACCTGGCTGTCAAACTCTCTGTTTATCTGTCTGTCTGTTCACCTGGCTGTCAGACCTTTGTTTGTCTGTCCACCTGGCTGCCAAACCCTCTGCACATGTCTGTCTGTCCACCTGGCTGTCAAACCCTCTGTTTATCTGTCTGTCTGTCCACCTGGCTGTCAAACCCTCTGTTTATCTGTCTGTCTGTCCACCTGGCTGTCAAACCCTCTGTTTATCTGTCTGTCTGTCCACCTGGCTGTCAAACCCTCTGTTTGTCTGTCTGTCTGTCTACCTGGCTGTCAAACCTTCTGTCTGTAAATCTGACGGTCCTCCAGGAACAACTGAAATTTTGAACAATTACAGACAATTACAGACATTGCATTTATTGACAGGCCGTGCTCACCAGGCAATAGATGAAATTCAGGTTTGTTTACACGTGTGTGTTTGTGCATTATGCCCTGCAAATGTCAACTGTTTGGATTTTTTTTTTGCGTGTTTGTTTGCACATGGATGCCTGTTCGTTTTAGCCTGTTTTAATTTTTACACAACAAGAGGAGGTACCCAGCATTACCAGGGATAAACCAGCGTTCTAATCCCTCTCCCCCCCCCATCTCTCTGATTTAGACAATTAAAATTATTACCCAATAATAAGCTACAGTCCTACTTCACACCTCTTGAGCGGCAGGACACAACCACGCACCAGCTGACCGATTGTCAAGTCCAATTTCCTCGTGCAGCGGGCTTGTCAAGGGGAGCACAAAAAGAGATCATTGTATTAATTTATTTTTTTACACCTTTTCTTTTAAATTGCCTGAAACTTAAATAAACACAATCAGTCGATACAAAGGCGATTGGGTTAGATCAGCTGACACTTGAGAAAATTTGTTGGCTAACTTGTGAAACTGTCATTAATTTTAGGCTGTAGAGTTGAGCTAAAAAATGGCCAAAATTGCACCACAATGAATTACTCCTTCTACCATTTAAAAAAACAACAAAAAACTAGAATCTAATGAGGCACCCGGTATTGCCCGAGATAAGCCGGTGTTTCCACTTTCTCTTTCTCTCTCTCACTCTCTCTCGGTCTCTCGTACACATACTCTAACTCGAATAATCTTGCATCGGAACTCATGCGCGCCATGGCACCACTTACCAAACTGAACGCAAAAAGATAAACTACACTCCCATGCCTTGGAAATTGGAAACCAATGCAGCTGCATTGACTTTTTTGTAGTTTTATTTTGCGTGATAATATAATTCTTTCTGTAGGCGTCTCGAATGTTTCAATTGTCATGATTCAGATGTTGTTAAAACTCACGCAGAGAGTGAGTTGTTGTTGTTTTTTCCAGGGCCATGAGAAATTGGCTGGTGGCCTTGAACGGTCCTCGCCAATTATAGTTGGTGAGTAAATAAATGTAAAGTTAAACTGTTAGATTCACGCTTGTCGGTTTTAATGTTCGTGATTAATAAGTAATGGAGTAGGGGTGAAACAAGGTGGGGCTAGTTGACATTGTTAAACTGGCTGGTAGGGTAGTGCAGACGTATTACTACAATTAAAATGGTGGGGGGTTTCGACCTATGAGATAGCTGAACTGGTTGGGCCAGCGGACTAGCACGCTGGGTAGCCAGATAGTATGAAACATCGTGTGACGTTCAGATTTGGTGAATACGGACGAGCAGGGGCATCGTGTCGTGGGGTATCTCCGGTTGACCAGTGCCTGAACTGTGTGCTTTGAAGACAAGAAGTCCTTGCTAACGGACTGACTGAGCTCTAGAAAGAAAGGTCTGAGTGGGCTGACCTTTGAAAGCCCACGCTGCGCTATATTGATGTTCGCGCCTACCAGTAGGCGTGACCAATGGTAATATATCTTATTTGTTCAAGCATAATAGAGATCGGAGATAGAGAGAGAACTACAGCCTCATAGGAAGACTAAGGAAACCCCAGCTGGCACTCGACCACGAGTGTCCTGTATCATAGATCTATTGTCATAGTATGATTGGAATAATATAGCACATTGTTGATGAATTGAATAGTGATTGTGCATAAAATATAGTCTTTTGGCAACTGCTTAAATTACCTACAAGCCGAAGAGTGCTTCTGTAGGCTTTGAACGTACTGGGCTCTCCTAACATTCAAGCCCATATGATTTATGGAGAGTTTGCCTGGCGACTGGCCAGTGGCGACTCAACTGTCACTTTAAATTGATATCTAGTTTCGTATAATATACCTATTTGCTATTGATTGCAGTACCTCCATAGTTACATGAATATCATTGGTTAAGTTCTTAATTAGAGTTTTTTTGGTTTGAATATATACCCCTATTGTCTTTTGTTTTGTTATTAATATTGATGTAAACTATGGCCTGACCGGCCTGACATATATACGCTCTAGTTATTTAATACTTTTCTTGTGTGGTTGTGTCCGAGTGTGAGTTAGCTGCCTCTCGTGCAGTCGTAACATCCCCAAGACCCTAACTCTGCTCGTGACATCAATTTAGTTTTTTAATTTTTTATGCACCAGAAATGCTATGCCCTTTGCCTGTGGTGTATCTTCTGTTTTTCCCACATTCACATAAGTTATAACCATGTTCCTCCAGGTAGTTTCGTAAGCCATGTTCCTGTTCTGTTCGTTTCGCACAGTCCGATCAATTGCCACTTTGTCTTTTCTACTTTTTCTAATAATCTGTTTAGCTCTGTCTTTGTTTTCAAGGTTCTTGTAGTGTCTGTTGCAATGTTGATGTTGGTGGTGTTTGTTTTCTCTTTGTCGGCTCCACAACTTCCGTGCGGGTTTAATTGTGTAGCGTCATAAGATTGAATTCGACACCATCCCATTGTGGCCTTGCGTATTTAAGGCCTTTCTGTTTTCGGTCTTTCATCATTATCGGGATTTGGTCTACTATCGTGGCGCTGGCCGGGTGTGTTGACGATGGGTTTTACGTTCAAGGATTTCCTTCCTGTAGTCCTTCGACTTTCGGTAGAGTAATACGAGACAGAACTGAATAAAACTTACCGACAGAAGAACATAGCATCATCAAAGATACAGGCAGAGTGAGAAGGGAGTAATGGGATGGAGAGAAAAAAGACAGACATGGAGGAGAGAGAGAGAGAGAGAGAGAGAGAGAGAGACAGAGAGAGACAGAGAGAGAGAGACAGAGAGAGAGACAGAGAGAATGTGTGGGTATGTTATAGAAATTGAGAAAGAAAATGAAGGGGGTGGCCTGAGGCACCTAAACGGGTAGACTTGTGGTGACAGCTACAAACTCTCTCTCTCTCTCTCTCTCTCTCTCTCTCTTTCTCTCTCTCTCTCTCTCTCTCACACAGGGACCACGCGCGCATAATTATACAAACAATGCAACAGCATCCAATTGCCAAAGAGTTTAGATAAACCATTTCTTTTTTATGTGTGTGCATGCCAATCCCTTGGTTATTTGAGTTGTGTATTTACAAGCATAGAATAACAATCATTTGTCTTATCTGCGGTTCGTCTTTGCTCCACTGTCTGGTCTGTAGGGTACTGTAAGACAGGCAGTCGCCTGGCACACTGAGTCACATCTGTTTTGTCTCGGTATTGGTGTGAGATGCGAACTACGGAGTTACACGCTTTCCCGCACACTGGCGAGACCGAAACAGTTCTGTCTCACTAGTTGGAGGGCGACAAAATTGTCTTGGGTCCGCTGCTGGCAAGGGAGACCTCGTGCTCTGATTAAACACGGAAATGTGGATAGGTGCAACATTGTCAACACGTTTCATCAATCGGTGTCTTGCATTTTCAAAAACAACAAGCTAGCCGAAACTTTCATTTCCGAATGGATGTCACGAGTGGAGTGAGTGCAATTAAGGGGATTGCTACAGAGCGGGCGTAGAGTAAGAAGGGCTCACAGTAGACAGCAAGTTAAGCGTGCTGTTGTGAGTAGTGGGGGGGTCTGAAGGAGGCGAAAGCGCTGTATAACTATCACTGCAAGTTAGAAGGCCCTACGGAGCGGACCTGTGAATAAGAGCCCATCGGGCGGACATAAAGGGAGCAGTCGAGAAGACTAGTGAGAGAGTCTTTCCAGTAATGACTGGTATGTAGAACGTTGATTGATTATTATGATTGATGTATTATATTATATTCGTCTATTACCATGATGTGAATAAGTATATGTGAGGAATGTGGAAGTCCTTGATAGTGGATATAGCAATGTGCGCCATGAGCGATAGATGAAAGTGAGTTCATGGATTTGTAGCGCGAGTGAGTAGTGTGTACTCCGATGGAGGTGTGTTACCGTAAGATGTGTGGTGAGTGAAAGGTGAACTAGTGTGTGTACGCTTCATGGATTGTAAGGAGAGGTGGAGTGAATAGAAATGGTAGGGTATTATACCAATGTAATGTTATTCTTGTAGGTGTCGAGGACGGGCCGCAGAGCCACCTCGATGAGCACAGGGGATAGGCCAGCATAGGGCCGGAGGCCACACATAGGCCAGAAGTGAGGCTGTCAGTGCAGGACAGTAGAGGCACATAAAGTCGTGGCAGTCAGGCCACGGACAGGGACGTAGATATGAGAGTGAATGAGATACTATATTATTGCCATGATGATGGGCAAGTGAACTGATAAGTTGTATGACAATAGGAAGGTGATATTGAGAGACTGCGGTGCCAGTGAATTTACTAATGTGCTATTAAGACCCTGAGGGGAGAGGCTGAGGCCGAAGTGCCTTTAGGAGTAACTACCGGATTGTGGATCCGAGGGAGAGTGTGTGTGAGAATAAGGCCGTTGTACGGCAGTTCATTTCAATAATATAATGTATGTAATTGCGCTATTATATGTATAATTATGTTTAATAAATGTGTGAGTCTGATGGGTTGTTTTGTTAAGTGTTAAACTTGTTTGTTCGTGACTGTCGTCCTGTCATAAACTATTACATCTCCCAGTCTGGGATTTGTGACAATGGACACAAGCTAGAATAATCCGAAGTTCATTTTTTTTTTTTTTTTAATGGAGGGAGATGTTGCTAGGGGCCCATAACCCACTGCTGAAAAGTGAAAACTGCTCGGTATTTGCTATATTTGGCTTTGAAAACGCGTCCCTGATAACAGTCTGTACGGAATACAATGTCCAAAGAAGCAGAGCAGCGGAGTAAAAACATACAAACAGTTGAATTAACAAATCCAAATCAGGAGGTGAAAAATTCATTAAAAATACAATACACTCTTGTTTCTGGATCGTTTGTTCAATCAGTGATAGTCTTGATACAGAAACAAGGATTGCAATCACAGAACCAACGTCCGAACACGGGATTGTGGTCTATCATCCCAATCAAATACAACACAGAAACACAAATTTCCGACCTCTCCGTCATTCACCCTGTGCTGTTGACCACGCCTAATTTTTCATCGGCCTTACTTTTTGTTCACACATTGGCATTACTTCTCTCCCTTTCCAATATCCTTCCCTCGGCATTGAAGGCAAAGCTAATACTCGATCCAACGAGCAAACCACTCTCCGATTTTTTACAGTACCGGTACTCGATAGAATTTAATATACCTTCAGGTTCAGGCTGTTGAAAATACAAGTCTAACTTCAGATTCTCAAGTCCAGGTTCAGACTCTCCAATCCAAGTCCAGATTGTCAAGTCTGTTCAGACTCTGAAGTGCAGGTTCAGGCTCATAAGTTCTTCCCGACTTCATAATTTTCCCCCCTTTTTGTCGCACTGCATTTCACCTCTTTCAATGAGTTCCGTTTTCATGCAGCTAATCTGATGTTTGTACACCCGTACCAACATAACACCCGCCTCCTTTCAACTGCCACGATAATAAATACCAGATATCTTTAAATATGAAACCGTCCCTTCTAGAGTTTATCTTCATTTTTCAAAACACCCAGTGCGGGGTAATGAGGGAGAAAACTGCATTCCGTTACCGTCTTTAAGAAATTTACCCCCTACCCCCTTTCCTATTTTTTGGTGATGTGTGTTTATTTTTTTTAGAGTGTATGTGTGTGCGTTCTCCAGTACCAAGACTGAGGGGTTTGCAAGATGTGTTTGCACTACAACGGCAGTTTTGTTTAGCTGGAGTAAAGTGTGGGTCGGGTTGAAGTCATTACTGATAAAAGTTTGGAGTGCCCGATTTTTTAAACGTAGTTTTTCAACTCAGAAGGTGTGAAAACCAGTCGTGATGTGGTGTCTTTTTAATATTTTATTTTCCTTCCTTACGTTGACGTTAGATTAGTAGGTTAACTTTACTGCGCAGTAGCCATCAAGTAATTTTGCGACATGAATAAATGGGTGGTCTTACTCCAATTTGGTTCCAAAGTCAGATAATCTTGTGAGCTTGAATAGGACATGCCAATGTTTCACTGGAAATAAATTCTCCATAGACGTAATACGCTAATCATTTGGTGTAGCCTACTTTTTAAAACGAAGTTTTTTTTTAAATATTCGAATTCAATTTTCTCAACAAAGTAAAAATAATAATAATGATAATAATAATAAAAGCTGAAATGGAATTTGGCTAATTTTTTATTCATGGACACTATCAGTTTAATCAACGTATGCGTGCCTTATTTCTACTGTTTGACGACTTTGGATTAAAACTAAAAACTATCGATATTATAAGTATCTGGCAGATGTGTGGCTCATACAGCTGATACTAAAGCCTTGTACTGGTGCAATCTTAGTAATTTCAGATAGTTTCTCGTTTAGTCTGGGGTTATGCTAAATAATGATTGGTCGATGGCCCAAGCGCGGTTTTATTTTATGGCACTTCAAATTCATATCTATTGTCACGCCAGTGGAAATATATGCTTTTTTGAGGTGTCAGTATTTGAATTCAGGTCTCTTGTATTTGAAATAATGAACAAGATGGAAATTTGACACTTGGTTGGTAGCGTACTGAGTCAAGTCTGGTTTGCCTCGGACTTAGCGTGAGATGTGGACTAAGGAGTCAGACGGGACCTCGCCCACAAATGATATTGCAACAGTTCTAGCTCCCTAGTTGATTCAAGGGAAGTTCAAAGGTGAGCCAAAAAGAATGGAAAAACAACAACAAAAACAAAACAACAACCATAAAACCACTCCGTGTGCTACTAGCTTAGCTTCTCCTCAACGACAGTTCAGCATAATAAATGACTTTTGTCATCCTCTCTGATTCTGTTAAGTTTAGTGAGTGAGGTACGTTTAGTGAGGTGCGCGTAGACAAAACATTTAATCCTGTTTTTTTATGGTGAAGTCGGAACTTAAATACTCAACTGAACTGATGAATGGATCAGTTTTGTGAGTGAATATTTTATTTTATCAAGTTAGTTTGCTTTATTGTTGGTGCTTTGGTATCCAAATTGCAGATACTTTTGTTATTATTATTATCAATTTTATTGGGAGTGTCTGTTTTCTTTACATACTGTGCTAAAAATTAAGGTTAGCGTTAATAATGATCATGTAAAATGATTTTTATAATAATAATGATAACACTAATAGATCTAATGATATTATGGTGACGAAAATAATATAAAAAATAATAATAATATAAATGTCAATTTTCACTATTTTAGGGGTGATAACAGTCGCATCTCTTATTATAATTATTATTACTTCAGCTTGTGAGAAACTGCATACAAATCGGGAATATCAGGACCTAAAAGCAGAAAGAAAAAGTTCAGGAGACCGATTGACCACATTTAACATTATGTTTAAAGTTTAAAGATCTCATAAGGTATTCTTATTTATCACGACTGTGATTTCTCTTAGAAAGTGTTTATTTCACTTTACTTTTAATGCCAAGTAAAACAAATATTGGTTTGTTTGACAACATAGCTCAAGGGATCAGAACAAACCCAATGACAAAGTCAAGGCTCTCTGTAAGACAAGGAATTCCCCGGCAGAACATTTGAATAAACATGCTCAAGTTTCTGATAATAACATCGGCGATCAAAGTATTGCATTCCATTTGACTCTGAACACGCGGGTGGTTTGTGAGCGCCTCGTGGTAGGGTCTCCTTCTGTCATATCATTCTGTTATATTCTGCTATCGTGTTGCTTCGTCCTAGCACAGTACAACCGTTATAGTGCCGACGGGCTTTCTCTTAACTCTAACTCAGACCCAAACGTTGGAAATACAAAGTCAAAATTGGGCAAAAAGAAAAGGTTGTATGTTGCAAAGCCCCGCGTGAGAAATAAAACCCAAACAATACAAAGCAAACTAAAGAGAAGACAGAAAATTTCTCACGCGGGGCTTTGCAACATACAACCTTTTCTTTTTGCCCAATTTTGACTTTGCTTATAGCCCTGCTGCGACCCCACAGTTTTTCTGTGGTGTTTATGATATTGTTGGAAATACAAGCGTCTTTACATAACGAATTCTGCACAAAACGTGGAACCATAGGAATGGCAGGTAAACTTGCCACAAGGGAACAAAGATAAATATTACGTGATTCCACTGCTGTTATATCCAGAACAAAATACAAAAGTTGAGCTTTTCGTTAAGTTGTAGGCTTCTAGCACACTGAGTCAAGACTGTTTTGTCTCCGTTTTGTGAATAATGGACTTAAATGCTCACTAGGGAGATTGAAACAATTCTCTTTCAACGGACGTTCAAGTCTGAGCCAAAATCGACGGAAAACAGATTTGACTCAGTGCGTTACTAGTTTTGCTCAATCATATTTACTGCAAGTCTAGGAACGATATTGTGTAATTTTCGTCTCCATCACTGTTAGAATCCGCCTGACACCCAAAGCCGGATTACGTCACACACTTGATATAGACTATGAAAACATTAATTCTCCACACCAGGAAGGAGTTGGACTGACAGACTTAATGATTTTTGGAAGGAATATTGGGACAGTAATCAATCGACAGTAGGTTTATACCTTTCCTGGACACAGTCAAGTATGGCCAGCTCGTACCCCGGCTCTGAGACTGACCCTGACGCCACCTGTCCCATCTCCTGGGCTTTGAACAATTTCGGCTCGGTAAGTGCGTTTGTACTGTGTATGTGTGTGTGTGTATATGTACTGCATGGCTGTCAGTGTCACGCTTTGTGCTCGCCATTATTTTAGTTCAGTGTGACTTTTTGCTTCATGCAAGCAAATTGTAATTGTGTTTCGTTTGCATAGTGATTTTTTAAAAAAAAATCTCTTTCAAGATTTAGAGTTAGAGACCATCCATAAGTTGCGTACGCTTTGGGAGTGTGGTGGGGGGGTGCCGGGTCGCCCACAATGTATGAAATTCGTACATGGGGAGGGCGGGGGGCTCTGGGGAGCGTGTGTAAGCTTTGCAATTATGGTAATGAAGTAAACAGTCTGGATTTATTCACCTTTTTTTTTCCCCACCAAATTAAGTTTTATTTTACATAAGTCAGATTATACAATCATGTATATCCAAAGTCGTGTCTCTAATGGAACAGTCAAATGTTTCATGCCAAATGCCATGGGAAGCTTTCAAATGTCAAGGCCTTATCGACATGAACATTCCAGCAGCCATAACCTCATACAAAGGTAGAAAGGGGGGGGGGGGCTGAGTTCAAGTGTGTAATAAAATAAAGTGGCCATGGAGAAGAGAGGGGGGGGGGGTAAAAATGGCCAAAATGGAGCCTACATACTTTATGGATGCCCCCCCCCCCCGGAAGTTTAAGATTACGTGACCCGTAACTGGCTGCCACAAACTTTTCCTCACGACATGATTGTGACAGTAACAAAAACCACTCTTGCCAGTAGTTTGGCGAGAAGGCTCAACCAGCTTAGTGGTCGAACTGGCCACCATCACTTTAGTTATTTATTATTTGTTTTTTGTTGTTGAGCCGCCTTTGTTCTTGATCTTAAATCTTGCTGTGACAAAATCTCTTTGTCTGTCTTTCTACCTTCACATTCCTGTCTAAGTGTGTATTTTCGTGTGTCTGTGTCGGAATGGTTTTTACATTGTCTAGTCTGTCTATCGAGTTGCCTTTATTGGGTTATTTTAGGTGTCTGTTATGTTATCTTGTCTTATCTGTGTATCCTAAATTCCACCTCTCCACTCGTTAACAACGTTACACATTACCGTCGATTGTACAGCGTTATACAATTTGTAAATTCTCTTTTTGTGACGTCTCTAGTGTTTCCAGGAAAGAGACACAATGATCTGATTTTACCAATGTATTATTGAATATTCTCCCCTCATTTAGCAATCTTGTTTGTAGATGGAACCATAATTATCGTTGTTTCATTGTGAATATGTTTATATTGAGAAGTTATTCACAATTATTTTATAAAATTGTATGTAAAATGTTCAATGATGTTTCATAATACGCTGGTTATTTGGTATGAGTCGTACATCTTCAAACTAGCTAGGTTTGTTCAGAGACAATTATAAAAATAAATTTATGTCTACAGTATGCTCTAATTCACACCACTCACTGTTAATATAGAAATAATAATAATAGTACAGATAATGATAATATTTATGATGTAATGATAATAAACATTGTTATTATTACTATAGTAACAAAATATCAAAGCGTTAAAAGGCCGCCCTTTATTAATAGCAGAATTGATATTTTGCTTGAAATCGTCCGAATTTTGATTTTCTTTACCTGCTAAACCAAGGCGATGTTTTTTTTTTTTCCCCCTAAAAATATCATTGCGAAATCATTGCCGAGGGGTGCGTTCAAATATCTTCCCTCTCTTTTGTTTAAAAAAAAGTCAGCGTAGAACGGAAATTAACTCAACACGCTGAATCTGATTGAAAAAAAAAAAAAAAGACAGCAAAGAAACAGCTAAATACATAGATAATTGCGTTTGTAGATTTATGCCCAGATGTGCCCGCTTATTCTGCGGCGTGATAATTGTTTCGGTAACCCCCGTCGTTCCAAACTTTTGGCAACTTGTTATGCCTGTCTATCTATAGAACTCTTGTGTTGTATGCTGATTGCTGATTTACTGGCATGATGTGGCACAAGGCGAAACTGTTATTTGGATGCGGGAAGGGGGCGGGATCCACGAAAAAGCATAGCCAAATACCGGTTCGAATACGTTATCAAAATATGTAGTGCAATCTTGTTGCACAACGAAAAGTTTATGTAAATATTGCAGTCTTTTTCACAATGAACGCTTTGTCTAAATATTGCAGCAACACTTTTGTTAAATGTATTGCTGTACTGCTGCACATTCCAGGCAACTTGCAGGTCGCCATCAAAGAATACGAAACTAAACGGCGCCACCATTGCGGTCAGATACGTTTAAATAAGAAACAACAACAACAACAACAAACAAACAAAAAAATCAGGAATGAATCGTAATTCCCTTTGTTTCAAATTAAATTCATGAAAAAAAAAAAAAACAACAGCGGTAAACTTTTCTGTGGCAACTGCAACCAAAAGACACACAAAAGGTTCGTAATAATTAAGGCTGGGAGGAATGTATCTGGACAAATTCAAGTAAACTGGGTCAGTAGACTGGACGTTAAGTGCAGTGGCGCACTGATTTCAGCGTAACCGCATGTTCACACCAAAGATCCATGTAGCTACTCATACGTCCACCTGGAGGATGGAAATTTGATGGTTTCATCAAATGCATACATATATACATATTTTTATACCCAATGTTTGTGCTTCAGCTTCACCGTCCGTCGAACTTTTCAGTATTTTTCCTGCACTAAAATGCTCCCGTCAGCATTCGTGTGTTTCTATAGCTGGATAAGTTATTTGGAAACTTACAACTGACATCACATCTACCAACTATCATTTGAATTTGAAGTAAGAGGTAGAATGTTCATTCTATGGTGTAAACCCCATACAGGTCTCTGCATCTGCCAGAATTTGTGGCACCAAATGATGAAACTCTAAACAATTCCCTTTGAGGGGATTTGACAACGTGGGGTGTAACCATGGAGGTTGATTGTGGGAAGATACAAACTATAATCCAACTCAAAATTATACTAGAACTGTTTTGGAGAGGGTTGGAAGGGGGAGAATGCAGTACAAAAAGGTCAGGGGTATCCTAAGCGACTGTGCAAATGAATCAATACGAAAAGTTCAAAGACTTTTATACCAGAAAAGAAAAAAATATTGTTTTTCCGTGTGTATAACATACCATTTTAAGATCATGATGAGAACTGACATTCACAGTGTTTCGGCTGTTTCTTTCTTGGCACCATTAGAAATTGCATTTTTTGCATGTCTGTGTCTTTTTTTTAATTCTTGAAAAACAACAACAAAGTGAAATTTAAATTTCATTATAAAATTCAGTTGTAAAGTCATTTGAATGTGGCACTTGAAACTGTTAGTTTATTTTTTAACAGAGTCTCAGTGAGTTGGGGGACCACGATCAATGAACGAGAAGACCAGATGCTAACATTCCTAAAAACACTGGAAATTAGTGTTGGCCTATTCGTCATGACTATTTGAATATCCGAATAGCGATTTTACGTCGAGTATTCGTTGGAACAGTTTTGAGATTATTCGTCATTCAGGTCTGAACTTTTTAAAAAATAAATTTATAAGTGGTGGATGAAGAGACAAATTCGTGTAAAAATAAGCTTAATTACAAAGAAGGCGAATCACTGACGGGCGGAAGTAAGAAAAAATTCTAATACTTCCGTATGTCTTGCTCGAGGTCAAAATGGTGTTTTTGTACTGTACATAAATATGTGTGGAGTTTTTCTTCTGTATTGCATGTGCAACCTTCGGGGATTCAAAATACTGTGGAATATTCGAATTGTAGGGAAAGAATAATCGACATTCGTTCGGCTATACAATTTGCTATTGACCCATCATGACTGTCGACCCACAGTGTCGTCTGCTTTTAGTGCAGTTGGAATGGTTCTATTGGAATTAATTGGCGCGTGGTGACGTGAACGTGCTATCACGAGGACGAATCACTCACATGATAGATAGTCGTAAATGGACGCTCTGATACAGATCTGTGAGTTCAACGGGAAACATTTGAGATTGGATTTCAAAAACATAATCTCGTTACTTTGTTATTTCTCTGGTTGTGTTCTATTTTGTGAGGAAACATGAAAACAGACTTGTTGGAAATGTTTACAGAATTTTAGTTATGGTTTAGAGTGTGTGTGATAATATTACTGCTACAGTGATGTCATTGTGTGGCAGTAACTACCGACAGGGCAAAGTATGCAGATTAAATTGTTAGATTTGTCCCCGCAGCGTTTTGTAATGGTCTCTAATATTTGGGGTATTTTGTTCTGGTGATTAAATGTGCTCATGAATAAACAGAGTGGCCTAAATCCACTTTCATTGCTTTTGAGAAGATTGTTTCATTTCTTTCATTCTTTTTTCTTCTTCGATTTATGGCGTAGACTCACAGAGAGAGAGAGAGGGAGAGAGAGAGAGAGAGAGAGAGAGAGAGAGAGAAAGAGAGAGAGAGAGAGAGAGAGAGAGAGAGAGAGAGAGAGAGAGAGAGAGAGAGAGAGAGAGAGAAAGGCGAAATGATCCGCTTATTTCGTCTTGTGGGAGTGGCACCTTTATTCTATTGACAGACTAAAAATGTTTTCTGTACCCTCTCTAGATTATCCCAGTTTCCAACAAACGTGGGGTTTGACCACAATTCTTTCCATGGACACAAATGTGCTCGAATGTCAAGGTGACTATCTAAATAACAGCACGAATCTCCTTCTTCGCTGACATAAACGCCATTCATTCCGTCTTCTGACCCAAAAGTTTACTACATAATATGGTACATCATCTGACCTCCGTGTGTCTAATGGATGACAAAGCAGATACTTTCCAACCACGTTAAATGGCTGTACATCAATCCTTCTTTTGCGAGTTACTCTAGTGCCTACCTGCGTCTTGTCATAGTGTTGCGGTCGTGGTATTGTTTCATGTTCCCGTTGGCAGAGTACTGACCCAGAGTCTCGCACATGTCCATTGATTCACTCAGAGTCTAAAAACAAAACTCTACATGATGGCAACAGAACAAAATTGCATCATGTATGCCTAGAGAGACTCAAAACTTTCTTAATTTGGATATTACACAGCGCGTTATATCAAAGCTACTTTATGCCAAGCCCGATTTGCTGAAGAAATCTGATTGGGCAGTTTAGCAGTCGTAAGTCTGTAGGGATTAAAAATTAGAAACAACAACAACAATATTATTTATTTAGTTAGTTATTTTTGGCAACTCATTGCCAGTTGCAGTATGTATCTATTAAAGGATAAACAGTTACTTTACTTACCAGAATCGGCTAGTACGCGGCTACGCTTCAAAATGAACATTAAAATGATAAGAGAACCGTTGTTTACAAGGAAAAAGGGCTTAAGTAAGATTTTAATAGTGGAAGAAAAATGTAATTTCCGAACATTCTCTTTGAATATTCCTCCATTTTTTAATATAAATGTCCGGAAACCAACTGCCATTGACGCAGGTCTTGAAGAGGCGAGAAAATCAATAATTCTCATTATTGAATCGAAAAACTACAAGGTCGTCATTTTGATGGGAAAGTTGAAACTCGACATGCAATCTATTGTGAAAAGAATTCTACCATCAGTTGATAATTGTGTTCACTGTCAAATCATTTCGTGATATCTGGGCCCAGTGTGGATGGATGGAGATGTTGAGTTTTTACTTGTGTGTCTCAAGCTGGGTACTTTCACTGTTTCGTGGCAAATGTTAATACTGGCAGACATCTTTTATTACTTGTAGGAAATAATATGAAAATACTGGAGGCCTGTTTAGCATGTGACTGAAATACTCACAGTATGTGTGCATGTTATGTTTGCGCGTGCACGGGTTGTATGACTTCAGGAAAAGTAATAAGAAGACAAAGTATTATTTTTTAATTATTATTGTTCATAATTGTGAGGCTGTGGATTTCCTTAGCAACTTTTTAAGAATCCAATTCTCCACCGATCTATAAATAGCTCAGTAACGTCATCTTGCGGTAATTGGGCGGTGCACTCTGGTGCAACATTAAGTTATCACGGTGTACAGAATCAAGAGACTCAAGGTGCCAAGGAAAGCATATTTTTGTGAGGTCGGGCGAAAGCTTGACGACCATTCTGCTGGTATTCAGTAAACTATAATGTCGTGGGTTCAGTGTAAGAAGGGATTATTTTCTTGTTGTGACAATGGAGTTACTCGCTTCTTGCACTGAACCGACGATGACTTTGTACCGTAACGCGAAATTCAGTTCAACATACGAAAGTTAAAATGTGAAGCAGTTTTACGGTAAAGTTTTAGCCATACTTATTGTGTTCAAGAGAGCTGCGTCTGAATCAGTTCCTTATGCTGAACAAACACAACATAAAATCTCAGACGACTGGTTTGTATTTAGAATATTTTCTGTGAGTACGTAAACACGGGGGTCCATTCTACAACATTATATCACACTCGGGGGAAAAAACATAAAAAAAATAATCAAGGCATATTGTGCACAAATGCATTCTTATGTTCCTGCCAAAGCTTCATTAGGAAAAGTTAGCAGAAATGTTATTGTGATATGATTGGTGCATTTCTTCTTTCACTTGCTGCAAGTTCTACAATTGCCAGTGGTTACCATTCAGGCCGGGTACCTACTCACAGCTAAAACCAAGGTAGGTAGAACGTGCGTCAAGTCCTCTGTGGTTTCAGCAGTGCTCTGGAAAATACGGTAGTACAGTGAATCATTTTTACCAAAAGCGGAATCAAAATGGATTTTCTCGAAAACCACCTTTCATATTTGTTTGAAATTTCGCACAGGCTCATATTTCACACTGAACCTTAGGGAACTGATTTTTTTTATTGTTAGTCTGTAGCATGAATTCGAGTTTGCCTCTTTGCCCTCTGTAAAACTCAATAATTGGACCGAATCTTTGAGTAATCAACTCTATCGAACCAAAGTGTGAGAAAAACTAAACCGTGCGTTCACTTTGATGAGGAAAAAAGGTCAGTGAATACTCAACGAACAATTCTCCACCCACTGAAGTACATATTATTATATCGAACACTTTTATTTTGGTTTCGCTCATGGCAAAGATTTTAACTAGCTAAGTACTTTGGCTCAGATGCACTATGTGAGGTAATAAATTATAAATAAACAGTGGCCAAGTAATATCATTATTATTATTATTTTGAACTAATTGCAAAAAGAGAAAAATATTGAAGATCTAGAAATTAATCCAACTCATTCCATAAGTGTACTATTTTCTAAGCAGTGCTTATGCTAATTCCATTTTGATTTGTCAGAGAGAGTGAGTTAAGACCAAGTTATTTTCATTAGGAATATTGGTTTTCCTGTAACAGATACGATTCTTAAATAGAATGAAATCAAACAAAACCGTTTCATTTATGAACTTTTTTTTTTTCTTCCTTTCCATTTCAACAGTGCTCTTGAGAATTTCTTATTCTCTGAGGTACCTCAGAAATAGAAATAGTAGCGAATGAGATTATTGTCAATTTGGAATATTCGCTTTCGTGTAACTGACATTTTTTGTAAACATAGTAAAACCAATGAAACTTTTTTGTGTATGTGTGTATGTGTGGAGGGGGGGGGGGTGTGTTTCCTCTCTTGAAAAACTATACTTATCTGCACGCTCCACGGCACAGCTGGGAATTTCTTGGCTGTTTAAACGAATGAAGCAAAACCCTCATCACAAATGTACACATGACGTGACACTGTAGAAAAAAAAACTCTCCGTGCAGGAGGGCTGATCACTGATCGATATTGACGTAGAACAATTCTGACTTAATTGATTGGAACAGACGAATGTTTCCTGTCCAATTGTCCCCACTGAAGGACTTTAATTACAGTCAAATTGTTTTGTTTGTCCCTCTCATTATTTTCTGTTTTGTCCGTCTGTCTGTCCGTTTGTCCTGACCTCCAATGTATGTCTGGCTGTCGCTTCGTTTGTGCGTTTATCATCAATTTCCTGTCGTGACCTTAGTAAAGGTCGAACTGAAACTTCTCCTGTCTCTGCATTTGCAGACGTCGCTATGGACAGAAGTGTGAGGGCGCATTTCGTTTGAAACTTTTAACGGATTAACTTTCAGCATTCAAAACTAGATGTTGTGCCCCAATTTCCTTTGAAAGTTCTAGAAAAAACTAACTTTCAATAGTTCGGACATTCAAATCTGGGCAACTTGCCTACTTTTCCTTTGAATTGCTAGAAAAACTAACTTTCAACAACTTCGAACATTCAAAACTGCAGATGTTTTCTTTCGAACAACTGTTTTCCTTTGGCAACTGCAAAACACTGATAGCCGACGTAACAAAACGCAGTGTCAGGTACACACTGTAATGTAGGAGAATTCTTCCTCACATTTTACTGGCTTTCCCTGTATTTCATTCACTTGTTAACGTCGATGACGTGAAAAGACTTCGTCGCACCGGCTTTGTGAAGATGCGGATCAATTATATGTTGTGTTAAATGATTACAAAGTGGGCTGTCAACCGGGATTTGTGGTTATTATAAGTGGTTAGCTGATAAGTAAATAAATAAATAAAACATACGGTGAAAAAATAAAATAACCAGTGCTTAGTGTTTGTTTTTTTTTGTTTTAATTTCTTCTTTTAAATAGGATCACATAGGATCACAGAAAATAATGATTTCCTAATGTGACCATATTGGAAAGGACAATTGATTAACTTTGTGAAGAAAAATGTAGAAAACGAATTTTCCTTTCAAGAAAGTCACGCCACGCGAATCCTGGCACATTCAGAAATTTGTGTTTAATCGTGTACACCAACCAACAGTAATTGTTTTCTGCCAAAATGGAAGAGACATTTTCTATGGAGGCTTACATCAATGGCACGCGACAGGCTTTGGTAAGTTATCTGTCTGTCTTGCTGTCCGTCTGTCGTCATCATCACCACCCCACAACATCACTGCCACCATCAGCACTGTGCTTTCAGTGATGACCATTATCTCAATATAGGTTTTACCAGTTTCTCATATCCATTCCTTCTTGATGCTCCATTCCTGCCAGTTAGTTGTACCCTAACCAAATTCTGGTAACCACTGTGTCAAAAACAACACGTTTCTTTTTTCATGGACGTATTGAAATGAAACCCGCTGTGAGGTGGAACTCAAAAGACATCTTCCTTGTACAACAGCAGCCACAAGAATAAGAAAATCGGCCGAGATTCGGGACAGGAAATTACACCCAAAGCCCACTCTGGTTTTATTGAATTGCTTTGGATACATGGACACAAAATACGAGCTCTCTGTGTCACCCAAGTCAATATTTATTGTCCCCGGCGTGGTCTCGTGTGCTTGAAGTTGTCCGTGCTCTCCTCGAGCAGTTGGAATTTGATTTCTGTGTGATCCCGCAAATCGCATGATCTCAGCTAATATCTAGGTCAGAGATTTAGGGATGCCATTTCCACATTGGTGGACTTTTCCATTGGAGTCTTCTTTGTCCACTCTGGAAAGTAGGGTGTGTGTGTGGGGGGATGGGGGTGGTGGTGGGTGGTGGTGGTGGTGGTGTGTGTGTGTTTGTGTGTGTGTGTGTGTGTGTGTGTGTGTGTGTGTGTGAAATCTTAACTACATTATAGTATTTCCTATTTCCTTGCTAAACTGGCTATGTTTGTTTTGGCTTTTCTTTCTTTCTTTCTTTCTATCTGATTTTCTTTCTTTTCTCCCCCTTTCTTTTTAATTTCTTCCTTTCACTACATCTTTCTTTCTTTCTTTTGCCTTCCTTTCCTTTCTTTCATTCATTAACCCCGTCCTTCTACTTAGCCTTTTTTCTTATTGGCTGTTTTCATTCTGCCTTTCTGGATTATTTCCTGCCCCCCCCCCCTTCCCTCTCACCCTCATGTTTTAATGTCACTCCTACGTGATTTCTCTTGTATTACACTGATTTATATCAAAGGTTCCAGATATTTTTTCTCCCTTGTGCACAAGCCCGTACCAGAATGCAACAATTGTGGCATTTGTCCATTCTATTATCCACACCATAGTGATCTTTATTTTCTGGCCCCTTTCTTTAATTAGAAACAGTTTGTCTCTTCTACAAGCCTGATATCGCCAATAGGGACATCCACAATGTGTAGTATACTATGGCGCTCTGAAGGAGAAAAGGGTGGGTTTGTTTCAGCGGGAGAGCACACGGCACATACACTTTTCAATTGTGGTGATCAATTAACATGTTTGGTTTCAGTTACTTTTTTATTCAGCAAATTAAGTTGTTGGCTCTTGTTGAAATCATGTCTCTAATGTAACTGTCAAGCACCAAGGCCTTATCATTGACACACAGTATCTTAATGGCAGTACGCTCATGCGAGGGCGGGGTGCAAAAAAAAAGGGGCATGAGGGCCAAGTGCATGAAAAGCGTACTTGGGGAGGAATGGTTAACCCTTTCCATGCCGAAGCAATAATGCCATGACTTTTAAAGGCCTTGATACTTTTTGAATCCATTCTTACGGTCATACTAAAAGATAAATGGGAATTTTTAAAAGCAACATTTATCAAATGTCTAAAAATGTTTAATTGTATTGGATAAATTCTCAGCCGACATACAAAATAGTATTCACGTCTTTCGCTGTCAGCATTCAAGGGGTTAACAAACTCGTCAAAATCGAGCCTGTATACTTTAGGGAAGGCTCGTTACTCTACCACTGTAGTTGTAGTTTTCATTTTCTTCCACCGACATTTGCATTGAAATTAATGTCCTGTTATTGTAGTTTTTACGCCACATGTTCCCTGATGAACATCTTCTTAGAGATATTTACTGTATTGGCCTCGCAGGGTAACAAAGTTCAGTTTCTGGCAACACTTTGTCGGGGTGGAGAAGTCTGCTGTGTGGACAACGCTGCCATCTTTGGCGGCCGTATTGTGTCCGTTACGTAAAGAATTGGTGTGTGGACAGTGCTACCATGTTTGATGGCCGTATTGTGTCCGTTACGTAAAGAATTGGTGTGTGGACAGTGCTACCATGTTTGATGGCCGTATTGTGTCCGTTACGTAAAGAATTGGTGTGTGGACAGTGCTACCATGTTTGATGGCCGTATTGTGTCCGTTACGTAAAGAATTGGTGTGTGGACAGTGCTACCATGTTTGATGGCCGTATTGTGTCCGTTACGTAAAGAATTGGTGTGTGGACAGTGCTACCATGTTTGATGGTCGTATTGTGTCCGCTACGTAAAGAATTGGTGTGTGGACAGTGCTACCATGTTTGATGGCCGTATTGTGTCCGTTACGTAAAGAATTGGTGTGTGGACAGTGCTACCATGTTTGATGGCCGTATTGTGCCAGTTATGAAAAGAATTGGTGTGTGGATAGCGCTACCATGTTTGATGGCCATTATTGTGCAGGTTACGTAAAGAATTGGTGCGTGGACAACGCACCACCTGAAGTTTCATGTGATCATAGCATTTAAAGCAAAGAATTTGTTGTCTTTTTAGTAATACTTACAAATTACACAGCAAGTCTGCTGGATACCTTGACACACAATGGAGCAGACCCGTAGAAGTAGTGTGTAGTGTGTAACTCAGTACAGCCAAAAAACTGGAGAGAGAACCGTGTCATTCTAAAGGGGACGCAATGTCGTTGTTACGGGATGTTCTGTCGTGTCTTCCGTACGAGCTTTAGCAAATTCAGGAGCGGGGCAGCAACACACCCCCAAACACAGGTCATCGGCTATGGGATTTCTCGTCCTATCGAATACTGCCATGGGTGCTGCAATCTCTGGGTTGTGCCTGACGTGTCTCTGAACGTCACCGAAAATCCTTGGGATGTGTTGGAGCTGTCCTGTGTTTGGGGTTGTGTTGCTGCTCCGCTCCTAAATTTGCTAAAGCTCTTAGGGAAAAAAAATCACGCGCCCTGTTAGGTAAAAACAACATGTACGCCAGTTCACGATCTTTCTACCTGGGTTATCATTTTGTTCGACTGGTGGTTTCCTTTGGCCACCAAAAAATGGACACTGAAAAAAAACAACAACCAATAAACAAACGAGGCGCAGCCCAATGACACTTAAAAAAAATCTTTTGTGTCTCCTGTATGTATGAAAGATTTTTCTTAGCGAACCGTGGTCTGATTGCAAAGTGGAATAGAGAAAATACTCAATTATTATGCGAAATTATATTTTTGGGCATGTGCGGTCTTTTGTCGTCACTGGGTGGAACTCTGATGTCACCACGACATTCTCGGTCATGTGGACTTTTTGTCGATGTCGGATTAGCGTGAGCAACTCTGCCAGTAACTCACGTAGATCCTTTTAGTCCCTGTCGGTATCAGATGAAATCTCGGCCGCGCGCATGTCCTTGTCTCAGAGAATCCAAGTATTTTATCAGCAGAGAGCAAGTTTGTAATTGCCAGATGGAAAGCTCAATTGCCAAGTTGTTTCCAACTTCCGAATGTCGTTGTAGCTGTGTCTCCGATAAGTAATGGATGGAGCCAGTCAGGTTGTAAACGACGGCACAGAGGAAAGAACCGCCCATTTACTCTTGATTTAGGCTGATTTCTAGATTGCTTCCACGGACCATGCAAAAAGGAAAACAAAACACGAACTGATTAGATGGTTTTGCTTCAGCTCCGTATTTTTCAGAGCGTCCATTACAGAAATTAGATTCCCACCTGTGTCACGACTTTTACTTTACTTTTTCCGATCCATTTGCCGTCTGATTTTGAGCCCTTCGGCCTGTTGACATGGCAAGAACTTGGAAGTTTTCAAAAATCTCTGTTTTGTCTGCATAGAGGGTGTTCCTAACATCTGATGAGGTGGGTAGATGGGTACTTTGCAGGTTACTTAGAGCGGAGGATGTTAAAAAACATGTTGTGAGACCGTTTCATATGGGCAGTTATACAGTGGACACGCTGGGGGGGAGGGGGGGGAGGTTGATGGGGGAGTGTCTGGCGAGATCCGGTAAAGGAGCTTGTGTGTCACCACGAAATACTTTGTAATGATCATAAAAAATGTTCCTCTTAGTAATTCTGTCGTCCCTTTTCCTTCGGTCTTCCTTTCCCTTTCTTTCTATTTTACAGTCTACTCATACCCTCATGCAAATTTGAATCCCAAAATTTTATACACACAAAAAAATGGATGTTCACTTGTGTAAAGAATTTAACACACCATTGTTCTCTCTCTCTCTCTCTCTCTCTCTCTCTCTCTCTCTCTCTCTCTCTCTCTCTCTCTCTCTCTCTCTCTCTCTCTCTCTGGAACACAGTGAAACGCGCAAACTAGCCGTTACCGCGCCGATGGGCTATCCAAACTCGAAGTCTCTGTCTCTTTCTCTCTGCGACTGTCTCCTTCTCTCTCTCTGTTTCTCCGCAACTGTCTCTCTCTCTCTCTCTGTGTCTCTCTCTTTCTCTGTCCCTCTGTTTCTTGTCTCAGAAGTCTCTGTCTGTGTCTGTCCCTTTCTCTCTCTCCCTCCTCCTTTTTCTCTGTGTTTGCCTCTTGTCTCTGCGTATACAACACATACTTTTTGACACCTGAACAAACTTGACAGAACACTATTATACTTAACCACAGGGAGAGTTTTGGAATCAGTAATCGTATTTCTCTACCCCTGTGGGATGCAAGAGGCATCTGAGTGCAGGAAAACCTTCATTTGCCAGCGGCCCGAGAACTGGAATGTTGAAGCATTATCAGAGTCGACACTTTCCCATTTCTGTCATCAAGTCTATCAACACTCAAAAACAACAGCTGACACCTTGGAGCGAAATTGGGTTATCCTGAAGGATTACAAATTGTGATAAATAATTCAGTGTAAGGACAGTGGAAGGGGGGTAGGGGAGGGATTGTGGGGGGTGGTTTTGGGGTTTGGGGAAGGGGCGTGTCAACAGATGAGGCAGAGGTAGAGAACCTTAGAATTTGTGGACAAAGTTGTGAATGCCAAGGGGGATATTAGCGTAATGAGCTGGTCAAGGCCCCTCAAAGTATAAAATGAATTCCAAGGCAGGTGGTGTTCACTGAATCATGGTTTTCCCATAGTAAAATACCCAATGCCGACAATGACGTATGCTTCACCAGCATAGCAAGGCCTCCACGCCCCACCTTCCGGTATATACACACACACAGTCTTTATTTTCTTTTCAAATGTCCGATGTAGAAGGAAGGAGCTAGGGCGAGGTAGTTACTGTGTAGTTATAGTGGATGAGACTGGTCAGCTAGCCGGGCATCGATGGTTCAAAGACTGCAAGATGCGGTGTTGGTTACGTCATGAACTGACTTCCATCCCCGATTTATATTTTTTTTTTAGTTTCAGGACCATCCATAAAGTATAAAAGAACAAAGTATGTGAGACTGGTTTTTGGCTATTAATGCACCCCCCCCCCCCCACCACCACTTTCGTTTTCTCCACACGTACGCTTTTCATACGCGTAGCCTTTATTCTCCACCCCCCCCTCCAGCCTACGTACTCTATAGATGGGCCCCTTTTGTTTTTCTACTGCTATACTGCTGTTAAGTCCCAGCGTCGTACTGAAGTAAACAAGGTCCCCGGTAATGAATGGCTCTTTCCCGTGAGTACCGTAATTAGTTGCCTGCCTTGTACAAGAACAAAAGACAGACACTAATGAACTTGTCGAAGTAATCACTGAACCCAATTATCGGATGCCTAGTGTTGTTGTCAGGCATTATACTGGGTCTGGCTTTTGTTCACGGGAAGAGCAGAGAGTACTTCAGGGGGAATGGCATCAAGTTTGGGTCATTAAAGTGAACTCATTACAATGTCATCCACTCAATGACATTTCCATCGATAACACTACCGTCACGAAAACACCGTGTAAGGACTTCACGTATTTAGCGATCATCCGTAACATTTTATTACGTACGCGCGGAAGGGTAGGGGAGGGTGCCTTCGGCGTATGAAAAGTGTATATGGGGGAGATGTGGGAATAAAAGGGGAGGGGGGGGGGGAAGGGAAAGCGCACCTGCGGTTTTCTTCGATTATGGTTTTGAAATAAAACTTTTGTTTTTATGCGTTATAATTTTAGAACAAAGTAAGTTGTAGTATTATACAAGAATCAAATTGACTGAAATAGTCAAAGGAGACATAATTTTATATATATCGTTAGAAGTCTTCAGAGCATCAAGGTTTTTGCCATGGATATTCGCCATGTCTGTATGCTCGTACAAGGGAAGATGCGTATGAACAGCGTACATAGCGGGGGGGGGGGGTGGAGGGTGGTAAAAATTGCCAAAATGGCGAGAATATACTTCATGGGTGGCCCCTATCCGAGATTGAAAGGATGGTTATTACAGTGGTGAACTGTAATTATACTGACCTAAGTGACCTATAGGCTGCACGCCATCGCGATGGTCGGAGGCTCAACCTTTACACCAGTATCTTGGAACGCAGCCCACCTCAAAGCGCTAACATAATTATTAACCGCTCCTCACCCACTCATCTGCTCCATGACTTTAACACTACTGCCTTATTTTGAATACTTTTTTCGATCAATATATTTTCTTAAATAAACTTAGGTTTGAATTATAATTTTTTTTACAATAGAAACACAAAATATAAGTAAAGACATTTTCGAATCAGAAAATAATAAGAAGAAGAAAGACTAGGGCACATTCGCATCACAATACTGACAAATTCGCGAGCCACACTTCGAGCAACACTGCCCCTCACTCCAGGCAGGGGCCATCCATTATGCATAGAAGGAAGGGGTAGAGTGGTGCTTCCAGCCTATGAAAAGCAGACATACCACTGATTTGTTCTTAGCAAATTACTTTGTTGGATTAGATAAAAGTCGCCTTTTTAATGAAAGCATCAAATAGCCTAGTCAAAATGCCAATGAAAGGTTTCGAACATCAGGGCCTTTATCGTGGACTTTGTCCATTCTGATGGCCGTGGGCTCGTTCAAGGGGGGGGGGGGTAGGGAAAGTCAATGCCGAACGCAACAATTGCATACGTGGGGGAAAGAATGTTATTTTGGCCGCGGAAATGGGGGTTAAATAACCAAAATCTGGCTTATTCTCTCTATGGAAGGCCAATAGGCGTGATTCACGCACCGCGATTTATAATTATCATAGATTTTTGTTCCGCGAGATCATTATTTCCCTGACTTATTGGCAACTTTTGTTGAATGTAAGAACCGAGCGTATTCTGGTTCTTCCCCCCCCCCCCTTTGCGGTACCAGGTTTCCTCAATTCCACCCCTATTTTGAATTGTCATTTACTTTTTTTTTTCCTTAACATTGGTAATCACTGAAATGCCATGTGGTATTATTTATGACACTGGTTGTTTTTTATTAAATAGAGTCAAAGGCGAAACGGAAACCCTTATTTCAATGGATCACAAAACTTCTGCTTATTATACATACACGGAGCACAGTGCAATTTCTTTCTCAACTTAGAATTCCTCGTGTGACTGAAAATCCTCCCCAAGTCCTTCCCTGGCTAAACTGTTTCCCATTAGAATTGAAATTGCTACTCTGGGAGCCAGGTGACGTCCGCTCCCACTCCCACCCCCCATTTGAGAATCACTGATTCGGGGGATCGTCTCTTGAAGATCAGGGCCGTCGACACTCAAGAGGGGAGCTGTATTGCTTCGTAATTCAGTAAATGAGACGAGAAGGTTTAAGAGAGAGAGAGAGGATTTTTGTGGTTGGTTCTGGTTTAGGTGGAAATAACTGTGTCAAGATGAGCACTTGTTAGGTGGAATCTCTGTGGCAAAAAAAAATAAGAAAATTGGTGAAAATGGCCGAACAAATAGTTGTACAGAGGAGTGAGCAAATGGGTGGTGAATGTGTGAGTAAGTGACAGAGCGAGTAACTGAGTGAGTGAGTGAGTGAGTGAGTGAGTGAGTGAATGAGCTTGTGCGTGAGTGAATGGGTGAATGAGTGAGTGATTGAATGAGTGATTGAGTGAGTAAGTGAATGAATGAGTGAGTGAGTGAGTGAGTGAGTGAATGAATGAATGAGTGAGTGAGTGTTTGAGTGTGTGAGTGAGTGAGAGTGTACAGATTAACCTGTAATTTATCTATACCGGTTACCCTGCTGAGATAAAGGCACGAAAGTTAACACCTTTCTGTGTCACTTGCGTCATTCGAGTGGCGTCAGATCGTTATCACTAATGATGCGTTATGTCCACAATGGTGCTGGAATCGGATGTAAATTGTGCCCATTAACTATCGGCGAAGGGGAAGAGGAGGGTGGGGGGGGGGGGAGTGGGAGTGAGAAGAGACGAGGAGGGCAACTGTAATAAGGGGCCATCGAGTTTCATGATTCACTGCCCGTGCCCGGAGAGTCGCTCCAGTTGGCCAGGACTTCAGGTACCATCGGGTCAACCTGATTGTCAGGGTTTAAGTAATATAAATGCCGTGCTGGGTCACGACTTGTAAGGAGTTGATTTTTCACGGTCTCGTTGATTATAACCAGCGTAATTTTGTCCTTGAACTGTTCTCGTGAACAGTTTGTTTTTGAAACACTTTTTCTTAGAGATGGAAAGAAAGTGGGGCGAGATAGAATAAATGGATAAGTTAGGAGTGACAGTGCAATTCTCGACCCCGTGATTTTGATGAACACTTAGAAGGGAAGAGAAGGGGTGAATAAGGATAGATAGTTTAAGACGCTTAGTCGCGTTCAGAAATTCGTACATAAAATGTAGAATGCACGAGGGTTTAAAGATTTCAGTAATTGTTTTGACATTTTAAATTGACCTTGTCTGTTTTTAGTACAAGGCCGTGACCAACTCCCACGTAGAATATATTAATACTGCGAGATGAGCTCGCATGGATGCACCAATCAAATCTAGGGATTTGGACGGTAATTTGCAGGTGGCTGCACAGTATAAAAGCGTAGCCATACCTATGTCCATTACTCCATACAGAAAATTCCAATCTGTGCAGGCGTCGGCACGATTCTGCCTGAAGAATCATAAGACTGTTGATTCATGTCTAGTCCACTATGTCACAAATCCCAGACTGGGAGATGTAATAAGTTATGACAGGACAACAATCACGAACAAACAAGTTTATCACTTAACAGAACAATCCATCAGACTCACACATTTATTAAACATAATTATACAGCTAATAGCGCAATTACATACATTATATTATTGAAATTAACTGCCGTACAACGGCCTTATTCTCACACACACTCTCCCTCGGATCCACAACCCGGTAGTTACTCCTAAAGGCACTTCGGCCTCAGCCTCTCCCCTCAGGGTCTTAATAGCACATTAATAATTCACTGGCACCGCAGTCTCTCAATATCACCTTCCTATTGTCATACACCTTAGCACTCCCCTAGCGCCTCAGCAGGGCAATAACACATTATCATTTCAATAGCCCCTCAACATGGCAATAGTACATTATTAGTTCCTAGCCCATCAACATGGCAATAGGACATTATCACATTCACGCTCATATCTACGTCCCTGTCCGTGGCCTGACTGCCACGACTTTATGTGCCTCTACTGTCCTGCACTGACAGCCTCACTTCTGGCCTATGTGTGGCCTCCGGCCCTATCCTGGCCTATCACCGTAGGCGGCGCTCTTTGGCCCGACCTCGGCACCTACAAGAATAACATTACATTGGTATAATACCCTACCATTTCTATTCACTCCACCTCTCCTTACAACCCATGACGCGTACACACACTAGTTCACCTTTCACTCACCACACATCTTACGGTAACACACCTCCATCGGAGTACACAATACTCACTCGTGCTACAAATCCATGAACTCAACTTTCATCTATCGCTCATGGCGCACATTGCTATATCCAATATCAAGGACTTCCACATTCCTCACATATACTTATTTACATCATGGTAATAGACGAATATAATATAATACATCAATCATAATTATCAATCAACGTTCTACCTACCAGTCATCACTGGAAAAACTCTCTCACTGGTCTCTCGACTGCTCCCCTTATGTCCGCCCGCTGGGCTCTTACTAGCGTCCGTTCAGTAGGACCTTCTAACTTGCAGTGATAGTAATACAGCGCTTTCGCCTCATTCAGACCCCCCACCACTCACAACATGCACGCTTAACTTACTTGTCTACGTGCGTTAATTTTACTCTCCTCCTTCCCCGTCTTTCCCCACTTGTCTGCCGTGAGCCCTTCTTACTCTACACCCGCTCTGTAGCAATCCCCTTAATTGCACTCACTCCACTCGTGACACACTATAGACATTGAGATGAAGCCATATGCTTGAATGAGATATGCCCATTGCTATTGTCTACTGTTCCCTGGTTTTTCTAATACCAGGGACCAAGTGTAAGTGTTTGTCCTTTGATGATTCAACAATGAACGAGGAACTGAACATAATTTATCCAGTAGGACAGGATTGCCGCATATGCTAGGAGTGCTACCCAAGAATGCAAGACAAAGATTTATATTGACTTGCCACTAGTATGAATGTTTGGCATACACATCTGTGAATTGGGATTGATTTGTCTGGATGAGGCTGGGGATTGCCAGCCCATCCTAGAGTAGATCCAATAGTCTTAACCACGTCAGTTTATATTGACGAGCTTGATCCATTATAAGCGGTAGGCACAAATAGCTGAGAGGACATCGTCGCCAGAGACATTAGTATATTGCTTGATAGATAGTAGGCAGACTATATCTGAGAGATATATAAGTAGTACTTAAATTGTTAGTGAGTCAGAATGATCATAACCTTATAGGAATCTAGAGAAGACTTCTAGTGACATATTATTGAATTTTCATTTGATGCTGCTGATGTGGTCTTTTAGTATGTAATAGATCTAGACAAAATTGTTAGGAAATTTAATGTAATTAAATTTGTGGCCCTGCAGGTCTGTTTATGAAACTTATTCAGATTGTTCTTAGTGTGTGGCATGGTACGAAAGAGTAAATAGTAAATACCTCTCGATTTAAAATGCAGTCATAATTCCATCATTGAGAAGACCCTCTTCATAACAGCTAGAGGGCACTACCACCCAGTACCAGATTTGTAACACTGATCAGGTGTTTCGGGGCGGTGTTTGGCTACGCCGTAGTAGGGAGACCTTGTCCTCCAGGGGTGGTGATACCCTAGGGAGGAGGAAGAGCCCCGTGCCAGACTGTGCCCTTACCCAACCTGGATTATTGTAACCGACATTTTTCTTCATTTGACAGTCGCGCAAAAGTCTATGGGTTTGATCGTCTGTGAATACGCTAAGGATCTTCAACCTCGTTTCACGATTTCCCCCCCCCCCGCCCGTACTCTTTTCATATATGCTTGTCTCCAACCCCCACCCCCCTTCAGCCCCGCCCGCCCCCGCCCCCTCTGCCCTTTTTACGAACGTTTGGCCGTGAAACTGTTGATTGTCCATGATAAAGCTGTGATATTCTGAGACTTGAAATGGCATGTTGCTCGTACTACCTGAGTGGGTTTCATTAGAGGCATGGCCTAGATCTGTATAGGCCCATTGCGCATATCGGCCATCTTTGATGTAATCACCATGGCGATTGTAGCATTGATTTTGATTCGTTAGCTGATTTGCACTGCGAGCACTTCAGGCGTTGCGAACCAACCGGCGGCGAGCTAAAAGTAGTTCACTACAGTAAACAATGGCACGTGTGTACATACACATGGGACGACGTTCTGTCAGTTCTTTCACTTCCTTTCCCCACGGATGGTAGGGAACCTGACCAGCTTGGATCCATCCTTTCCACCCCTGGCATAATAGTCGACTGCAATGCAACCAGCAGGCATTTTAACCGCTTAGACATATCTCGAAGTTACACTCATCAGCTGATCCACCGGCCATCTTGGGTGTTGGAGGAACAAAACAAAACACTCCGTGACGTCATTAGCAATGGGCCAAAATTTGATTTTATTATTATCCTGCACCCTGCTAAAAACCAATAACACCCCCCCCCCCCCACCCCAAATGCAATCATGACCGTGACTGAAAAGTGTAAGTGCTTTTAACAGCATCCTCCTCTCCCCCCAGTGTGTACCTTCCCTACGCTGTGTGTAGGCCCACCCAACCCCCTTCCATATGCTGGGGCTACCCCCTCTTCCCCACCCCCCTTCATCCCATGGCCCCATCTAGTCAACGCCTTTTTTTCTGAAGGTGAACTCCTATGCCAGGTCTAGGTTGTCTGCAAAATGCACCGTTTTTCATGAAGAATCCAAGAGTGAGTGAAAAAGGGAGAGGAGAGTAAGGAATTGAAAGGAAAGAGAAGGGAAGTGCATGGAGCCGTTCATTAGGGAACAGCGGTTAGTTTTGCCTTAAGCAGAAGCCCTGGTCCAGCCGGCTATAACTGTACAATCTTATTATTAAAAAAAATAGTAGCGGGAGTAATTCATTGTGGTGCAATTTCGCCCCTTTTTTTGCTCGGCGCTACAGCCTAAGTGACAGTTTCAAAAATTATAAAATTAATTTTCCTAAGTGTCTACTAATCCAGTCCAATCGCTTTTGTTTAGACCGATTGTGTTGATTCAAGTTTCAGGTATTTTTAAATAAAAAGTGGTAAAATGTAAAATACAATGATCTTTGTTTTGGCTCCCTGTAGTAAGTCCACCGCACCGGAAACGATGTATTAATACGCGTTCAATTTGGTGCGCGCATTTCCCCTACCAAAAATGAGTGCGAATTGCCCTGGTGCGCACGAAATCTGAAGTAAAACTGTGGGAAGCTTTGTAGACCCAAAAAGAGAGAGAGAGAGAGAGATAGAACAGTGGGTTCACAGTTTATCCCGGATAATGCCGGGAACTTCATCAGTATAAAAAAAAGGTTCATTAGATACTGTTTCAATTCTACGAGTTTTGGTTTTTTTTTGTTGTTTTTTGTAAAGGGGGTGGGGGCTAGGAAGGTTTTTTATGACTGAAAACTTGTGTTTTGTTGTTTTTTTTTCATTTTCATTTCGACTTCTTTTGTGAGATATTGGGACGATTCTTTATTGTCAGTTTCTAACGCGGGACTTTACGACTTGGAACCCTTTTTCTCCCCACATTTCATCTTTGTTCCAAGCCCCATTGTGACCTACAGATTTCCTCTGTACATGTTGTACGGATATGGACAGTGCATATCCGTATAACGCACACAATTCGATTACGTAGAACACACACCGGAATACTATATTACTGACCTTGTTAATTTGCATGGTTTTTAAAAATATGAATCGGCTTAGTAGCAAAACAATCCGACTTCTGCTCGGAGATTGCGTGATCTGCGCTAACAATATACTTGAGTGTACGTCGATCACCAGTGGCTACCCCAACCCCTTTTCGCCTGATTAGTCAATCTGACTACCGCCCATTGATACAAACTGACTAGACCCTCACGCCTCCAGGTCCATCTGTCTATTCCATGCGTTGTCACTTTAAATTCGTGAACACCATACCAAGTTTTGTTTCAGCAAACCTTCACCAGTCGCGCTTTTTGGTAAACATGTTGTACGGATATGCACTGTCCATATCCATACAACATGTTGTACGGATATACACTTCCTTTTTTTAAAAATTATTTTTGTCGTGTTCACTGAAAACTTGTAAATAGAGCTTAAATTAGCAAGTGAGGAGTGGGTGCAGCATAACCATCTTCCTGTTGTTAGCTTTCTGTTAGTTTTCTGTTAGTTTAGGCCTGTGTTTAAAAAAAAAAAAAGCAACAGGGCCATGAAAGTCTATTCCAGGGGTTCCCAACCTGGGGGAAATTTGGCCTGCACGGGGGTTAAATTTCCTGATTCTGGATTTGTATAAAACTTTTTTTTTTTTTTTTAGATAACATTGTTATGTGCTGTTATCATTGTTCTTGTTAAATAACTTAAAACAACAGTGTTGAAAAAAGTATTTCTGTCGGTTACCTTATCATGATAGAGGGGTAAAACCCACATTACTGAACAAAACCAGGGTAGGGGTGAAATTACGTACAATGATTACCAGGGGTAAATGAGAGGGGAAAGTCTGGGAAGCCTTGGTCTACACTTTGTTAACTGAGGTTTTATGTACCTCGACTGGATTGTTTAGAACATGCCACTCAACATTCCTCTACAGACTGAGGTTTACAGTGTGTGTGTGAAGGCAATGTTTAACACACAAAAAATGATCCGACGTTGTAGACGGATTTGTGAGCGGCAGTTTCTCTGCACTAGAAATAATCCAAATTTCCCCCCTCAAGACATTCTTGTTCGTGTGAGGAAAACAATTATAATTTAAACTCACAAGTATCTTTTTCTACAGAGTAAATTGGCTGTCGGTGTCTAAACTGTAGAGAATTGTCTCTGCCATCCAGGGTGGCCATTTCCAAATTGCTAAGAAAGGAGAACATGATCACAGGTTACCATAATTATGAATGAACTACCTTTAAATAGAGTGTTATTATTGTTATTTTTGTATTACTTTAAACCGTATTGCAAAAGCAAACAAACAAGCAAAAAAATCAGCAACAAACAGATAGATGACCGCTTTCGCTACTTTATTAAATAAAAATTCTAATATGAACTATAACCTGATTTTTTTTGTCTGTCCCACGTATAAGCATATCTTACATAATTCATAACCGCTTTTATTCGGGTCCAAAACTGGTCCCAAAACTAACGTCCGGCTCGAGATGGCATCTGACGGAGAACAGCGTGCTCAATTACCAGACGTCTAGCCACCCGACGGCCATCTCACGATAAGCGAAATACTCCATTTCTGCAGATGTTAAATTGAGTTACAAATACTGTGCTCAGTTGTTGGTTAACCCTTTGACTACTACACTGTGCAATCTAGCATTTCTCAAATCCAGTTTATATTGATATCCATTTATTTCAGTTATTTTGAATAGTAAATATGAATGTAAATCAGGCTATTGATCTATACTTAAAAGCAAGTAATGGAGGAACAAAACCCGTAACTGATGGAGCAGTAACGAGTTAATAGCAATGCTGTTTCAGTACTGAAGGGGTTAACAGGAAGTTGAGCAAGATGCACTTTCAAACTCATAAACTGCAGGTATACTGAATCAAGCCTGTACTGTGTCTGTTTTGACTCAGTGCACGAGGTTTGTCTTTCCTCCAGCTGTCTCAAGACGGGGTGTCCCTACCCGTCAGACAGACTTCTCTCATTCTCGCCTATTGGGGGAGGTCTAGTTTAACTCAACAGTTCACGTCTCGTACCAAAACCGAAACAAATCAGGTTTGACTCCGTGTGTCACCATTCCAAGCGGCCAGGAAGTGTTTCAAATTCCGCCATATTCATACAAAACTTTGTGTTTGCGAGCTCAAATGCCGCAAGTTGTCCGTCTGTTGGTACTTTTCGTTAAATCTAGATCGTCATGGAATGCTCCGACACTGTAAGTCCAAATCTGAAGTCGTCACGATAATTATAATGGTACTGTCGAGTCTTTTTTTTTTTTTTTCAGAATACATTTTTTCCGACATCAGGAGCTAAGGTAAATCATTAAATTGAAGGGGAAAGGCTAGACGAGGACAAGGAGAGGGGGGGGGGGGGCGTTTCAGTGTAGAAGATGAACGTTTGTCTTGGTCACTGAATCTGTTCTGCTGGTATGTCAACATTATCTGTTCGCTGTTTTGCATTTCCAAAGTCGCACTATTTAGCCTCTCACAGCGGTCTACACGGTTTGCCTGATCTATGATGAGGTTATCCTTATGGTGTGTTGTCAAGCTTTCCTGATGTATTTGATTGTCTTTTTTTGATGGTCTTTATGCACGGGTAATATGATTTCAGAAAACAAAGGACGGAATAAATCTTATTTTCACAGAGGGAAAACCTACAGCGCCGTTGAAGCAAGTTTTATTTGCTTTTCGTACCTGAGTAATCGATCTGGTCCAGGAAGAGAGAGAAAGAGATCGCGGCGCTCTATGACAAATGTATTTTTGATTCCAGGCAAACTCAGCTGGTCGTTCCAGACATTAACCCGATTTTTGCTTTTCCAGAGCGCGCAACTGTTCATGAGTGGGGTGGTGTGGGATATGAGGAGGGGCGGGGGGGGGGGGGGGAGAGAAATTGAGACGGGTCGAGTGATGTGTGCCACTGCCAGGCCTGATTCTGTAGGCCCTGGAAACTTCTTTCTTTTTTTTAATTGGTTGTCTTCCTGAAGGGGAGGTCACCGTTAATAGCTTTGGCAAAGTCACGAGTCATAAATAACGTAAAGTGTTTAATTTGTATTTGGTGTTATGTTGTACGGACCGCGACATTTCTGTGTCCACAAAGGGGGTCGTCCATAAGTATGTACACTCCGAATTTTTTGGAGCGGGGGTGTGGGAGGTCTTGGGGAGCGTAACTATGCTTTTCAGTCATGGTAGTAAATTCGAAAAACTATAAATATATAATATAGTCTTCAACAATAATGAGTTTGCATGAATACGTTAAAACTCGATGATAGACTATGTAGTTCATGAAAGAATGCTGTTACAAGTACGTACGTCTCCCAAGATTTTTTGCGCTAGGGATACGTATCGTATTTTAAGGCCTTTCTATGTCTCCAGAACTAGAGACCTCCTCCCGAAAATCCCGAAATTCTCCTAACAGCGGCTTTAATTCATTATCCTTTCAGATTTTCTCTTTGTTTTCCTTCTGTTCCTTGGTTGCAAGGCTAGGGGGTCAGGGTTAGGGATTCGATAAGGTTTAGGGTTGAGGATAAGGACGGGGCTAGGGATAGGTAAAGCATACGTACGCGCCTCTAGTGCAAAACACTTGGAGTGCGTACGTACTTAGAATAACAGCCTTCATGAAACAGTCAAACAGTCTATAGGTAGGATGGGTATATCCGCCATCTTTGGTGTAAGGACCCACACATCACCATGGCGCGTTGGCTGATTTGCACTGCCAGCACGGGAGGCGTCGGGAATCCAACATTCGGCGAGGTAAAAGTATTTCGCTACAGTAAACAATGGCACGTGTATTCATGTTCAATGGGAGACATTCGGTCAATTCTTTCACTTCCTTTCCCTTGTTTACAGGGATGGTATGGAATTTGACCAGCTTGGATCCATCCTTTGCCACCCCTGTCAAAGTTTTAGAACATCAAATCTAATTATCAACATTCACCATTTAAATGGCATTTCGCTGGCGAGGGGTTTGGGGTGGGGCGGAAACGAAAAGCATACACTAGGGCCAGTGGGTAGAAAATCCCCCAAATCGAGGATATCTACGTTATTGATGTCTTGCTTCTCATTTTGTTTGTTTGTTTGTTTGTTTTTTTAATTGAAATTTTGCACTTAAATAGAAAGTGTTGGGAAGGCGGTTATCTTGTCTGACGAACGCACTTGCCAGCTCATCAAATAAGCAAAACCAATCCACGATTTTTGGTGAATCCATGTATACTGCATCTGTATCTAGTCTCTATTCACTCCATGAATGTAATCGCCACAGAAGAAAGTGTTCTTGTCACAAAACGTAAACCGTAAATCCAAGTGAATCTGTGCGACACAACATGAAACACCATTTTAAACCAGTGATAAGCAAAAGAAAAAGAAAGCCTCTGTACCACACTCAAGTGGCTGCAAATTCCCAACAGGGTTACTCTGTATTATCGAGTGAGAAAACCTCAATGAGACTTTCACATTCGATGCGTTTTGAAGGGGAAAAAATGGTAATTTTTGCCTACTTGTAAAAAGGGTAGTAGAGTCGATCGATTATTTATTATATTCCTTTGGTTTTATGATGATCTGTTTAATCGATCAGTTCAGCTTTCAAGTTCTTTGGTAAAAAAAAAATAATCAGAACGGACACGCACACGTTTATGAGCGGTTAAGTTGTTTGAAGCGGCGTGAAACACATTAATATCAAGTTTAGTTTTTCCCCGATTAAGTTGGTTTCTCTGAGTCAAAAAACCGGGGCAGATTCCGAGAAATCAACATTAAAGGGTGAAGTCTGGCTGGGGGTCATCTATAAAGCACTTAGGGTCGATATTGGCGATTTTTGACCCATCCTCCTCCCCATATACGCTTATCATACGCTTGGCTTCACCCCCCCCCCCCACAACACACAAACAACCCCTTGTACGAGCATACGGACCTTAAAATGTTGCATGTCCATGATGAACCCTCGACATTCTGAGACTTTAAATGACATTTTGCGAGGGCAATTTGACTGTTCCATAAGAAACATAGCCTGTATTTGAGTTTATTGAGGAAAGAAATGAAACCAAACTTCTTAGTTATCGTAACCGAAAAGCGCGCCACAGACCCGCCCCCACTCCAGGTACACTTTTTATCCCCAGGGGGCTATCCCACCCCCTCGTCCGGCCCCTCCGAACAAACGTACTTTATGAAAGGTCCCTTGAGCGGATTCATGATACAGCCATCGATATGTGTAAAGAAAGGATTATACGTTGTTGTATGGATTGACATCATCGGATCTATCTGTGATGTTTACTGTAAATCTGCCATCAGTCTGATCACTGCCATTACTGATCCTCATGTCGTTTCCCTGTCTTTGATGAAGATTATATGGCATGCAAGATTGATGCTGTATGGTTTAGAAGTTAATCCAGTGCAGTCCGTACTGCAGTTATAAAGACGTCTTTCCGGAAACAAATCTTTATAATGTATAATGTTATGCTAGCAATATATCGGCAATCTTGTGGACATTGCAGCCAATGGCGGATCAAGTGTGGGGGGAGGAATTCGTGAAGGAACCAGCCGCCCTCCCTTCCGCCGCTCCGCTGTACCCGGTACAGTACATACTCCCCCCCCCCCACCCCCCACCCCACCACCTCCCCTCCATCCACCCCGTTCACTGTCTGCCCATTTTTTTCTTTTTTACTATTCATTACTGTCTCTCTCCCTCTCCTCTCTCTCTTACTCTCTCTCGTTTTCTTCACACTCACTCTCTCTGTGTCTCTCTTCTTCTCGTTCTGCTCATTTCCTTCTCTGACTTTCTCCTGCCTTATCCATTTGTTTCTCTGTCGCCCTCTTTCTCTTCCTGCCTCTCATTTTCTCTCCATCTCCCCCACCCTCTTTCTCCAAATTCGAGTGCCCCACCCCTTCTCAAGATCCATTATTGACTGTAGCATTATGTTAGATAATCTGCAGGATTTAAACGCAGAGATACGTTGTATTCAAGTACTTCGTCCCCCTGAAAGTGAAACCATTCTTACCTATTCTCACGTTCTCTTCTGTATAACAGTTATAGCCTTACAGACATCATCTTAAGTTATAACATGACCATCTTATGCACGAATCAAATACTTTTGAATCAACAAAATCATCAACTCTAACCTTGAACTGAAAGTTTGGAGGAGATTGAACAGGAACACCCGCAGCGACATCAAGACGGATGCGGTCCCTCTGGAACTACAATAACATTCTTTATGACAGCAACAGAGCAACACTCGCCGCAACCAACACTTAAAGAGATAGACATTTAGTCAGCTGGGACTGATTCTCCACAACAGACACAACACGATATGACATTTCAGATAAGCGGTAAGAGATAAAGGCTGTATAATCTGCTGAGTTCTCAGCCCAGCCAAATTCTCAAACAGAAGGCGCTTCACTCCCTGGCAGTGGCCTGTAGAGGTTTGGTGGTGCCCTTGGCAAACTCTTTGATTCTTTGCCCCAAGATTTACGTGTAGTATCTAGTACTGAGAAATGTAAGAAAGTAAGACGTTTTAAATAGGTAAAACAGATGAAAAAGAAACTGTAGATTTAAGCGAACTCTGCAGCGCTAATAGATTTCATAGATTTACCGCTCACCTATATTATCTTAATCAGCATTACGTACAGTATTTACGTGTAACAGTTCCTCTACTCTGGTCTCACTTATTGAAACACGTATCCACATCCCCACCAGCTTGTGAGACTAGAGGGCAGCTTGTACAACGAAATTAATAGCGAGAATTTCAAATTTCAAAATACTAAATTTTAATTTCAATCTTTGATTGGATGACCCCTGAAATGCAGTCCTGGGGCCGTCGCCCCCTCTCTCTCTCTCTTTCTGCACACCACTGCTCCCACGGGAAGAATTTTAAATCTAAGGGGAAGATTTTAACCTGGGGAGGAACTTCAGTCAGATGATGAACAAACTGGGAAAGAATGTACTGCCTTCACCGTATATTGTATACGTACCCAGTAAAACTCAAATAGAAATTTTATGATTCATGGAAATATGGGTTTCTTTTTTCATTTGGCTGCAATTAATACTGAAATTTAGTTCCATAAATTGTTTGAATAATGAGCACTGTAAAAGTATGTATAATTGTGAAGGCAATGATGATGACACTTTAAAATAGGGGAGGGATTAAGGAAACCTGGGGTCATAAAGGGAGGGTGGGGGTGGGGGGATGGGGGGGGGTGGGTGGGACTCTGGGAACTCCTGGTTTGGATAAAGGCAAGGAAGTGCAGATTTAGACCGAATACGACCCATACAACCAAAATCTCCGGGAGCCTAGTTGGGAGTAGATTCAGGCCGAATACGACCTATACAACCCGGGTCTCCGGGAGCCCAGTTTGGGAGTAGATTTAGGCCCAATACGGCCTATTCAACCCAGATCTCCGTGAGCCTAGTTGGAAGTGTTGATTTAGGCCCAATACGGCCTATACAACCCGGATCTCCGGGAGCCTAGTTGGAAGTGTTGATTTAGGCCCAATACGGCCTATACAACCCGGATCTCCGTGAGCCTAGTTGGAAGTGTTGATTTAGGCCCAATACGGCCTATACAACCCGGATCTCCGTGAGCCTAGTTGGAAGTGTTGATTTAGGCCCAATACGGCCTATACAACCCGGATCTCCGTGAGCCTAGTTGGAAGTGTTGATTTAGGCCCAATACGGCCTATACAACCCGGATCTCCGGTGCTGTGGTATTTGGGCCGAAGGTATTTTATTCCAAAACGATCTCGCCATAATCGACGCATCTGTTGCTGCGACTCGATTTCTTCAAGACAGTGAGATTTGAGAAGATCACGTCTTGTGCTTCGTCTTCTTGAAGGACCTTTTATATTGTTGGAATATTGACTCAAACTTAATAGTCCACTGCTTGAAAATTGCCTGTACGTTGATTAGAGGCTGTGCTATTTAAGCCGATACTTCTACTATCGGCCCAAATAACCCGGAACCAGGGTTTTTGGTGCTATTTAGGCCGTATTCGGCCCAAATATTCCTCTACTTTGCTAACCATCGAATCGCCTATCAATTCCTCCTCTCACCCTTTCTGAACATCTGTCATTCCACGTCCTCTCTTCCTTCCGTTCTGTTCAGCCTTTCTGTTTTTCCATCCATCTCCGCACATTCCCACCTTTACTGTCTTTCGATTTCACAGTTCTCGACTTTATTCTCACCAGTCTCGTCCACCTCTTTCTCTCTCTCTCTCTTTCTCTTTTCTCTCCCCCCTCACATGTTTTCCTTCGCCATTGTTTAGCCGCTTCTCCCATCATTTTTCCTGCAAAGTGTTCACTCTTCGCCCTCCTCCTATGTTATTACGCACATCCTAGGGTAATCCAATAAAACGATAACTCCAAAACTGGTGTGACGCACGGAGGTCTCATTAATTCTGCACTGATTCACTTGAAGCTTTCAATACAATTTACTTACAGACGGAAGATGATGCTTTGGAAGTTTGTCCAAGATGTTTTAGAAAAATAATTTCTTGACAATTTTGTTTTCCACTGGTCCGTGTTTAAGAAAACAAACAACAAAAGACAATAATGGCGGTAAGTAGGAGACTGTTTGACACACGTGTAATTTGGTGCAATTTTCGTGCACGATAGGAAAACCTAGGAGCAAGGACAGATAGGCAGATCTAGCTTTATAGAATCTATCATAGAGACAGAGAGAGAGAGTGAGAGAGAGAGGGGAGAGAGAGGGGAGAGAGAGAGAGAGAGAGAGAGAGAGAGAGAGAGAGAGAGGGAGAGAGAGAGAGGGAGAGAGAGAGAGAGGGAGAGAGAGACAGACAGACAGACAGACTGATAGACAGACAAACAGACAGACAGACAGAGGGACAGACAGACAGAGAGACAGAGAGAGCAGGAAGACAGAGAGAGAGAGAGAGAGAGAGAGAGAGAGAGAGAGAGAGAGAGAGAGAGAGAGAGAGAGAGAGAGAGAGGGTTGGAGCAGGGAGGCGAAGAGAGAATGGAAGCAGGTTTATACCAGGCAATACCGGACACCTCGGCTAGAGACTGTATGCTTCGTTCACTAGTGCAAATCTATGGTATGCTTTCAAAATATTTTATCACAAAACGACCTTGGTAAACCCATCCTGTCCCGTAACTTTCAAACCTTGCCCACGGTGAAGAACCAAACTGTACTCACTCATTATCATTGTTTGGGTTTTGATATCGTTGGGTTACCGGCTGGGCCAGATCATTTCTAGACATTTGAAAAATGAGAAATCTGATCTTTCATGTCATCTGTCTGTCAGTGGCAGTGGAAAACAACCCGGATTCGATTCTGTCTAGATTTTTCGTCATGGCTATTACAGACACAGGAATGGAAGTGGATGTTAACCATGTTGTACCTTTGTGTGCGTATGGCACGAGATAGGAAATGAACGGTGGATAGATAGATAGATAGATAGATAGATAGATAGATAGATAGATAGATAGATAGATAGATAGATAGATAGATAGATAGATAGATAGATAGATAGATAGATAGATAGATAGATAGATAGATAGATAGATAGATGGATAGATAATATAGATAGATAGATAGATAGATAGACAGACAGACAGACAGACAGACAGACAGACAGACAGACAGACAGACAGGCAGGCAGACAGACAGACATACAGACAGATAGATAGATAGATAGATAGATAGAGAGATAGATAGATAGATAGATAGATAGATAGATAGATAGATAGATAGATAGATAGATAGATAACTAGTTAGACAGACAGACAGACAGACAGGCAGGCAGACAGACAGACAGATAGGTAGATAGACAGATATATAGATAGATAGATAGACAGACAGACAGACAGATAGACAGACAGACAAATAGATAGATAGATAGATAGATAGATAGATAGATAGATAGATAGATAGATAGATAGATAGATAGATAGATAGATAGATAGATAGTGTCACGATCACGTGCGTGAAGATGGTCACGACCACGTGTGTGATGAGTACCTAACTTATTTACCTTTCAAACCCAGCTAACAAGCCAAGCAAGCAGACCAGCGATCAACGGACACATGGAGTGAGATTTAAATTAAACGATATTTAATTATAAATGCATGACAAAACTTATGTCAAAACATTCAACTCATGATAATCACATACATAATCACAAAAACAGAGATACTTCAAATTTACTCTTGGGGATCATGGCTATTATCTATTCCCCGTTTCACATCTAGATCTAATCCCTCTGTCTATAAACTTAACTACGTATACTTAATAGTCTCTGTCAACAGCTGCCCTCCTCGTTGATGCAGTTTCACGTCTCCAGAGTTCACACAATCCTTTCTAGATCTTTAATTTCGACGATAAAAGGGGAAACAGACGCCCCTGGCTTCACACAAATAAGAACACACAGTTCACACCCGCCATCGTAGATTACGGGTTCTCAACATCCCGTCCTCAAGACTCTTCAACTTGCAAACACACAGCACACCGACGGTTCACACCCGTCATCGTAGATTCACGAGCTTCTGATGGGTTCCCATCCTATCATCAGAACTCCTCAACTTCTGGTCCCCATGGCACGACCTTCCACTGGTCGCCCGGACCGATAAATTCTTCTTATTGGGAAATAAATGTGAACATCATGGATCCCTCACACACCTAACACTTCTGGTCCCCACTGGCACGACCTTCCACTTGTCGCCCGGACCGATAAATTCTGCGTCTTCCTTTAGGAATGAATAACTTTGGGAACCTCATAGATCCCTCACATACTTAACACCCCTGGTCCCCATGGCACGACCTTCCACCTGTCGCCCGGACCACTTCTCGCTGCGGCTTCCTTTAGGAATGAATAACTTGGGAACCACGTGTGTTTTGAGGTCTTTATTTTAGGAGGTTCGCTGCCCTTGGCATTTACACCTCACTTTACTTGTTTTATTATTTCTTGTTCTGGCGGGGGGGGGGGGGGGTGGGGGGGGGAGATGATATGGATAAATTTTAAATCTATTAATTTCAATTTTGCCCGGGCAGCGGCCTTTCGGCCTGCTCTTTACGATTTCCAACTGCCAAGGTATCTTTAACGTGCGCAACGTGCACACGGGCCCTCCGAATTTTTTCGTCCTTATCCGAGAAGACTAGGTACTCGATCCTACCCCCCAATAGGACCAGGGACTTCAAAATATGAGAAAAATCCAATTTCCAAGAACTACTCGATCCTACCCCCCCAATAGGACCAGGGACTTGAAAATATGAGAAAAATCCACTTTCCAACATGCCTGCACTGCCCGGGTTTAGAACCCGGGACCCTTGGCATGAGAGGCGAGCACCTTGCCTCTAGACCACCTTGTCCCCGGGAACCACGTGTGTCGAGCTTCTCCTCTACTTATACTCCCGAGGTTTTGGCACACGCGACTAGTTTAAAGCGAGTCTTGTGTATCTATCCACGCTCGTCAACAATGTTAAAAACCGTGTTTTCCCCTGCTAAGCTCACCCCCCCTAGACTCGTGGCGCACAAGGCCACCGACCTTCCTCGTGATAGTAATCTTTCATGCTAGTCAACAACTTAAAAACTCCCCTTCTCCCCTACTAAGTTTACCCCCTCTATACTCGTGGCGTACAAGGTCATCAACCTTAATCGTGACAATAGATAGATAGATAGTTAGATAGATAGATAGATAGATAGATAGATAGATAAATTTAGTTTCAACGGCAAAAAGGTATCAACAAGACACCTCGTTGCCTGTGGGAGTGGCGCGGTTACGTTTTCCTACAGTTATACTGACTCCAACACGGCTCACTGTTACACTGAAGGCAGTGTCATGGTGTACAAGATCTTCCTGGAGCGATGAGCAGGCTGAGAGGAGACGTTCTTTCCCTTAAATTCACAACCTCATGTTCAGAATTTCCCAGCAATGGAAAAAATAAGCGAGAAAGCGATGACACAATCGCATGAGCAATTATGAACAAGCGATGGGGATTCGAACCTGGGACATTTCGGGCAACGACATAATCACTGGACTACTGTGCCTTGGAAAAGCAACTGCCTGGCAGCCAGTGTAGCATCGTCTGTCCAGGACTAGTTTTTGTTGGGATGATGAACAAAAATTGAAACTGGAAGATAGAATTGAAGTGTTTCGTGAACAGTTCTAAACTGATACACAAAGCTAAACCTGCACAGAAGGCTTGTTGTCTTGATGTAGTCTGTTAGGGTCTTGGGGATGTTATGACTGCACGAGAGGCAGCTAACTCACACTCAGACACAACCACACAAGAAAAGTATTAAATAACTAGAGCGTATATCTATGTCAGGCCGGTCAGGCCATCTTATTATTTAAATATTAATAAACAAAACAAAAGACAATAGAGGTATAAAGCAATAAATTCTAATTACTAACTTAATCTATGATATTCATGTAACTATGGTTCCTTATTGGATGTACTGCAATCAATAGCAAATGGGTATATTATACGAAACTAGATATCAATCTAAAGTGACAGTTGAGTCGCCACTGGCCAGTCACCAGGCAAACTCTCCCTAAATCATATGGGCTTGAATGTTAGGAGAGCCCAGTACGTTCAAAGCTTACAGAAAAGCACACTTCGGCTTGTAGGTAATTAAGCAGTTGCAAAAGACTATATATATATATATGCACAATCACTATTCACTTCATCAACAATGTGCTATATTACTTCAATCATACTATGGAGATAGATCTATAATACGGGCCACTCGTTCGTCGAGTGCCAGCTGGGGTTTCCTTAGACTTCCTATGAGGCTATGGTTCTCTCTCTATCTCTGAACTTCTATTATGCTTAGACAAATAAGATATGTTACCGTTGGTCACGCCTACTGGTAGGCGCGAACATCAAAAGAGCGCAGCGTGGGCTTTTAAAGGTCAGCCCACTCCATGGAGCTATTAATAACACTGGAGTCCGTACAGCTGATTTCATGCGTGCGCATTAGAAGGCGATAGTCGCCATCTTGTATAGGGCAAGCACGGACTGCGCCTCAGCGTTTACACATCCGTGGCACTACAGTTTCTGCTTTCTACCTTCCCTTTCCTTTTCCTCTGCTAACTCCTTCTTTCTTTTCCTCTGCTCCTGTACCTTCTGTTTCTTCTCTACCTTCTTTCTTTCCTGCTTTAAAAGGAGGGAGAACTGTTCTCATTCAATTTAAGTCAATGAATTTACTATATATAAAACTAGACCTAAATAGCCTATGTATTTGGATTTTACCACAGTATTATTCTTTGTTTCTCATTAAATTCAGTTGTTTACTATTAGTTGGTGTGCCCTGGCTCTTTTGAACTCTTGTTTTGAATACATCATGTAATCATAATAATAAACAATAATGGTGCTAGTGATCCCAGTTGATGCACATACAACACTGATGTCACAATGCAATTACCAGTGACCGCACCTCATGCAAGGTGTCAGATGAATGCATGTCAGTGCCATATGTGCATAATCATACTCGTAATACCCAGAAAACATTTTTTTAAAAATGAAAATCCACCCGAAGTAGAATGTCCAGAGCACTTCTTACACCAGACCACTAAATGGAGAAATCTGTAGGGTCACATATTTACCTTTGAACTCAAGACGGAAGTTGTGCGAACACAAAACTTGGGAAAGTTATCCAAGGCAAAATACAAGCTTAAACAGCAGTCATATGCTATGTGATGTTGTGATCTCTTGATAAGAACGTCACAAAACGTGGATTGGTCACAAAAACACTGGTAAATGAAACTGTATGGAAAAACAAATATTGGCCGCATCAACGTGCTGATTGCACCTAGTGCATTGTCTATAGATCTAGATTCACTAGGTGAGAGATTGACCTGTAGCCCTAGGAATTTATACATTTTTGTTTGGAAAAGCTCTGGAATGCACAATCCAGCTGTGCTCAAACCTCTGAATAACTAGGCTAAGGATCTTCTGATTTTTAGATATATATATACTTGACTGAGTGAGTACAACCAAGTTTGTAGGTTAAGATGTTCTCCTTCTTGGCTATCCAGATCATTTGCTACATCTCGGCCTATGATTTACATATATTATTATAATTATGCCTCTCTCGCACAAACACACACACACACACACACACACACACACACACACACACACACACACACACACACACACACACACACACACACACACACACACACACACGCACGCACGCACGCACGCACGCACGCACGCACGCACGCACGCACGCACGCACGCACGCACGCACGCACGCACGCACGCACGCACGCACGCACGCACGCACGCACGCACGCACGCACGCACGCACGCACGCACGCACGCACGCACGCACGCACGCACGCACGCACGCACGCACGCACGCACGCACGCACGCACGCACGCACGCACGCACGCACGCACGCACGCACGCACGCACGCACGCACGCACGCACGCACGCACGCACGCACGCACGCACGCACGCACGCACGCACGCACGCACGCACGCACGCACGCACGCACGCACGCACGCACGCACGCACGCACGCACGCACGCACGCACGCACGCACGCACGCACGCACGCACGCACGCACGCACGCACGCACGCACGCACGCACGCACGCACGCACGCACGCACGCACGCACGCACGCACGCACGCACGCACGCACGCACGCACGCACGCACGCACGCACGCACGCACGCACGCACGCACGCACGCACGCACGCACGCACGCACGCACGCACGCACGCACGCACGCACGCACGCACGCACGCACGCACGCACGCACGCACGCACGCACGCGCGCACGCGCGCACGCACGCGCGCACGCGCGCACGCGCGCACGCACGCGCACACACACACACACACACACACACACACACACACTCACACACACACACACACACACACACACACACACACACACACCAGCTCCTGGATCTTAATGGGTCTATGGCAAAACCAAATTTCCCTCAGTTCTTTAGCATGGTTTTTTTGTGTGTGTGTGTTTTCTATAATTGTTATGGCTACACCCTCTCATTATTGGTTATCTGAGAGAAACTGACTTGTAAAGTTTCCTCTGTCCACACGCTGATTTTTTTTTCTTTTAACATGACTCATCATGAGCTAAACTAACATGCGGTAAAAAGAGTACCACACAGTTCCCTTCCCTTTTACTTCTAAACGATTGACCAATTAATAAAAATACCATAATATAAAAACAGCATAAATCATAAATTTGTATTTATTATCAAACACTTTAAAAGAAAATAATACAAGTATATGATAATCCGTAAATAACATAAATGTTATTATTTCTGTTTGTTATCTTTTAATTTTGATCACCACCGTGAAAAGAGAAAAAAACGCGCTGACTAAGCCCTATCTATTACATACAATAGTGTACTGGGCGGGCCTTGCGCTGCCGTACCTTGCCCTACTTTTCCCGCCATCTTGGGGTTTCAATAGTGCGCGGCTCGCAGGGCAAGCGAAGAGGGCTGTGCGCACTCCAGTGTTATTAGTACCTCCATGGCCCACTCAGACCTTTCTTTCAAGCGCTCAGTCAGTCCGATTAGCAAGGACTTCTAGTCTTCAGATCACACAGTTCAGGTACTGGCCAACCGGAGATACTTCACGACACGATGCTTCTGCTCGTCTGTATTCAGTGAATCTGAACGTTACACGATGTTTTATACTATCCAACTACCCAGCAGTGCTAGTCCGCTGGCCCAATTAGTTCAGCAATCTCATTGGCCGAAACCTCCCACCATTTTAATTGTAGTAATACGTCTGCACTATTCTACCAGCCAGTTAACGTGCAAAAACTTGTCTAGTCATACTTAACAATGTCAACTATCCCCTACTTGTTTCACCCCTACTCCATTACTTATTAATCACGAACATTAAAACCGACAAGCGTGAATCTAACAGTTTAACTTTACATTTATTTACTCACCAACTATAATTCGCGAGGACCGTTCAAGGCCACCAGCCAATTTCTCATGGCCCTGGTAAAAAAACCACTCACGCTCTGCGTGAGATCTAACAACATCCGAATCATGACATAGTCCTGTCTTACTTTCATATTCCCGTTGACCCTGGAATGAACCCGTGTCTTGCACGTGAGCCCATCTTCAATCAGTCGCTTAGATTAAAAAAAAATACGGCGCAACTGCCCAAGAGTTTAAAATTAAAAGTGAAATTGGAAGCTATTGGACCTTTTCACTGGATACATCGTTATATTTGATTTTGTAAAATCCTACGACTTTTCGTTGAAGAAAATAAATAAAACCAAGCCATTTAATCTATTACCACAATATGAAAAGCGCATGTGCGCTATCCAGTAACTTTTCTCATCTTCAGGTAGGTTTTTCATACGCTTTGGCCAATCTTATCTCTCTTCTGAGTGCACGAACTTTACAGATGCCCCCCTCCCCACCCTTCCCAGAGAGAAAAGCGTGTGTGAGGACAGTAATAATGTCGTCACTAACATCCACACAGTCAGCAAACAGGAGCATTTAGGCGCAAGTGATGTCTGTACAGTGTGAGCGATGCACGCACGCGATAGGCGACTGATCAAAGCTTTTTACGCTGAGGAAAGTGATAGCTCGCCCCTTGTTCGTGATGTGGAATCTTTGTCAAAGACAAGACTGAGATAATTAATGAATGACCTAATTGTAGATGTACGTGTGTGTGTGAGAGCATATACTATCTCGGCAGATTTACATGACAGATACTTGTGTGTCAAAATATGGTAGAAAGAAAAAAAAGTTGTATGTAGCAAAGCCTCGCACAAGAAATAATACCGACTTTTCTTCAAGGCTTGCTGCGATCCCACAGTTTTTCTGTGATTTTAATACTATTTCATCAATGATAATAGAGCCATGTGGTACGGGTCGGTATACGGGAGCACGGGACGATTCAGGACAGGCAAAAGCCCAAAGTCTAGATCAGTGTTTTAGCTACACAAACTCTTTCTGTCCTCGCGAAAGAAAAATAATATGTTATGATTCGTCTACACTTCTTCCTTCACATCTCATCTTCTTTGTTCTTTCATTCTCTCAACAGCTGACAGACAACGACAACCTGTTGACCAGATCAGCGTTTTCAACTATGCAAAATCTTCCCATCCTCGCCAAAGACAAATCTAATGCTCCAGTAAAATGTTCCCATCAGTGGAAATTAAGGAAAACAAGTGAACGACTTCGATTTTTCCAGTATTGTTATTTTCTATCTCGTAACACTCTCGAGTCATTAAAACTCAGGGGTCGCTTAGAGATCAGATAAACGATTGGATCGATACTCAGTGAGCGACTGCGGTTGAAGTCATCTCTTGCATGTCCGAACGTTCACGACTGAGAGTCTACAGTCAGCTGACTTTGAAGTTGTCCTTGCCCCACAGGGAGACGTTTGTCGGCAGCTTTAATAAGTCACCCGGCGGAGAGGATGTTTGATCTTTATAATTCAATATTCTGTGTGTCTGCGTGAATGTGTGTACGTGTGTGTGTGTGGAGCAGCTCTTGTTTAAAGGCCTGAACAAACCACGGGGAGAGGAGATGATTAATCTTCAAGATTCAATATTTTTATGTGCCTGCACCTCGTGTATTCGCGCGTGTGTATTTGCGTGTATGTGCATGCGTGCGTGTGTTCTGTTGGTTTTTTTTTGGTTGTTTTTTAAGTTTATGAAGTAGAACTATGATCAGCGCCGGCCAGCTCTTTACTTTTTCGAAGTGCATATCCGTACAACATGTTGTGCACACAATTCGATGACGTGGGCTGGGGTAGCTCTAACTGATTGGTCTAAAATGCAAGCGCTCTTCTATGGATGAAGAAGATTCTTTCGCACTGTGTGTTCTACGTCATCGAATTGTGTGCACACCCTGTTGTACGGATATGCGCTTCCTTACTTTTTCTCCTGCGGCTTATACCTTGGCTCCTGACTATTTTAATTATTCGAAATTGTTTTCATTTTAATCTTGATGTTGCCGAGGCAAGACTTCCGGTGAGAGTCGTTACCTGTTGAGGCCTTTAACATCACATTGTGAATTTCAATAATGGTTGCCAAGCGAGCTCTCGAATTGTAGAAATGAAATCAAATGGCCAGTCAAAACCTGCGAGAGTAGCTGCAGTTTTTCAAGCAACTGATCGGCCCGTCCACCAGCTTCATCTGTATCATCCCATTCTGCACACCCTCTCCCCTCTCTCCCCTTATCGTCCATACCAACTACTTGACCAGTTAAAGAGGGAAGGGGGCGGTCTGTTTTGTAGCGGACGAAAGAGCGTAGGCCTTACATTAACAGGCATTCAATCCACACATACATTTAATTTAGTCATAGGATTTTTGCGCACTGACTACTGTTGGCACTGAACATTCTTGAAGGAAATGAGAAAATAAAGAAATGCAACATTGAAGGAGAACAAGAAAATTTAGAAATTTAAGCTCTCTGAGTCAAAGAGTTCAGTTTTAACAAATTGTATTATTCATGATACGACTGACTTGTATACACCGGCATAAAAGCTCCCAAGACAACACCAAGCCACAAAACCAAATCAAATCGTCCTTGTGGCACAGGAACTGATGTTATTCTTGGATGATTTTTTTCTTCTGCCTCTTTTTCTACATCTACCTCTTGTCCTTCTTCATCTACTACTTCCCCTTCTTCCTGTTTTATTCTTCTAATGAAGCGTGCAAAACAATGTGAAGTCAAGGTCGATAACCATTGAGCACTCATGCATGACCAGTCTCCCGGCCTCACCTTTATTTTTACCTGCAGTTCTGGAACCGGTCTCTCATTTAAAGCAGGCAAGGTAGTTTATTCTCAAGTGGCTGAGCAGGCAGCTGGAGTTCACGGAGGCTACTCACATAATAGTTGCTAAAAAGGCAACATTTGATTGTATTATTTCGCAACGTCTGGAGACAAAAATGGAGGCAAACCAGTCCTGACTCGGCGCGCTGTGAGCCTATTTTCACAGACCCGGGTTGTTCCATCAGTGTTGGCATCGAACCTGAATTGTGGAGGAAATACAGCCGTTACCCTTGAATATATCACAAAAACAGATTTTACGGGTTAAGAATCACTGCACTAAACAAACAAATCAAAAGCACCTATAAAAACTACAACAACAACAAACATATACGAACATGGAAAAAAACAACAACCTTCAAGCAAGAACAGTGATTCTTAAACTTGGCACTTGGTGCCCTGGGGAAGGATTTTAACCAGGGGAACAAGTTGGGAGGGATTTTAGTCAAAGGAGGAACATCAGAGTGTTCTCTGTACATTGTGTGTATCATATCAAATGAAATCCAGGAGTTGTATGATTTATTAAAATAAGGATTTCTTTTTCTCACATCACTGCAATTAATAATGAAATTTTATTTCATACTAATTGTTTCAAATTGTAAAAAAAATAATGGTGAAAAAATAATGAGATGCCAATTCAAAATGGCGGAAGGATTGGGAAAATCTTGGATGGGAAGGGAAGGAATGTGGCCTGGGACTCTGAGAATCCCTGCCCTAGCCAAACGATTGATACAATCTATCAATGTCAATCACACCAAAGCGGTGAGTTGTCACAGCCGACAAAGGGGAATATTCTTCTTATTCTGCTAACTGCCCATAGCATTATTGTGCCCAGAAACAGCTCAAGGCTGTTCTGTCCCAAACTGGGGAAGCAGGACCGCCTGAACACCATCTTGGGCCCCTGGACAAAGCAATAGGTTGCGGCCCGCCCGGTTTCAAAAAACCAATGAAAATTTGCCATGCATGGGGCCCTCGTAACTCTTCGGGCTCCTGGGCAACTACCTAGTGTGTCTGTACGTTAAGACGGCTCTGTGGGAGAGTAATTGAGGAACCCTGGGATCGCAGATTGGCGGGGGGAGGGGGGGGGTGGCCTGGGACTCTGAGAATCACTGCTATAGAGATGCTTCTGGAATATCTGCCAAGAGCAACATTCACATGAACCCAGGGGAGTTGTTTATATCTCAGAAATAAAAGCATGTAAACTTGAGGAGGCAGCGCCTGGTAGTTCATTCATTCCGCAGTAAAAACACGGTCTATCAAACTCATAGATTTGCTGGCCCTATCATGAAACCGTACAAGTGTATCCGCAAAGCGATATCGCCACACTGGGGAAAGAGACAGTACACGGCTTCAACAAAATTTTACTGGAGACGAAAAAAAATAGTTCATGTTCCTCCGCGCTCTATTCCTTGCTCAGTTTCCATTTTGTGGAGACCAAAAGAAACTTTAAGTCATACAAAACCTAACCATAGATAAGAAGATAGAACATAAGTTTCCATAAAAATGTTCTTGAAAAGCGAACTTGACATGGATTGGCGCGTATGGTCTTTTCTTGTAGCATGGAAGTGAAGATGGCAAACGCAGCAGTTTTCTGCCAACTATTCCACAAACTCTTTGCAGGTTCTTCACCTTTTATTCTGTTTTTGTTGATATGAAGGGCATATTTTCAGATTTTTATAACTAAAATGTAATTAAGTTAGGGAGGACTGGATTTCATGTAAGGCCTGTACTACTTCGCACTTGTTTGTTTTCGTGATTGGGCCAGTGTTATCTTCCCCAGCTGTTGTTGTTTCAGAGGGTCTCGCATCGCATGGCTGGTTGTACACAGCAAACCTGGTGTTTTATAACTGCTCCACCCTACATTACCACAACGTCAGTAATGGGCCTGGTATCTACCTTGTGGATCTTCCCGTAGTTTGGTTCACTTGAAGGAATGAATTCGTTGAGGGAAGGAAACTACTCTTTTTTTTTCAATTCTCTTTAAAAAAACACCCAGCAAGGGGCCATCCATAAAGCAGGTGAGTTCGAGTTTGGCGATTTTTGAACTCACCCCTCCACCATGTACACTTTTCATGCTTTTGGCCTCAACCCCTCTCCCCTCCCCCTTTGTAGGAGGAACCTACGACCATTGAAATGTTGAATGTCTACAATAAGGACTTGATATTTGAAAACTTGAAGTGGCATTTTGCAGGAACAATTTCATGAGAAACTTACTTGACCTATGCAGTGTATTAAATGATTAAAAAAAATTTTTTTTTTGTTACAATCCTTTAATATATTTTCTTAAAAGAATAGTAAGAAAACTAAACATTTTAATTCATGAACGTAACAGAAAAAGAGCACGGAAGTTTTACAGACCCCCCCCCCCACCCCATGTACCTTTCTCATGAGTTAGGGACAACTGTTCCCCCTCCTCCCCCAATCGGGCTTCCTGAGCGTACATACTATATGGATGGCCCCTGATCTGGGTGGATTTTGGGTGGGGGTGGGTGGTGGTGGTGAGGAAAGAACAGCTGGAAACTGTTTCTGTGTTGAATAATGCTATAGATAGTTACAGTGTAAGAAGAATATATTCTCCCTTTGTCGGCTGTAGCAGCTCATCCGTTGCCCGTGACTGACATTGATAGATCTTTTGGCTAGGGCAGTGAGTTTCACAGTCCCAGGTCACATTCTTCCCTTTACCATAACAGGTTTACTCCATTCTCTCTCTCTCTCACTCTCGCTCGCCTCTCTCTCTCTCTCTCTCTCTCTCTCTCTCTCTCTCTCTCTCTCTCTCTCTCTCTCTCTCTCTCTCTCTCTCTCTCTCTCTCTCTCTCTCTCTCTAGCTCTCTCTCTCTCTCCCTCCTCCGTTTTGAATGTTATTTAGTAATTGTTTCACCATTATTCTTTTACAGTTTGAAACAATTAATCTGGAATAAATTTCTTTATTAATTGTAGTCACGTAGAAAACAACAACAACAACATGGAAATCCTTGATTCACTGGAACATAAAAAATGTATTTGATTTTCATTTGGTATTCTACATTGTGCACAGAGTACATTCTTTCCCACTTTGAACTTCCTCTTCTGATTGAAATTTCTACCCTGGTTGAAGTTCTTCACCTAGGAGCCAAGTACTCCACGTTTGAGAATCAGTCGGCGTGGATGATGAGGCGGGCTGGGAAGAGGGGATGATGTTCCAGGCGATAATCCAGGTGATGATGGTGGTGGTGGTGGTGGTAGAAATGGATTCTGCCAGATGCAGTGATAAGTGTGAGGTAGCGATGATGATGATGACGATAATGAGAATCGCTGAGAATGATCAAACGGACAGATGGGGTAGGGCAATGAAAAGAGACAGCTGAGATGGAAACTGTGTTAATGTCTCGGTGTTCTCTTTACTCCCCGAGTGCTGACAAAAAGGTTTAAAAAGCCACAGAAAATCTGTGAGGTGGCAGCGGGGCTGGGAAGAAAATTAAAATGGTGGCCAAAAAAAGAAAAAAAAAATGGGTGTTGCGAAGTCCCGCACTGAAAAATAACCAGAAGGAAACTATACAATTTTAAAAAAAAAAGTTTAGTCTTCAAACATCTTCACTTTTCCAATTGAAAGAATATTTGTGAACTGCATGATAGGAGAATTCGATCCATGTATTCTGAAAATTTTATTAGACAAACTTGATGAATAATACATGTTGACGATTTTACATTGAGATCGGGTGAACTCGAGATAGGCTTAACTTCGTTTTTATTTTTGTTCAGAATTTAAAGAAAAATATTTTAATATTCCGACTTTATTTCTCTCAAAACGGGGCACGGCGGTAGATTTTCTATTTGCTAATGAGTCTGTCCTTGTCATAAGAATTTGTGAGTGTAAGATTCTGTGTAATGATTCTAATTGAATGTCTTTAACATTAATTTTATCACGGTACTGTTTCCCCCAGACAAGAATTCAGGTCTGATTCCACTCGTTGATGGGAAACCTGGGTCAATGGGCTTGTAACTGGTGGCACACCGTCAGGTCTAGGTATTTTTTTTCAGTTTTAGTCTGAGATGTGGATTATGGAGTTAAAAGGAACCTCTGTCTTCACTACCACAGGCGCACCCAAATTGTCCTGAGGCAGCTGGCTGAAAGAGAGACTTCGCACGTTGAGTCAAAACCGATGCAAATCAGCCTAATAGTCCAGGTAGTGCTAGTCGTAGACATGGCCACGCTAAAGTGCAAGGAAATCCTACCTGTGCGAGAAAAAGCGAGCGGCATTCCATATACATGTGCGCATTTCTGTGAGAATTGAGTGTTACGTTACATGTGTGCACCATGTCACCACTGGGGAAAACACTCTGGCATCGAAAGTGCTTGGAAATATGCCTGTACACATGTACTAGAAAAAGCCACTGGCATTTCTTAGGCGATTTCCTGACGTGAGCACCTGTTCTTTATGGGAACAATAATTGTCAAAAGCGTCCTAACTCTAATTGGTTTCTTCAACAGTTTCTCGAATGTTCTATCATTGTTGATTTAAAGCACGTCTTTGGTATTGTCCCGTAAACTTTTCATGGCAGTATTTAAAAGTAACAGCTTAATAGTGCTGACTGCCATGTCACAGTGAATTGTGCCCAAAGAATGATCTAATTCTAATTTAATTGTTTTTGAAATGATTGACTTCAACTTAAAGAAACAAAATGCAGGCTGAGAGAAAAGACATGAAACAATTAATTTATTTCGTTCCACTGAAAGAGTGAAAGGCCCTGTACATGCCCAGGTTATCTCAGATTCCAACAAAAATGGAGGTACGCGACTCTGTTATTCGAAGAAATAATCAATAAGTTACAGCCTGTCCTAGCTGATCGCATAAGGACCAACTGTTTACGTAAAGAAAGGACATATCTATTTCTGTGAAGTAAGTGTAGGTTTCCTGTGTATAACGTTGCAACTGGAGAAAACACTCTCATTAGACTGGACGCACACATGCCACTTTCTTTCAGTCGCGTCGCTTTCTTTGAAATCCATGGCTGATGATTGGCGATACGTACACTTACGAGACACGCCCATGGGCATATTCCAGGGTCGATAGAAACATGAACCCTGAGCCTAAGTGCCCATCAACCGATCTTGACCTGCCGACTAATTTGATGGTGACGTCACGACTGTCAATTCCAATGCGACCTCGCTGTTCAGTCACCAGTGGGATCTCAGTGAAGTTCAATGTCGTATCGTGACAACCCAACTACTTGATCGCTCAAAGTCGGTTAGTGCGCGCTTAGGCTAAGACATGACTGCCACACGACAGAAAGTCGCCTATCTATTATAAAAAAAAAACTCGCTTTTTTTGTAAAAGCCGTAGCTCGGCTATCTGTGCACCAATCGAGCTCAAATTTTGCATACAAATTTCTTTTGATCTGAAGTTGATTCCTTGCTACACTCATTGCTGAACACTCTCCGTAAGTATTTTTTTGAACTACGCAAATTTGCATTTGTTCCAAATAAATACCATCCGGGCGTGAGTTTTTTTGTGGCATGACGTCACTGAATTTGCGGTCCACCGTGCGATCTCAACGCCCAGTTCCCCAAATTTGAAACCGTGCTTCCGATCCGAGTCCATCCATAACATTCGTGGTTCTTGCTGCACTTTGCTGTGCCAACGGTCAAGTAATGCTCCCTCCATTGCAGCCACCCCCAGACCTACTCACAACACTTTTCACTCCCCCCCCCCCCCCGCGAATTTCGCGGGTTCAATACTTGTATTATATATATGCACGCATAGTGCCACTCAAGTCTCCGCTTGCCATGTGTATACATGTGTGTGAGTGAGTGAAGGCGGATTTTGTGTTGTGTGCATATGAGTAGGTGAGGGTGAAGCTGCCTAACCGCGTGCATGACGTGCAGGGTGGCAGTGTAGCGTAGGAGAGGGAGAGAGAGAAACCACGAACTCGCCACGGTGATAATGGGACCTGATGAGACAGGGACGGGGGAAGAAAAAAAATGTATAACAAAAAGCTCGCCATTGACAGCTTAGACGTAGCGATAATGGAGCCGCTGTGAATTTATGTTTGGCTGCAGTTTGTTTTGTTTCTTTGGCAAGTGCTCTAAATTTTTGTTTTTCTTTGGATCAAAAGGACGAAGGCAGTGGGAAAAACACAAAGCGTTACGAATTGCTCGAGCGAAGTGGGAAGATTATAGAGAAGTATTTGGCTTTCGGGGGGTTAACAAATCCGTATGGAATAGAGTTTCTCATTCATCTGAAAAGTAATGAAACCAGCATATTACAAAGTGCTTGTGTCTGATCTTAGAGAAAATTGCTTCGTTTTTAGACACTAAACAAAACACACACACAAAAGAGTTAAACTGTGTTCTGTGCTTGCAATCTCCGCTGAGGAGAGGGATAAAACACCAAAAAAATCAACCACTGACCTCTCTTGTCTTAGGTTAAGCTTGAAGGTGATGCTTGTTTTTACTTCTTAAAGTCGTCAGATAACTACAGATTCAACGATATCGATAGTCAAACGAGTTCGATTTTCCTTTGATAACCCATGTGCACGCGAAACTATCTGGTTTTTCTTTTTTTTTGTTGGTATCTCTAGACTGCTTTTTTTCATTGTTATTTTATACAGGTTGTAATATAATGTTATCAATATGAATTACTTTTCTTTACTGGAATACTTGTCAAGATTGTGCAGTAATATTTATTGAACCCGATTCCATTTTTTTGTGGGTTTCATTTTCTCACTCCCCCTCCCCCTCCCCAATATATTCCTTAGCTAAGAAAAAGATTGCTTCAGTGTGACCCATTCTCGGAAAAACAGGGAATATGACGTGTAATTCGATTAGTTGGAATATTTCATTTTGGACCTTGGGCAGCAAGTGGAAAAATGAAACTTTTCCACGTACTTGACTATGAGAGTATAGGGGTATCTTAACTTAATACTTTGCAGAGAAGAGCCACAGCAAATACAAAATAAAATATAAAATATATATATGGAAAGCGTACTATTATTACAAACTGGTATGCTGATTTATTTCGGATGGACACACACTGTCATAGCGCAGGTTCCTCACCACAGTACAGAATGTGTAAATAAATAAAGTGAGTACTAATTATGGACGAATCCAATCCTACGATTCAACACTTCAAAATGAGCGGAACGGATAAACTGGACTGGTCCCATGAGGTAAGTGCAATATAGATTTATTGTAAATGAATAATAATTATGTACAATACAATATAAATCTATTATAAATACAATATTATCGTTTCCCTGTAATCGCCGATATTTATGCTCCGTGTAAAATCGCATAAATCTCTTTGAACAAAAAAGAAACATTGGTATCAAATGGGATCTGCACAAAATCACAATCCATGTTTGCAAGGCCGATCTCTTGTAGACTCCAATTCTGTCCTTCTTTCTGCACTTTCTTGGGCGTTTTCTTTTTCTTGTAAATGAGTCATACGCTAACTTTTTTTTTTATTTCCCCAGAATTTATTCCGTCGTGGCTTCTCTCCGCGTTATTTTTTCCTCTTGAAGTAGCTTCTTTCTTTCTTTAGTGACCTTCTCTCTCTCTCTCTCTCATTTCTATTATTCATTCAGGTATTGATTTGACTTTTTTTTCTTTCTCTTTTGTCCTTCTTTCTTTTGACTATGTTATCATTATTACTATTATTGTTATTTTATTATAATGTTCTTGCTTGTTTGTTTTTTTGTGATGGAAGCTGCATATAAAAGCGTTCAAGTATAAGGCTGGCTTTTTTTTTAGAAGCTTGGGATCACCTGCGAACACAATGTAGTCTTTGACTGAACGTTATAAGTAGCTCTGATAAATCTATTCTTAACGTATGGTCTTTGTTTCTCGGGTGCATCGGTCTGTTTTCTGGATTCAGATTTTTCCATATAATAATATTTCTGTTTCGTTGGAAGGAAAGCCTAATACTTAAGTCTACCCCCCCCCCCCTTTCCCTAAATATAACGCTAAATGGAGATAACTGTCACAGTGCTTTGGTTATCAGGTCGGGGCTATGTGAACATGTCAAAATGCTCACAATATGACTTTTGTTACATTATTTCTGGCTAACATCTGACAAAGTTACTGTGTCCATGCCGTCAACAGGAAGTTGTTTATTTTTTTTTTTTTAACCCTAACTCGTGAAAATTCACCGTGCAAAAACAAAATTCAGTTTGGCCTTATGGTAAAGTTACAACAACAACAACATTAGCAACTACAAAAACCAAAAAAAAAAAACAACAACAGAAAGTCTGTGAACTATTGTAAACTTCTTTTTAGTGTATCTACAACGGGGCTTTGCAAAGACACACGGTTTTTTTCTTTTCTTTCTCTCTCTCTTTTTTTTTTGGCCCTATTTTAAATTTGGTCATAAGATCCCAAACGAAAAAGACATTGTCTTGTAAAAAAAAAAAAAATGTATAATGTGTGTCAATGAATTTTGCCCAGATTGCGCGATTACATTATGGCGTATAAAATCGGACTGCTCACACTGGAACATTTTTATTTTCCGTTCTTCACTGGTCAATTATTGACGTCATTTCCAGCACTCACCCGCTGGCCTTACCACCATTTAATGTCACTGTAATCGCTGTCATAAACAACAATGTCAAAAATCGTGTCATTTCCTAACCCAATCAATTTATCGAACGATGTCGAGCCGCGAGAATCTGCGCGTGTAGCAAAGTTTTCATTTAAATGCGTTATGTCCCTTGATTGTCAGCACTCAAAATTTGACCTAATTACCTCTTCATATTACCCATGTCATAATTGGGAAAGACGCAAATAAAAACGTGCCAAGTAAAAAGTTCATACTATTGAGAAAAATGAAGGTTTTTTTTGCTGCGGTTGCTTAATATAAGTTCAGCTAATGAGGTTTCCATCTGCATTTTTTTGGTTTAACACCGAAGTGCGCTCGAGTGCATTCTGAAGTATGGTATGCGGTTCCAACTTTCTGCAAGATCACCAATTGCCAATTAGATCAAAACTAAACTTAAAACGTTTTAATTTTGAACTCCTCGTGTTCGTACAGCAGTATAATTAATTGACACTGGAAACCTGTTCTATAATTAGATTTTCATCGTGTAGAAATAATTTATATTGTCTGTCCTGAAGGTGTGAGTGTCAAGGAGCAATTAAGTGCGTAATCTGACAAACAGGGCGCGATGCAACATCAACACAAGTGCCTCTGTGACCTGAGGACATAAAAAGATCAATATTCGAACGTTTACGATATGGATTTACCGATATGATAGATTGGCAGTTCTGATGTTGTTCAATACAAGTGTCCTTGCGTATACAACTTTTTTTTACGGTTGGGAACAATCGCAGAATGGGTGAAGGCTTGCAATACAGATTAATCTTTCGGATCACAAAGAAAACCCACAATAAAGCCTTTCACGCGTAACTATACATTTGGCCAGTGTCACAGAACCCTTAATAGTTAATTTGATTGGGCTTTTCAATTAGATCTGCACAATGTTGCTCTCGGCGATGCCTTCAGTCTAGTATTGGGTGTCAGGTTTATAATTATGCCAAGTTGTATTTTGCCTTTTGGAAGACCGATGTCTAAGATACAACGCTGAAGGTCATGTTTATCTGTTTATGCCAGACTGTACTTTGCGTTTTTCTTTTGAAAAGAGGATTAAAATTATGATATTTGGAGCCTCATGGAGAAGCCACTTGGTATTCCAAATATTCAAATTTTAATCTTTCCAAAATTTCAGCTCCTGTTTTATGGAAAGGCATCCCTAGTGACACCCCCACCCCTTCTAGAAATTCTGGCGCGTGAGAACATGATCACCTTTCGGCCGTGTGTGCGGCACCATTCTTTACGTCTGATATCCTGCTCCAGAAAGTATGGCTGACAGAGAAGACTGGTGAATGATGTACAGGATTCAGAGAGATGAGAGGTGAAAGCCACCTAAACAGCGCGTTCCGTCATGAGTCTTGACCGCGAATGTTATTTTCGACCTGCTAAATTTGCTCCCCGAATCCTGGCAAGTGCAAACAACTCAAACCATATTCATGCAGTTTAAAAATCGTAGCTTTTCAAACTTAATTCAGTTTTCTCCCTTATCTAAGAAAATAACCAGTTTTGTTCTAAGATTCAGCTGAGCATTTTCGAAAGACAGAGAATTTAATGCAGACAGAGAAATGACGATGTCAAATTTACCTGGAATAAATAATACCAGCTTTAGAATCTTTCTGATTTTAGATATTGTACATGCTTGTTAAAAAGTTGCCAACTTGCCTTAGGCATAAACTTTTGGAACAGTGTTTGCGTTCAAGTCAGTCTACGAGACAGGAGAAAACAAGTTTGCACAAATAATGTGACATTTTAAATAAGTCAATAAATATAAGTTGATACTTTGAATGGAGTGATTACGTAAGCAGTGTTGCCAATTGTTTGCGGGGTACTTTTTTTTGAGAAAGTAAAAGGGTTAGAGTTCGGGGCTAGGATTAATTTTGGCTCGCCGGTCACAAAAATGTGTTTTAGATGCCAAATGGGCTTAGTGACATTTTTGGAAGTTGGCTACGAACTCCTTACCAGAAAACGCCTGGCCGGGCCCAAAATAGACTTTTAAACTGCAATGCTGGTCACAGCTTAGATTGGAGATGGAGATTCTCACCACCGTGTAGCGTCAGTCAGACTGGAAATCCACGACTGATAGACGATATATATGGAGATGTCTATGCAGATAGAGGCCATGATGAGAGAAGGAGAGGTTACAAATGAGGAGATGATATAGTTTACGCGACAGACTGCAGACATAAATGTCGTCGATAAGACATGAATATTGAGTGTCAAACGAGATGGACAAACGATAGAGACGAAGGCCCACTTTCCTCCCCACTCCCTTCCTTCTCTCGTGTTTCCCCTTTTTAGAGAATGATGGACGAAAGTAGTATAGATAGAGAGATAGTTAGATAGATAGATAGATAGATAGATAGATAGATAGATAGATAGATAGATAGATAGATAGATAGATAGATAGATAGGGAGATAGATAGAGAGATAGTTAGATAGATAGATAGATAGATAGATAGATAGATAGATAGATAGATAGATAGATAGATAGATAGATAGATAGATAGATAGATAGATAGATAGATAGATAGATGGACAAATAGGTAGATAGATAGATAGATAGATAGATGGATGGATGGATGGATGGATGGATGGGTGGGTGGGTGGGTGGATAGACAGAGACAGACAGACAGACAGGCAGACAGACATACAGACAGACAGACAGATAGATAGATAGATAGATAGATAGATAGATAGATAGATAGATAGATAGATAGATAGATAGATAGATAGATAGACAGACAGATAGATAGATAGATAGATAATGAATGAATGAATGGTTGAAAGAAGGAAATGGACTTGCTCTATGCGATGCATACAGAACTCAGACACAAAGAAAGCCAATCTTCCCTCAGCTATGCCTGCCCCCTACAAACACCGGAGCCCTATCTATTGGATGGCCCGCCCAGTGAGCACATTAAACTAAACGTGCACAACTCACGTCCTGACGACCCGGAGTGGCAGGATGTAATGAAGAATGAGCGGATGACACAACAATCGGGAGGAAAGAGTAGAGGGAAACGTGGCGAAAACAGAACGTTTACAAAGCACGCGAGAATGAACGCTTTGGAAAACAGGGACCGTGTTAAAGGGGAGGACAACGATGAAGATAAATAGATAGACAGACAGAGAGAAAGATGAACGGGTGGCCGTGTGGCTTGCTGGTGGGCGGACTGGTGGATAGGAAGATGGATGGAGTAAATAACAGAAGGAAGGGGAGATAAGAGTGTAAATCGTATATCTCTGACTCTCATGAAACCACGCAAGCGCAGAGGCTTTGATTTTACAGAGAAAAAAAAAAGAAACAGCACCACTTCATTTGAAATGCACTGGTTATCTTAAATACAGTTTTAATTATAAACACCTGAAATGCATGCACCGCACTTCCTCTTGATGGACAGAAAAAATGCAGATTCCTACAAGGAGTTCATAAAATATTTGGAAAAACAAAATAGTAACCTGCAGTTGTGTGCAGTTTTATGATAGGGCAAAAAGATACTGGTTTGTGTCTGAAAGCTTAATGGACCTTTTGAATTAGTAGCGGCTTCATCTCGCTTCAAGATTGAGCAAGGAGAGCGGACGAAACGTTAGGTCAGCGTGACATGTAGGTAAGATGAGAAATGGTTATCTTGCCCTTTCGAGTTTTGTTTGGCTGTTTTAGAGCGTAGCGTTTTCCTTTGGTTTTCCTTCTCCATCGGCACTAAGAATAAGCAAGATAATGTCAGAGAAGTGTGCATGCCTTATCATGAAACTACACACGTGCATTCTCACAACATTTTTTTTTTTGTGGTCAATGTATGAACTGAAGAATTTTGTTATTATCATTTCTTTTTATTGAGTCAGGAGGAGTACAGTATTTCAAATGTCTATTTATAACACTAGAAATGTTTTCAAGATAAAGGTTGGAGTTAAAGGTAAAACGGTCTTTCTGTGTTTTTTTTTCATTTAGGGAATAGTGCAATTTCACTACAAATCCGTCAATGGTTTTCTTGTTTCTTGTCTTTCTGTCATGCTTTCCGGAAGGTTCTCAGTGGTCATAGTCTAATCTTAGGCAGTGTTCGGTCGAATAGCAAATTGAAGTATTTGAACAAATATCGAATATTTATTTTTCATCATGCAAATATTCAGCAGGTTCGAATACATGAGGGTTTCCGTTTGAAAAATACAAACACACCGAAACATAATTTCTTTATTAGCGACAAGCCGAAGTATTGTATTTCGTGTTTTCTCTCCTCAGTAATTAACGCTACTCGATGACCTTTGTGATTAGACTTTTTTTCAGACGAATGAACTAGATTTCAAAATGTTCTCCACATCGACCGATGTGAAGACAATAAAAAAAAATGTCGAGTAGGCCTAATTTCAAAACTATCAGAACAAATATTTGAGACAGGTTGCTGTTCGAATATTCAAATACTTGTACTTGTGTTGAGTACCCCAACATTGGTCTTAGACGTGTAGTGCCCTGGAACAAGTCTGTTTTGCATCGGTTTAGACTCAGACTTTAACTAACTTCGAATCAACTAACGAGACAGACTTCTTTTTAACTGTACTGTATCACTGTATGTATTAATGCGCGAGGTCCAGTTGAATTTCATAGTCCACATCTGGCACTAAACCCGAGGCAAAACAGACTTGATTCAGAGCGCTGCCAGCCTTTGGTCTTCGCTTGGCCGTAAGTGACACTGTGACGCCCCCCCCCCCCCCAACCACACATACACACACTTGTATTTCTCCTTGTCACGTAACGTAACACCTGGCGTGATATAGGGAAATATAGACTGTGGTAAATGAGCAAAATAATGAGGCTTACATTTATTTCTCTAGGTGTTGTAATTCAATGCATCTTGAGTTATTAGGTTAAGATATAAATAAAATAATATACAAGGAGCTTTGAATTCGTTTCTTTTTAGAATTTATTGCATATTTATATATTTTTTTGAGTGTGATTTAGTTGCCAACACAGGGCTTTTTAAAACTCTCTGTTTCTCTCCCTCTCTCTCTCTCTCTCTTTCTCTCTCTCTCTCTCTTTCTTTCTCTACTCCGTCTTCCTCTCTCGCTCTCTCTCCCCCATCTCCACTTCTCTCTCTCTCTCTCTCTGTATTTTATTTGTTCATTTAAATTCCGCCCATCACGCTATGCTGAAATTCGCGATCACTATTAATTATCGAAGGAACATTCAAGATTATAGTAGGCAAAACGGCTTGAACTGGTAGATCCACCTAAAACTGGGTGGGTATCAGTTTTAACACTGCCCCTTTAATAAAAAACAACAACAACAACAACAAATATATTTACGTTCTCTATCACATTTATCGAATCTTTCACTCCTCTCCGTTTTTTGGTTAGAAAACCATATCATAAATTTCGTAATACCATCAAAATCATTATGTAATCCGGATCCTTGGCGATGGATCTACAGTGTTCCCTTTAAAACATGCCTATGGTGTTTTACTAACCTTGAGAGACAGGCTGTGCCAAATTAACAGTGGAACAAATTAAAGTTACACATGCGCAATTACTTAAGTAGCCAGTACAAACAATCGTCACAGGAGACAAAAAGTGCACAACATAACGCGGATATAGTGCAAAATTGTTGTATCTCCAGGTTTATGAATTGGGGTTCATAATGGCAATAGTCTATTGTAATAATGACAAACTACTTTTTTGCAATCTTTTCGTTATTCCGCTATTTTTCAAGCAGTTCCAAGTTACAGAGAAGCAGTATTGTTGTATCTTCCTTAAAAATGAGATCATTGTGGTGTTTCCGAGTAAGCTCCCATTATTCATAAACCTGGAGATACAACAATTTTGCTCTATACCCGCGATAAACTTGCTGTGCACATTGACTACAAAACATAAGGAAGAACAATGGTCATATAAATCCCATACAGATGTAGATCCAGCAAGAACAATGAATCCATTTATAAATTGGGATAATTTCGGTAAAGGTTTTATCTGGTGAATCTTGTATAACCAAGACTGTTTCGGACTGGGAAGGCGGCCTGTGTGTATCACAAGACACCCTCTGTGGGCCATGATTCCGGGTATTATCTCTCCAGGTTTGACATGCCGTCGCCCCGACTCCTGATATCTACATGAAAAGACTCTTGTGTCTCCCCCCGAAGACCGTATCAGCTAACATGCAACGCCCATTAGAGCTGAAGTGTTATCGCATTACATGTCAGCGAGACTGGGGCTGTTTACCTTATCGATGCCCTCCCGAAAAGGGCTGGGGGAGGGAAGGGGGAGGGGAGGGTGGAGAAGTATGCCCAGATCTGGGTCATCTGACCCACAATGCATCTGGGGTCTCGACAGGCCTGTACATCCGATAGTTTTTCTTCACCTCTATATCAGTCTTTTATTTCATCAGTATTGATTGTCCTCTACATTCTGGCAGGGAAGGGAGAGACTTAAGTGGCGACCATTACATAATTATGGTTATTAATATTATTATTATGCGGATGAAAAGCATTAACGAGCAATACTAAAGCAGCCAACACGAATCTCAAACAACGAGCCATCTCAGAAGTAACATCTGCAGCTCAAGACTTTTTTGTTTCCATTGAGGTGGCGTTGGGACTAAACGGTGGACGCTTCTTTGCTGGAGCGGGAAAGTAGGAAGAGCTCACCCCTGAGTTCTGTAGAGATCAGGGCCAAGTAAACACCTAATAAACATTCACAGCAAATAATTATCCTTTTTTTGGTTTTGGCGCTTTCAGATGATTCGAGATATTCTATATTGCATGCCGTGTTCTAAATTTATCGGTGGTTTAAATATATAACCTTTTTGAAAGAGAGAGAGAGGGAGAGAGAGAGAGAGAGAGAGAGAGAGAGAGAGAGAGAGAGAGAGAGAGAGAGAGAGAGAGAGAGAGAGAGAGAGAGAGAGAGGGGGCAGACAGAGAAACAGATAGACAGATAGATAGATAGACAGACAGACAGACAGACAGACAGACAGACAGATGGATAGATAGATAGATAGATAGATAGATAGATAGATAGATAGATAGATAGATAGACAGATAGATAGATAGATAGATAGACAGACAGACAGACAGATAGATAGATAGATAGATAGATAGATAGATAGATAGATAGATAGATAGATAGATAGATAGATAGATAGATAGATAGATAGATAGACAGACAGACAGATAGACAGACAGACAGATAGATAGATAGATAACTCTGGATAGATAGATAGATAGATAACTCTGGATAGATAGATAGATAGATAGATAGATAGATAGATAGATAGATAGATAGATAGATAGATAGATAGATAGATAGATAGATAGATAGATAGATAGATAGATAGATAGATAGATAGATAACTCTGGATAGATAGATAGATAGACAGATATATAGATAGATGGATATGCTTTTAATTATATGATCCAGGCTGAAAAACACAGGACACATTACTAGAGAAAGTCGTATATTAAAAATATATGTTTTTGTACAGCAAATATCTCCTTATGGCAGTCGAATTTTTTATGGCAGCCTTTGAAATGTTACGCTTGGCGTCAGCAAAAACTCGACAGCGGTTTGGGTGCAAGAGAGAGACAACATCCAGGCAAAATGGGTGTATGTGCAATCTTCCAGAGATTTTATGCACTCGAAATGCATCGTGAGTTATTTGATGTTCTGTGAGCTGGTGTTTGCCTAGAAGGCGCAGTGCTGGCGTAGTGCTGGATTTGTTATAAACCTTGAGCAATGAAAACATTCTGGATAGAAATGATTGGAAGGTAGAGCTATATGAAGAAAGGTTTATGAAGGCTTGATAAAGACTCAGCATCTTTTGTTTGCTTATTCACCTATAGGCATTCTGAATCTGACAGCCCTACCTGAACTGCTTCAGACTTGCTCAGAGATTAAAAAGGGACGACATGACATGCATTATAATAATATATGTCAGAGATCTTATTATCTCATCTGTATGAAGCAGTGCAACGTGGTTGTGGACCATTTAGGCTATTTAAGACCATACAATTAGGTGTGACAGAGGAACAACCCGCAAAATACGCAAATAATTTAATTTTTTAGCCCACGAGAAGGTTAAGGCAACGTGTTATAAACAGTATACTCGTATTAATTTCTGCTTTTGTTCAGTTTAATCTCCTTTAGGAAATTTCATTGACCCAGATTGTCCTATCAGTGTTGTTTGGACTGTTGAAACGGACCTGAACTGGTGTAGGGTCAAACCATGATACATGAAACCATGTAGAGTCAAACCATGATACACGAAACCATGTAGAGTCAAACCATGATACATGAAACCATGTAGAGTCAAACCATGATACATGAAACCATGTAGAGTCAAACCATGATACATGAAACCATGTAGAGTCAAACCATGATACATGAAACCATGTAGGGTCAAACTATGAGATATGAAACCAGGGATGAAACAGGTTTTAAAAGGTTCAGAACAAGCGATTTAACTCACCCTTCAATCCTAGACCACAGGCTTACTTTGCCCCTTACTTGGTGAGGTAGATGTTTGGTTTTTTTGTAAACCTCACCCACAGTTTGATTGTTATCTACTGTAATAATTTGGTAACTTAGAAGCTATGTTCTCACTTTTCGAGAAAAAAAAAAAAAAAAAGGCTGAAAGTACAGCCTTTAAATGTTCGGGGACGAAAAACAATGGAATATAGCAGCTAGGTTTTTGTGGAGCCAGTTTGTGGAAAAATTGTTCTGAAACGTACTCAGACAGAAAGCAAAATATTATGAGACTATGGATTTCCTTCGCAACTGTTTAAGAATCCGATTCTTCACCAAGCACCACCGATCTATAAATAGCCCAAATGGCGCCATCTTTCGGGAGCTGAGCGACAAACTCCAGTGCAATATTAAATCATCACGGTGCAGAAACTAATGTGAATCAACCGGTCGAGGAAAGCATCATGATTTATTTTTGTGAGCTCGGGCGTATGCTAATTTATTCTGGTTATTTTTCTTTCCACATTCATTCTGAAACCTGGAGGCAAAAACGAACCCGTAGTTAAATCTGCGCATGTAACGAGTGTAATATTAAAATCTTTAGCGTCAAAGTAGCCGAGCATGAGAGAGATTAAGAAGAAAAGATCCACCTGACGTGGTATTTAACAAAAACATAAATGACTAAATAAACTCCCAGGGGTTTTCCTGATAAATTTTTAGAATGTTTATTCTAGATCTAATGCTCTTACATAACCGTAGCTCTACAATCTCTAATCATTTATCAGCTTCTTTCTGCATGCGTATTTCCAGTTACAGCACACACTGATAACTTAAACAAGATAACACAAATGATTTCAACAGACGTCCATTCCTAATAAATCATTTGCCTGCAGCGCAGTTTATATTTTCTTATCCTGCAATAACTTTTGGAAAGGTTAACGCTCTGTGCACTCTGAAACTCTGCTTGCTTGTTAAGTTCAGGTTAGGAAAACTTCGGGATTTAAACTTTTGGCAGTTGGATGGCATGTCAAGATTTCTTTTTCTATATACCGTACCTTGCACGAAATCGAAGTAAGCATTCTCTCTTATTTCGCCAATGGTAAAGAGCTAATTACCTGAAAAAAATAATAACAACAACAAAAAACATAAATCTAGAGCGGTCTCTCTTTGTAAATTTGTTTGGAAGATAATTCCCGGTTCAGCAGCCTCAAACGACTGATTTGACAGACAAATAGAGAACCAAGACTAGTGGAGCACGAGGGTTTTCAATCGATTTTGACTCAGGCTTGAACTCTCATTCAATCAAATGGCGAGACAGTCTTATTTCAGTGTCACTAGTGCGCGAGGTGCCGTGCAAACTTCGTAGTCTATAAATACCAGGCAAAACAGATATGACTCGGCGCTGTATGCGCCTTTTGAATGTTTGAAAAAATAGTAGCGCTTCAAGCCAGCGTTTATCAAAGTGTAGGTCACGAAGACACCATCGTTGTATGGCAGATTTGCCCGAATTCATTATCTCCTGATTCTCAAATGTAATTATTTTTATTTGAGATTTAGAAATGTCGATCAGAGTCCTAAATTTGTGGGACATGATACTTTAATGTGGATTCTGATCTCTAATAACAACGAAGTAGTGGTAACGCTGAAATTCTGATGAACAGAATAGGTCCTGGCTAAAGGATTAGCGCTGTCAGATGGGTCGCGAAAAAATAAAAGTTGGACAGTTTCTGCCATGGGCAAACGTTTCACTTCGAATAACGGTTTTGCTGAATTTAACACAAAGACTCCAAAAGGACCAAAAGGACATCGACCACAGATACAACGGCAATATCTCTGTCTGACTACGACTTCCAACCATATATAGCAAAATTGTCACTGTGAAATCACTTAAGTTTAATGCCAGGTGTCTGGGATTCAGTAATCTCTCGGTGTCTTTTCATATCAGATCGCCCCTTACATGAGCTAATTTTCTTGAAATAAAATCACTAGCACTTTCCTGAACTCCTGCTGCCCTCTAAAAACAAGAGAGATAAAATGTTTAATACGAAAATTCTGACGTTGAAAACCCGTTGTGTCCTAACATACACTCAGGTATTCAAGAAAATCCCACATACCATTCCACCAAATATTGCAAGGTGCTACCATAGACTTGATATTAATTTTTTGTTTTCATCTTTTCTTTTGCTGATATTATAATCTACTGAAACATGCCTAAGATATTATGTTTGTCATCAAATCAAGAGTACAGAATACGCTCTTAAGTGATACGTTTTTGAAATTTGAAACGGAAAACTGAATACAGTTGCTTAAAAATGTTGCACATCAATTTATCTGATATGTGTTTTCTATCGAAAATTAATCAGAAGAAAGGTGAAGTGTTTAGAACTGTCAGTGCTCAGAAAAGCGGGAGTGAAAAAAAAACAAAACAAGTAACTCTGCCTGGGCTGGAATCCGTGATCTCGGCAAAGGCACCTACCGTCTCAACCGCTCGGCCACTCTTGTCTCTCAGAGAAATCATTCCTTGCCTGTGTGTATCAGTAATCCGGTTCTCAGAAAATTTGGCTGTTGTTGTCTACAGAATGGGAATGTAACATTGTTGTCTGAACGTCGGCTGGACAAACGTCTCATTCACACTCGTTATTTCTGTACAGTAGACATGCCAGCTGTCTACTCTACGGGACGGGATACACAGTGAGAACAAAAATGTGCTTTTCGAGCCCTGGGGGAGTGGATCATTAAGGAAAACGTGTGCGTTAATGTTAACAAAGACTATTTTAGGACTTGCGGACTTTATTTATCCCTAGGGTAATATTGTGTTTGGCACTACTGAGACGCAGCGCCGGTGTGTGTCTGTTCAACATGTCTAAAACGTCCTTTACTGTGCCAATGTGGAGAGCACCTTGGTCCTGGCCCACAGAGACGTCATTTCTAAATTATTAGCTAACTAAACGGTCAACTAATTAGCTAGCTAAACTAACTGATTAGTTGGCTGGCTGACTGACTGTCTGATTAACATATTAACAAACTGGATGACTTAGCGGCTAATTAAACAATTAATTACAAGTAGCTAATTAACTGGTCAGTTTGGTAGTTCGCTAACTGGCTGACTGTCTGATTAGCATACTAACTAAATGTTTGACTAACTGGCTAACTCACTAACTAAATGATTAAACAAATGAATTAATACATCAAAATAAATACATCAATACAATCAATATTCCCCATCCTGATAAATTCTTCACAGCATCACAGAAAATAAAAAGTGTAGAAAAAAAAAAGCGAGGAAGAGGCTCAGATAGCAATCTGTTCATTTCCTTAAGGGATTAGTCAGCCAGCGATTTTGGCACGTAGATTGTGCCAGATGGGATGTCAAGCACTCAGAACTTCAGATCATACAATCATAATTATCTATCCCCTCATTTCCTTCATTTTCTTCTTCCCCCCCCCCTCCCCCCACACACCCCCACCCCACCCCACACACACACTCTAGGATAGATTTTATTTGCATACATATATTTGACTCTTTCAGGACTTGGGAAAAAAGAATTAACACGTTTTCCTCAGTAACTTCAACACTTACAGCTGTCCAAACTGGCATGAGCATTTCAAATTACTTGAAGGACTGCACAACGCCCTTGAAATGTAGCTTAAAGAAAGTGTTGACTTTTTAGATTCAATAGAAGTCTTTTTTCTGGTAAACACAATACATTTATAGGCAGCATTAGTGGGAATTGCCAGCCCATCGGTTATTTGGTGATATACTTGTCATGTTTATGTCCTGAGAATAAGAAAGTCTGTTCCACTCAGGGGCAGGTATAGGTCTACATGTGGCTGCTACGACTGCTGGGTATACTTGGACACGTTTAAGGGCTCGCGTAGCACCTGGACGTTTGTTCTTTTTCGAATGCTCTATTATATCAATTTATATCGGAGCTTTCTCTGCACTACATTAGAGGTTAATCTTCATCTTGCAGGCGATTGGCTATTGGCCTAGATCTATGCACGCAATCACACACTTTCCGGAACCAATTCAGTAGATTTACTCATTCACATAAACCTATTCTTGATTACTTTATCGAAGTCTCCGACGCTCTCGCGATCATTTGGTTCACTGAACTGTAAATCCGTCAAGATGGTCAAAACAATCAAGTCGATCTAGTGTGCTATAGACCTACTCGTAGATTTGCACACTACATGTTCCGGTTTGAACAAACACAACTCGGGAACGAGAAGTAGACACAGCACATAGGAGATGCGCAAAAGTAAAAAGAAGACAAGGGATTTTACACCGGAAAGAATTCATCTCTCGTGTTTCTTCTTTTTCGCAATCTTCCTCGTTTGCAATCTTGAGGAGTTTTCTAATCTATCGGTCGAGGTTTTACATTTCAATGGCGACACTGAAATTTCCGGAGCATGTCCAGAAATCGCATGATTTGTGAAGGAAAATGGGATTGTGTAGAGATTTCATAACCGATAGCTCATGTATCAAATATTCTCTACTGGGCAGTTTGTGAAACGTGATGTTTATGGGTAGAGGTCGTATCAAATAACTATAATGTTATTCCAAATAAGGGGCCAGCCATAAGGTATGTGCACTTTTCAATGAGGATGAAAAGTTTAAAAAGTTCATTTCATTTATTTCTTTTCAGCAAATTAAGTTGTTTGCTCATAATAAAAATTATGTTTCTAATGAAACGTGGTCTATACAAGGTGTCAGTTAAGTTTGTAAACATTAAGGTTTAATTATCGACATTCACCACTGTAATTGCCGTACGCTCGCACTTTAGACAGGAAAGGGGGGAGGGGGGTTGAAGCCAAGTGTATGAAATATGTAAATGGGCAAAGGGGGGGGGGTAAAAAATCCACAAAATTGAGCGTAGGCACTTTGAGGGTGTCCCCTAAGTATGTATCAAGATGTTTCAAGTGATGGGTTTCATTATTTATATTCAGATCTACCAAGGCGCTGGTTGACTATTTCACAATCGGAATGCCATGTGGACAATCAAGGGCAAGTGATGAAGAAGCGCTCTTCCATGCCAAGGGATCTGATAAGCTTCTGACCCGCACATTAAGGAACAAACCACGTTGTAACCATCACTGTTGTCAGTCTTCAGTGAGCAGGTCGTCAGGTGAACCAGGCCAAATATGGTCAAAACTTGGCAAATGGAAAAAGTTGTACGCAGCAAAGCCTCGCGTAAGAATAATACCCTAAAGATACAATACAACGCAAAGAGAAAGGGGCCCCAGAAAATATTTCGGTTGAAAAAAAAAAAAAAAGCAACAACAACAACAACAGAAAAAAATGGAAAATTGAACAGATCAAAGAATCGAACAATAAAAAGAAATGTAGAATATGAAATATTTATAGAATATTATATCATTACGTCTACTTTTTGGGGAGTCCTGGTTTGTATTTCCGCAGAGAAGAGAGTCTGCCAATGTGTGGAGCTATGTATGAGTTTGGCGTGCATGAGGAAGTAATGTCGGCCAGGCATCACGTCCACACTTGGTCACGGATTGGCTTGACGTCCCATTTACTGTCTCTTGTCAGTAGCATGTGTGTTTTGCGCCTTAAAAATAAGGTACCCCCCCCCCCCCGGTAAAGTCAATAGTGAAAAAATAATAAAGTTTGCCTATGTGTGTGTAAGAAAGAGTGAGAGAGAGAGAGAGAGAGAGAGAGAGAGAGAGAAGAGAGAGAGAGAGAGAGAGAGAGAGAGAGAGAGAGAGAGAGAGAGAGAGAGAGAGAGAGAGAGAGAGAGAGAGAGAGACAGGGAGAGACCATGCACTGAGTTGGTCATCTGAAAGAAAGAGTTTAGCTGGAAGAACGAACCTGCCCATTGCGTGACTGAAACATTCCAAAGGGAATAATTTGTAAACAATATAACTGACAAAATTATTAAAATGGCCTGGAGTTACGTCCACGGGGAAATGTCTGGCTACTCAGATTTTCTGCACTTGGTGCATACGTCATCATTGCGTCCCCTTAGAAAGACAAGATTCTACCTCCATTTTTGGGCTGAACTGCAAACTACTTCTACGGGCCTTCTCCACTGTGTAGTTTGTATGTACCACAGACTAATAAAATACCCAGACTGGATGATCCCATTGTGTGTCGTCACAAAACAGCGAAAGGTCTTGAACCATCCGCCATTATAAGTTTACGGTAGCGACCGACGCTTCAGCATAGCTACAATTTTGAATGATACCATTTTGGCGCGCCTACTGAACGCGGAAGTTTGGTTTCGCACCAAGAAATAGATACATGTACAACCAATCTTGTCAAATAAAAAGAAATTTCTACTGCAGATAGACCTAGAATCGGAATTTCCCGAGCGGCGGCCATGTTGGTTATACGATCGCCCCTCGGGAAATTCCGTAAAAAAACGACACAGCCCGAAGCTCGTGTTTCCAGTCTGGTTAATTTATTAGTCTGTGGTATGTACTACTAGAAAGAAAAAAAATTCTTTGCTCTATAAGCTGTGATCAGTCATGAAACTTCAATCCTCGATTTCTCAAAAGTTGACGGAAGGGAGTTAGAACCTTGTCATTTTAAGGAGACGATTTCTCAAGCCAGGTCAAGACTAATGGAAGTCACACGGACGCTCTGTTTGGCAAATGGGGAATAGTTTTAGGTTTGAGCTGGTGGCGCGCTGAGCCAAATCTGTTTGGTCTGGATTTAAATGTGAGATGCGGACATTAGAGTTAAATGAGACTCCGCTCACTGGCGAGAGCGACCAACAGTGATAGGCAATAGAGCACGAGGAACTTTCTTTACTTGTGGTGACAAATTTCACATAAAAGCTTGCTGTCAGTCGCAGGATAGCCAATACCTGGCCACCTGGCCAGAATGATATTTTGGAATTAGAATGACCACCTCAATATCAATTTCCTGCAAAGTATTTGATTTTCAGTTACCTTAAAAAAAGTGCACCGATGGCATGGTTAAAGCGCTCCAATGGTATGGTCAAAGTGCACCGATGGCACGGTCAAAGTGCTCCGATGGTACGGTCCTCGGACTAGCAGTATTGCTGGCTCAAGTCTGTTTTGTGACGGTTTGACTCAGACTTGAACTCCTTTTGAATCATTAACTAGCGAGACAGACGCACGAGGTTCCCTTTAACCCCAGTGTCCACAGAGACAAAACAGCACAGTCAGTTTGAATATCAGAAAATTGGCATCATAATTAAATCATTCTTTCACGGGGTACCCGACAAGCTTGACAAGCCACGCATTACCTTTGTACCTGTCTCACATTCAATGATTGTTAAATTAGCATCTTTTCGGGAGTGACTGTTTAATGGGGGAAAAAACGAGCAAATGTATTATATTACAAAGCCCCGCCTAAGAAACAGAAAAGAAACTTGACAATGAATCGAATTGAAAGGAAAAACAATAGGGGGCTTTCGGCACAGACTAATAAATCAACCAGACTGGAAACACAAGCTTCGGGCTGTGTCGTTTTTTACGGAAGTTAATGAGATGCGGCCGTATAACCAACATGGCCGCCGCTCGGGAAATTCCGATTCTAGTTCTATCTGCAGTAGAAATTTCTTTTTATTTGTCAGGATTGGTTGTACATGCATTAATTTATTGGTGCGGAACCAAACTTCCGCGTTCAGTAGGCGCGTCAAAATGGTGTCATTCAAAATTGTAGCTATGCTGAAGCGTCGGTCGATACCGTAAACCTAATGTAGCGGATGGTTCATGACCTTTCGCTGTTTTGTGACGTCACACAGTGGGATCATCCAGTCTGGGTATTTTATTAGTCTGTGGCTTTCGGTCTGGATCTTTTGCTGGTAAAAGACAAAAATTGAAAGAGAATTCAAGAATGTAAATCGCTGGAAATAATAGAATTAACTTTCAAGATTGGGGTAGCGAGAATGGAAATTCACTAGGTGACAGAAACTAACAAAATGGTGACTTGGCTTGAGACTTTAGTAAGTTACAAGATTATTGCGGACTGGTAGCTTTGGGTATTTTGTTATTATCATATCATGATCATTTGCATTGGAAATCACAGTCGCCGCCATTTATCACTAACGCTGCCTGTCTTGGAAATAACAGCAAATCGGTTTCAAACGAAGAGCTGAAACAATCTGCGTGGCCACGTCATAAAATATGAAGGATATCCGGTACCCCCTCCCCTGTCCACTCATCCCGGAATTAACGTCAGACTGTATAATTTTTTTCCGATACGATGTTTGCATTTAGCAAGAGAGCGAGCGGGGTACCCCGGGTAATAATGTTTGAAGATCACGGAGACTCCCAGACAGAACGCAGGGCGTCTATTTCTGGCAGAGGGCTGAGTTTTCCGAGACACGTCCAGCCCTTTATAACCTGAAGGATATACTTGATTCACACGTGGCCTCAACAGACAACGTTCAGTTCATCATCTGTTTTTACAAGCATGCAGCGGCCGCCTCACTTGACACTGAACAGAAATGACGTATGTATGCATGTTAAAAGCATGTTTAATCACAGACTGTATGACCCTTTCTATCCCAAACCGCGCGTTCGCCTGTCTTGGGAATACAAAAGACTATTTGTTTCGGGGATAGGCCGGTAATTCCAGTTTTCTCGACACTTTCGTTCCATTTTTAATTTAGTGATTGTACATTAAAAAAAAAATAGATGTGTGTGTTTCCAACAGTTTAAAAGCCAAGTACGTGTGTGGAAACTGACCATAATTATACTGAACTGGTGAAACTGTCGGAGAGTTATGAAGTCTTTGGTGCAATATTTTCGTACAAGATGCTACGAGCAGGTAAATACTCGCCTTCATTTTAGGAGTTGTATATTGTTTCATTGTCACAATTTCCATTTCGTATCTAAGGCCACTGCTCTTGTTTCCTGTTTGATTTTACAATAAATTGGATGGATCTAATTGTGTTAAATATTGTGTCATAAATGATTTAATGTAGGACACAAAAATTCGGTGTAGTGACTTGAGATACTTAATTCTTTATAAGTACTTAAAGGATGGAGCATGCACATAGTATTAACTAGATGACGACAACAGCACTAACATGGGAAAGTTGTAAATTATCTACATAACGAATAATTATGTCCTTCAAATGGCCTAGAGTCAAGTCGGTTGCGCCCTGGTTTTCTGAATACTGGAGCTAAACGGGACTTGGCACACTATTGAGTTTGAAACAAATTAATCTGCTTCAGTAGTTAATTCGATGGAAGTTCTTTAGTCTGAGTCAAGAACTACGCAAAACAGACTTGACTCCGTGCGGGTACGAGCCTTACAAATGCTTTACCAAACAGAAAGTTCGCACATAATCTTTACAATGACAATAATTCAAAGAAGTAGAAAAATAAACCGTTCCCCGCCTGTCAGATTTATCTCGCACACCTACATTTTATTTTTCTTTCAAACGCCACTTTATCAGGACAAGAAAAGATGGCTCCACATGAAGAGACGCGCGTACAGGATGACAAATTTATTTCTCCGTGACAAATCTGCAAATTTACAGAGATAATACCAAACGGGCTAGAAATAGTATCTGGATATCGGTAAAATGTACGATAAACCTGAAAATGTTTTCACATTTTCTGAAAGTCAGGTAGACAGACTTTGTTAAGACTTCGGAACAGTTGTCACTTTGGTTATTGTTGTGTCATTACTGCGAGACACACAGTAGCGATATGTTCCAAGTACTAAAAAGGTTCACAGACTTCACAGTGATGATAAATCCAACATCCATTTCTTTGTTCACTTAACTGTTAAGAGTTTTAAATCTTGGTCTCCGCTTGTTCAGTATGTGATCTATGTGACACACCCTAGTGAAACTCCAAATTTGAATTTCTACTGTCTAGTCGCAAAATTTATCTAACACCACAAATAATGCAGGTGGCAGAACAAATTAATACGGCATGCCACTTACTACTTACTCTATTTATGTATTTATCTATCAAACTCTTTGAACCCATTAAACACCGGATGGAGAAATAATTTTTACAACACACGGACAGACAAAACTAGGAGAAAGAAACGCTTCGTGGAGAAGGTGCGAAACTTGTTTACACTGAGCTGGAGACACGTAGATCTACTTACAATTCCATCCGTCCATCGCAGTTTGTTTCTGTTTTTGTTTAATTTAGCAATTTAGTTGAAAACGGCACGTTCCTGTATTTTTGTAGTTATCTGGGAATTCCAAGTGTAAGTTTTGCAACTCGCTCTTATTAATAAAGATTACCACTTACATTGAGGGACCCGCACAGGGTTAAGTGGACATGACCAGATATAATGATTTGTACCCTGGAAATGTCTCAGTTTCCCGTATTGATGTTGATGTAGAAAAAAAGTGAGCTGAGGTCTCTAGTTTAGGAGAATTCTGCCACTGAGAGTTTGTGTCACATTTAGAATAACAGTATTGTAAGCTTTAATTCATGTGACAGCGAAGAGATTAATAACATTACTTAATGAATACTAAGGACATGTAAAAAGAAAACAGTGTATAAGTAGAGATATTTGTATTGTCTGTCTCTCTGGTATCTATGTCTGTTTGTCTACTTTCTCTCTCTCTCTCTCTCTCTCGCTCGCTGTCTGTCTCTGCCTGTCTCTCTCTCATTCCCTAGCTTCTCTGTAAGTGTCGCTGGCCATAAAAATGCCCCATCCTCTGTAGCTAAGCCAGTCGACATTACTGATAATCAAAATATTGTAGGCCTATGACTTGCAATATTTCTCTCCACCCCTCACCTTTATGCCCCCCCCCCCCGCCCCTGCCCGTCGGCCCTATCAGTTGTGACTTGCCATCAACGAAGATCGATGGGTGGAAACTTCACGGCTATTTGTATCTAGACAGGACATGACCACGGCGCTGTAACTAATCTATTATATACAAATACCCGACAAAACTTCTGTTAGGATTAGATTGGAAAACTACTGGAAGATTTTTCTAATATTTGGCACAAGGAAATGAAATACAACTGCGGACCTTACAGGGTATTTAAGAAGATAAAATTAGATGCGTCCGAGGAATAATATATATTTTTCTTTATAATACGCAAAATGCACTAATGATTAATTCTTAACTCTAGACAGGGGTTATGCGACATGTTACAAAACGGACAACATGACGTGTGCGTTCACTGAACAAAATTGTCGGTGTACACGGAATCTTGCCATGTGGCGGTTAATTTTGAAATCATTGTCTTTGCATTTTGCTCTGCTTTGTAAACTACATGTATATGTCTGACACACGACTGAACCCTCTAACTCCAGTTCCTATGAAAGAGTTTCATTCTAGTTGTTCCACAAAGTTGCATCACTACACTCTTGAGAAACACTGAATCTGTGTTAAGGGCAATGCACAATGTAAACATTTTTACAGATATTGTCATTGTTATGACTGGATGAATTCTAATTCTGTCCGTTGTTTATTGTTCCATTCGCAAATTTGATGCACAACTGGGCATACATTATCATTGTTATGTCGGGGCCCAATCTAACTCTGTCCTTTGTTTTATTGATCCATTTGTGAGTTTTGGTGCAGAATTGAGCATTCCATTTTCAGATTGCTCTATCTCTACTGTTTAAATTTTGAACTTGGAAATCTGTGAACCTTTTTATTACTTGGAACTTATCACTAGTAACTGTGAGTTTCGATCTACATAACTCTGATTTTGAAATATTTACAGGAGGCACAACTAAGTGATCAAAGGCTGACTCACAAATGTTGAAATTCCAGGAAATCGATTCAGAGATTGTAAATGCAACACTTCAAATGTTTAATATTGTTAAATATGAATAGCATGCCTGTGGTGATGTAGTGTCTATTTGTAGGCTAAACTTCAAAATCCGAGTTCGGTGGATAGAACCATACGGTAAAGTTGTATTTCCAACATACGACCTCCGGCCCCTCAATTCCACTTGGGAAGTCTTTCCGACATTCTCCGAAGGGACGAGTTACAGTTCTACAAGAATTGAATTTAGTTTACCTTTGTTGTTTTACTACTATGTCGGAATTTGAAAAATGCCCATTTATTGCTCAAGGTCGAGACATCATCATCATCATCATCATTGCCTTTCTCACCCTGGATCAGGGTATAGGCCACCAACAAACACTTTCCATCCCTCTCTATCATGGGCCAGTCTCTTTACATTATTCCAAGTCTTAAGGTCGAGACATCAAAGCAATAATATGTGCAAGAGATTGATGTGATGGGCGGATGGCTATGAAAAGCTTGCAATCTTTCTAGCGCCATTTGAGTTTCTCAGAATAGCTTTTTGATATGATAAAATCTTTTTCTTTTTTCTACCGCCCCCAATTCACCTTTTCCAGGGCATTTGTTTTTACCATCAATTTCAGATTTCAGGATAGCGAAACTCATGCTAGTTACATTTTTCTAAAGGTATTTTGCGAAAATATTGTGTGAGTTTTTTTTTTTTTTACAATGAAATCGAATTTTGTCAGTGGCAGATGAAAAAGGAGTTGAAAGCAAAAACAGAAAAAAAAAAAAAAATTCTGTCCTTTTTTTTTTTTTTCAGTGACATAATGGCGTATCGTATCGGGCCACGTATCACTTGGCATTGAGTTCATTCATGGGGCAAAATTTGTGTTGAACCGCCTGTGTTTTTATGCTGTTTTTTTTTTTGTTTTGTTCTTTTTCATGGACACAAAAGGCTGCATTGCGAAACTCTACGGGAGTGAACTAGACGTTGCGTGAAGGCCATGATGAAATTAAAAGTTGATCTTAGCACAAAGTCTAGTTTTTCGGTATTTGTCCAAAAATGATTTTCTAGTCTAGTTTTCCCGTATTAAAATTTGCTCAAAATGGTCTTTAAAGAACGTCTAGTTTTCCTAACTTCGCCTTAATGATCTGCATCTAATGTTTATTTTTCCTGTGGGCCTATTCCTTCACTCCAGCAAAGGTCAGCAAGTACATCAAATCTTTCTTTGACTCACTGTAAACTTGCACCTAGCCCTGCTGCCATCCATCAGCTGATCTATACCTGTCTTTCTACTGTACGCAGCCAATTGTGCTTCCATCCATCAGCTGATCTATGTCTGTCTTTCTACTGTACGCAGCCAGTTGTGCTTCCATCCATCAGCTGATCTATGTCGGTCTTTCTACTGTACGCAGCCAATTGTGCTTCCATCCATCAGCTGATCTATACCTGTCTTTCTACCGTACGCAGCCAGTTGTGCTTCCATCCATCAGCTGATCTATACCTGTCTTTCTACTGTACGCAGCCAATTGTGCTTCCAGCCATCAGCTGATCTATACCTGTCTTTCTTATTTTACTCAGCCAATTGTGCTTCCATCCATCAGCTGATCTATGTCTGTCTTTCTACTGTACGCAGCCAGTTGTGCTTCCATCCATCAGCTGATCTATGCCTGTCTTTCTACTGTACGCAGCCAATTGTGCTTCCATCCATCAGCTGATATATACCTGTCTTTCTACTGTACGCAGCCAGTTGTGCTTCCATCCATCAGCTGATCTATGCCTGTCTTTCTACCGTACGCAGCCAGTTGTGCTTCCATCTATCAGCTGATCTATGCCTGTCTTTCTACTGTACGCAGCCAATTGTGCTTCCATCCATCAGCTGATATATACCTGTCTTTCTACTGTACGCAGCCAATTGTGCTTCCATCCATCAGCTGATCTACGCCTGTCTTTCTACTGTACGCAGCCAATTGTGCTTGAATAACTTTAGACTGTTATTGATACCGCCACTTCGACATCCCGCAAATGTGATGTGATTATCGTTTTGTTCTGGTCATATTATTGTTGTTGTTGTTTGGCATGTTAACTGCATGATGTATCATTACTCAATCGATCTGGTTTTTCCTGGCCCGTGCCGGGTTAACGGTCAGCTGTATTACTACTGACACCATTGTTGTCGTTGTAGTTCACGATCTTACCCATCTGTGTAGCCTGGATAGAGATTCAGTTCGTTTGTGACTACGTACCCTCGATTTTGGCTTTCTTTTTAAAATCTCCCTCATGCCCCGACCCCATGCACGCTTTTCCCACGACTGGCCATTAGGGTGGCGAAACTCTAATGAAAACTTGGAGTGGCGTGCTTACTATCTGGATGACCCTTAATAAAAAATTCTGATTTTCGCGAAACGAAGTTAAAATCGTTCAATGAATGCAAAAATGAACGATAGTTGATAGGGATCACACCTCAGTAATTTCTCTATCCGGCTTTGTGAAATACGCCGTTGTTTGTACCTGCCTAGCTCCCGCCGATAGGTAGCGGTGTGAATGCCGTGAACGCAAAACGCCCCAGCTGTCATATCTTATCTGGTATCTTTGATTCAACTACAGTGACTTTTTCAACTGTTTCGTGTTTTTATTCACCGATCTCAATCATTCAGTCAGCAGGTGGATCAGTGAACGTGGAGAGTTGTGGCTGAAGGGAAAGGAATTGCAGATTGATTGATATTACGGGTATTTAATTTGCGAACGTATATGTATGTGTTTGAATGGGGGGGTGGGGGTGGGTGGGGGGTAATAGAGAAGTAAGGCAAACAGAAAAGAAAGGGTGATATCTGAAAATCCACAGGTTCACAGTTACTGAAAGGTCAGAAATTAAGCAATAGAATATAATGGACAGATAATAGGTAGACCAATGGACAATGACAGACAGACACAGAGACAAACAGACAGACAGGCAGGCAGGCAGGCAAACAGACAGACAGAGACGGACAGATAGATAGATAGATAGATAGATAGATAGATAGATAGATAGATAGATAGATAGATAGATAGATAGATAGATAGATAGATAGATAGATAGATAGATAGATAGATAGATAAATAGATAAATAGATAAATAGATAGATAGATAAATAGATAGATAGATAGATAGATAGATAGATAAATAGATAGATAGATAAATAGATAGATAGATAAATAGATAGATAGATAGATAGATAGATAGATAGATAGATAGATAGATAGATAGATAGATAGATAAATAGATAGATAGATAAATAGATAGATAGATAGATAGATAGATAGATAGATAGATAGATAGATAAATAGATAGATAGATAAATAGATAGATAGATAGATAGATAGATAGATAGATAGATAGATAAATAAATAGATAAATAGATAGATAGATAGATAGATAGATAGATAAATAAATAGATAAATAGATAGATAGATAGATAGATAAATAGATAGATAGATAGATAGATAGATAGATAGATAGATAGATAGATAGATAGATAGATAGATAGATAGACAGATAGAGCATGGGTAGAGGACGAATAGTTACATGGTTAATGGAGAATTGTATGAATGGTTAAAAAAAAAAAGAATAGTAAAAAGAAAAGAAAAGGAAAATTACGTTTGTTTTGACCGTGTCTAGGAATCGATTACAAGTTATCCCAGAAACCATTACCTTGCATGGATCGTTTAGCTTGGATACAATAATCCTGTCTCTTGTACCTGGCGCACAGAACTGATTGATCTTCGATCCTGACGTCACGTTTCGCAATCGCTGCCCTTTTCAGTCATTGTCTAGGCGTGATCGAAGGCAAACACAGGGAATCGGTACTACGTAAAAGCCAGTCAAGTGTTACCATGATCAGCTCCGTAGACACCTGCAGTTTTCTTTGTTCCAAATGTCGGTCAATGGAGCATCTTTCTGTCCTCGGCGGATGTCTGGTGTTATTGATAATGATATTTTTTTAAAAGAAGATTAGGTTTTGAGTTTGATTTTGCGTTCGGGTTTAAAACCCCATTGGCACGGTAACTCTTCTGCGCCTTTCAGGGTATTTGGAGTACTTCACATTAGCTCGATGAATTAAAATTGAGGGTAAGTACTTTATAGATGACCCCCCCCCCCCCAATCAGTGAAATCATGACGGTAAAAAGATGAAGATGTTGATGATGATCACACCTGAATGCAGCTGTCTTACCGTCAACTTACCCACGCTACGAAAATAAAAAAAACTGTCTACCCGAATTTTGTTCAAATAACGTCAGCTCCGTTGATCTATTCTCGTATTTGTTTGACTTGGCACGTCATTCTGATGTCTATTTCCCCGACTACAGGTCGTCTGTCTGGCTCTCTGTCTGCACTCAACGCCCTCACAGACCAAGAGTTCCAGCTGTTACTTCTTTCCATTTTATGTAGACCATTCAATTTGCCCCGCTAATCCGTCAATCTATTTTGGACTTGTCCAGGATGAAATAATGTTCAGAATTGACAACTGTACATTATTATTATAAATGACAGTTTTTTCCCCCCAGGGTTTCTTTCATTTGATCGGGGTCTAAATAACGCTCTTCTCTTTCATATCACGCCCCCCTCCCCCCACCCCTCTCTTTCCCTTCTCTTTCCACTCCTCTCCCCTCTATTCCTCTTCGCTCTCCTGCACCTCTGTCCTCCACACTTCTCCTTCCCCTCCCTTCTCTTTGTACACCAGGACTATTAAACTGGGTTTAAAATAAGCTTTGTGATCTGTAGAAATCGCTGCCAGTTCTGGCTAAAAGAGCCAATCGATATTGTACTTTTACCCTGACTGCGTCAGATCTTCTTGGTTTATTACGGCAAAATTGCTCTAGACTTAAGGGCAACCAGTAAAGGTAATTTGGTGTCCTTGTCTTATTCCCCTTGATTCATTTGGAACCTGGAACTCTTGAACAGACATTTCAGTTTCCGAGAAAAGATCAGGAACACCAGCCTGACTGAAACCCACTAGAATGTTATGCCCAACTCAGTGTGTATTCAATCATACAATCATACCTACATTTGAAATTTAGTCTTCTTGAGCACTGAGTTAAGCCTGGTTTGTGTCCATTTAGACTCCGGCGTAAGCTTGCATGGAATCAACTAGCGAGACAAACTTGTTTTTTGTTTTTTTAATAATAAATACTGGCGAGACAAACTTGTTTCAGTCCTAATAATGCGTGATGCCCCGTAGAACTCCATTGTCCACAAAACACAGGCAAAGCAGATTTGACTCAGTGCGTTACTGACTTTAGTTCCAGTTTAGAGGTCAAATACTTGCATATCCTGTACTAGAAATTTTGGTGTCTTTGATGGAGCTCGAAATCAGTGCATATGGAGTACAAAATTATTTTAGTTTAAACATTGGATGCCATACTGGTTAAAACCTACTTAGTTGTTAAGCCACCATTCTTTCAACGTAACGAATTAGATTATGCACCAATTTGATTATTCTGAAGGAAACAAAACAAAACGGATAAATATCTGCACGTGTTCGTAATGTTCGATACAATTTTTTTAAAAAGAAGAAAACTAGCAGTAAACCTTAGTGCACACAGAACAATGTATAGTACAGTGTGAGAGATGGCCCACACATTTCACCAACAACATACTCACAAAGGACCATAGTATTACTGGCCCTGGCATGAAACTGCACAGAATTATGGCAACGAAATAATTTTACAGCAGCAGGAAAGAAACTGACTTGAAATCCTTTCTTTAATCACATTAAAAATACAATAAACATCTGAAATAATGCTGTTCTCTTCTTTAATCATTGAAAAACAACCCTACCAGTGCACAGAATTTTTAGCAAAAAAAAAAAGTTGCCATTTGCAAGTGTAAAAATGCGTTTACAGTTTCACGAAAATAGAGCTAAGGATATGCTTTTTTACACGGCACAGATGCTGCTCTAGAATCCCTGCGGAAATCAACAATATTTTTTTTGAAGATAACCGTGCCCCTTGGTAAATCCGTGTATCCAGATTTGGCATGGCTTAACTAAAAAATATTTTCCCATTTAAATTGCAAGAATAATCAAGGGGATTGTTTCATAACCTTAAATTAACATCAGCAACAGGTGAGTTGTATGTACACCAGGAATTTCACCAACACTTCCCATTTCCCAAAGGATGTTGTTAACAGGTACATACGTTTTTGGTTGAATGGATAGGGGGTCAGGGTTAGGGATCCGATAAGATTTAGGGTTGTGGATCAGGACGGGGTTAAGGATAGGTACTCGTACGTATACGTAGACACCCTTAGCTCAAAACACTTAGGGTGCGTACTGTCAGGGTTAGGACTAGAATTGCCGTGCTGGGTCACGGTTTGTTTATTTCAGGGTCGCGTTGATTTTAGCCAGTGCAAATGTCCTTGAACTATTCTCGTGGACAGTTTGTTTTTGTAACGCTTTTTCTTAGAGATGGAAAGAAAGTGGGGCAGTGACGGTGCAATTTTCGACCCCGTGATTTTGATAAACTTTAACAGGGGTGAGAAAAGGGAGTGAGTAAATTCGTACATAAAACGTAGAGGGTTTGGAGACTTTAGTAAGGGTTTTGATATCTTAAATTGACCTTGTCTGTTACTATTAATAGAATCTATTAATACTACGAGCTGAGCTCGAAATGGATGCACCAATCAAATTTGGGCAGTTGGCTGGGGAATTGCATATGGCCGAGCGGTATATAAGTGGAGCCATTACTATGTTTGAGCACTCCATGCAGAAATTTCCTTCTGTGAGGCAGTCGGCTGGATTCGGCCTGAGAGAATCAGAAGATTGTTAAAGACATGTCTATGTCCTTGCTAGACATTGGAATGAGACCATACGCTCTTACGAAATTATCTACTGCTATTATCTCCAGCTCCCTGATCTCGTATCAGGGACCAATCGTAAGTTTCTACCTACTGATTCGACGATGAACGTGAATCTGACCTTAATTTTCCAGTAGAAGTGCTACCGAAGAATGCAAGACTACAATGTATTTTACATGCAACTAGATCTAGCATGAGTGTCTGGTATACACATTTGTAAATTGAAATTGATGTGTCTGGATGAGGCTGGGGATTGCCAGCCCATCCTAGAGTAGATCTAGATCTAATGTAACTACGTCAGTTGTATTGACGAGTTATATCCTTTGTAAGCGGTAGGCACAAATAACTGAGTTAACATTGTCGTCTGAGACATTAAGATATTATTTGTTAGATAGTAGGTAGGCTAAATCTGAAAGATAGATAAGTAATAATTAAATTGTGAATGAGTTAGAATGATATAATCTTTTAAGAATCTAGAGGAGACTTCTAGTGATATATTATTGAATTTTCATTTGATGCTGCTGATGTTGTCCTTTTAGTATGTAAGAGCTAGACGAAATTTGTTAGGGAATTTAAAGTAATAAATTTGTGGCCCTGCAAGGTCCTTGATAAAACTTACTCGAATTGTTATTAGTATATGTGGCATGGTATGGAAGAGTAATTTCTAAAAACCTCTCGATAGTTTAAAATGCAGTCGTAACAATAATTCCATAATAACCCACCCCGTAACACGTACGTACTTATGACAACAACCTTCCCAAATGGGATTTAAAAAAACAACAACAAAAAACATGAGAATGAAAGCATGATATCATCAGCTTAAGTAATTTACGTCATCATTCGGGGCATGCTTATCAGCAAACACGTTTACTGTCGAGATTTCACCATTTTCTTTAATTAAATATACTTTTGTTATTCTTGAGTATTCACGATATCCTGTAATCAAACGATGTGGATTATTTCTCACCGTTACGGTAAAACCCCCAGTGTTCACGCAACTTATCCGTTACCGATTTTATTACTAGGTCATGAAATAATCTCCCTGCATATTCTTGCAATTTAAATGGGAATATATATTTTTTAGTTTAGAGAAAATAGTTTAGAAGGCCATGCCAAATTTGGATACACAAATTTATCAAAGGGCGTTCATTTAGCTCCACGGGGACTACAATAGCGCCAGTTTGGACAGATGTCTGATGCTACCCGGGACACAGGGTACGGAGATGAACCAATTCGTCATATTCCATCCGTCGATTTGCGGGCGTGTCCTCGATGACAACAATGCAACAATTCGCACCACACCCCTTCATAACTGAACTAAAAAGTGTAATACTCACGGTATTGACACGCGCGCAATTTGTGGACATATAGTGGGAGAAGGAATGGTTCATCTCGGTATTCTGTGTCTCAGTTGTTACACTACAGTCATCTCCGCCGCGCGTGAGTACTCGCATAAAGACAACAAACAAACAAACAAATGAAGCAGATTTCGAGATCAAATTGTTGATGACGCGTTGGGCATTTATCGTTCAGGCGAAATTCATGAGTTTTGAATCTTCTTTATCTAACATAAAATTACCAGAAAAACTCCTGGTTATGAATAGAGTTGTCAACTGCTGACTGGATCTTCCTAAAATCTGGCATGAAGAAGTGAATTAGAATGGCAGACCATATGAATTATAACAAGAGAATACAGTTAAGCGCGACCACGGAATAATAATTTTTAAAATATCGCAAGTAACTGAACTCTTGGCTAGCGAGAGTGTTTGGGCGACAGGTTACGAACGGGACACACTACAAAAATTTGTTATACATACATGTGATTGAATGGAAGTCAATGATTGGTGCATTTCGTGTGTAATAAGTGTTTCAGGATTGTCTACCAAAGTGTGTATCGTTAAAGAGAACGGATGCTGGAACATCGGAGTTACGGGAATGACAATACTGCTGGGGCTGAGCTCATGGATAAAAATATATCCCCTGAACTCTCCACGCATTTACTGTGCACTTTTTAACCTCAATAGCCTGAGAGCACCCGAGCGGAGGAATGAGTGGAGAACTATGATCATTGATATCTGTTCCAGATCCGGAATGTGAAGAAGAAGAAGAAGAGGAAGCCTGAAAATAATCTGTTGGTGGCTTTCTATTAGGACATTGTTAGTTCCAGATTCAGGGTTGGACACCGGGAGCCTCCAGTGCCATTATTTAACTAATGGTACACGCTTCATCCAGTTAGGTTGATTAATTTGGGAATTTAAGCACACGTCAAGAATAATGTGTCGGAAATGAACAAAATGTGTCAAGTTTTAGTTTTTAAACAGTTGTCGACAGGAAGAGAAAACACCCATTATCACTGACGGGGTCACTTATCGACCTTTAAAAATCGACATTTTTATTTGACGAAGAGAATTTTGGGGTCGATATCGCTCAAGGCCGCCAGTGGCAGCCTTCAAAAAGGTTGTTTGTAAATTCTGGTTAAATTCTTTTAACGACGGCGTACTCTCAATACTCCACAACTTGTTCGCTGTGGCAAAGTGCCATATTTCACTGGACTCCCAGAGTTTACTTTTGTTGTCGTTGATTTAAGGGCGGAAAATCGATTTTTAATCTATGGATTGTAAACAAACATTAACTGGATTTTTCTGTCATATTCTAATTGAAAGTTACGCGCTGGAGAAAAGGGGGGGGGGAGATTGGGGAGAAAGGGAGAGAACTGGTGAGAGAGAAAAACGGACATGTAGATAGACAAGTAGACCAGGGAGGGACAGACAGACGGGCAGAAAGAGAGAGAGACAGAGGGGTAAAGACAGACAGAGACATACACAGACGAGAGACAGACAGATAGACAGACAGACCAGAGAAAGAGGGGAGAGTCCAGAGAGAGACGGAGAACGGGAGTGAGAGAAAGAGTCGATGAGAGAGAGACGGGAAAAGATAGACACCCATGCACACACACAAGGACAGAGGAACCGAGAGAGAGCTAGAAAGATGATAATTATGAACTCCAAATTCCCATCTATAACGAGTGGCTTACTTTTAGAATTATAAATGAGGTAATTTATTTCATTAATTAAATTAATTTTTTAGAAAAAGTGATGAATTCCTGAACTATCGTATCTCCGGCAGGTATCTGAAAAACTCTACGAGAAAGATATAGGCACACACTTTTTACACTGGGTTATTCTGATCTTTCCGCTCAAAACGATTATTTCTTCCAATGTCATTGACCGCCAGCAAATTCGATTATTTAAAAAAGTCATAAATATTGTTGTGTCGTTACTGTGTAGTTTTTACACTCAGTTGAACTTTTTATGCCAAATCAGGGATAAACATTTTGTGTTGATGAAAAATATTTTTACTGATTTAAATCAGGCAGTGTGAGGTGAGTATCGCACGGAGTCAAGTCCGTTTTGCCTCGGTTTTAGCCTGAGACGTGGGATTAAACAGGACCTTGCGCAATGGCAAGACTGAAACAAGTCTGTCTCACAAGTTGTTTCACACGAAATTCAAGTCTGAGCCAAACCCGAACCAAATCAGACTTGACACATTTCGTCACTTGCGTTAGTGTCAGGCAGTTCGTTGAAGTGAATTTACTTTAACCCTCTAGGGCTCAGACCTAAGTTGCCGGATCCAAAACGACTAAAACTGGTTTAGAATGTCCAGAAAATTGTGTACACACAATGTGTATAAAAAACGTAGAACAAAAATGAACTGCTTTATGTTATTTGCAACTCTATGGAACTGCCCTGTCATCAGTGTCTGGCCCAAAACGGTCATTGGTTTGAACGCACGCAAAAATTCAGATACTACATTTCTGTCTTCTTTAATTTGAATGATTAATCTAGGATGTATCTTACACGACAGAGTATTCTTATTTTTCAAGGTGTGTGTACATTTTTTTTTTTTGAGACAGCCACTGAAATAGTCTGAAAAAGTATTTGCTGGTAAATTGGCAACTGTATAAAAAATTGACCCTTTCATGGGAAAATGGAAATTAGATAAAAAATTAATAGAGTGCTTTTTGCACCTCCTGTAAAATGTTGTTTGTTTTCTTTGCACATACAATCTTGTCCATAACAAAGCAGAGAGGGAGCGGTCATAAGAAAACTGCAAGTAAGAGGAACGAACACAGAATGAAAATAGTTTGAAATTAATTCAGCCATGTTGGGAAAAAAAAAAATTATGTCAAATCTCAAACTTTTACGATTTTTCTGGGTAATTTAGTGAACACACGGGGCAGTTCAAAACTTCAATTATTATGAGAGCTATCCTGATGCTAAGTAGGCTTACGTGGTATCATTTGATTCATTTAATGGTTACTCTTATCTCTAATGGTTCTTTGCAGAAAGAAAATTTTTCAGAGAAAATATACGATACGACAACGATACGCCTTCCTGAACTCGCCAGGTTAATAACATGTTATGTAATCTTCAAATTTTCGGACATGAAAGAAAATATGTTGAATAAAAAAATTCGGCCCCCGCATTCTCTTCCTTGTCCCGCCCCCCCCTCCCCCACCCACCATCCCCTACCCCGGCCACTCTCCTTTTTCAAATTAATTTGATTCATTACGCAAGCAGAGCTTTGAAAATGTTATCACTGCATTGTAGCAACGATGTAAAAACACATTAATTTGTCGACTGTGCATTAGCAGCGTCCCTCGACATGCCTCGGGTCTGCCTCGGCCGTTCCAGAAATAGATAAATAGGAAGGCAATGTTTTTTGGTGGGACAAACTGTATCAGACTCAAAGCGAATCTTGCACTGACTTTTGTTTTCTGACACCATGGACCATTGAGTTCCAGGAATTCAGACGCCCCGCCAATATCAGACATTTATATTCAAATTGATTGTTTACCGTCCTGGGTTGATTCTGTCTGGAACTGCTCCATGATGAGCCAGACTTTTGCAGAATGACGGTTACAGTGCAGTGCACCATTTGTTCTTTTGTTATTGATGGGGCAATTTTGAAAATGTGTCTGGGTGGGGAGGGTAAGGGAGCCTCAGTTCGCTGAAATGAAATTTTTCATTGCACTCGTATCTTCAACAACAACAAAAAAATGGAACTCTTGGGAGAACGAATTTACCGCAGATCTTCAGAAGAAGCGAGAACTCCATACCCTCCTGGCAGTCTAAGGCGGACGAAGCACGTCGTCAAGTCTGTTTTTGACTCAGTGCGCGAGTTCTGTCTTTCCTCTAGCTGACCCAAGGCAGTGTTGGCGCCAGAGAACCAATGGGCCTGTGACAGCTCCAAACGTTTTTGGCCTTCCAAACAAAATAAATCGGCATTTTTAATCAAATAGAAGTTTTACTGTCCTTTGAAATAATTTTTTAAAAATCTTATTTGATGGCAATTTCAAGGAAATTTAGTTTTATAAAATGTTTCAATAATTACGGATGTAAAAGGATAATTTTGAAGAAAACTATTAGATCACAATCCAAAATGTGCATAGGGATTCATAAAATTTGGGATCGCAAAGGGGTGCGGGTGGGGTGGGGATCAGGGGGGTGTGACCCGGGACTCTGAGAACCGCTAATCTGAAAGGATCAGGATTGGACACAGCATTTAGTGTTGGTCTTTCATTAGTTTTTGTTTTGTCTGTACTGACTGCTAGTGCTATCATTATCTTCCTGAACCCATTGATTTTTCTGTTCTCACCCAGCGCCCAACTGCTGATTGTATGAGTGTTCAGGCACGTTCAGAGTTCGACAGATGGTGTCATTTAGTTACATGGGACAGGAAGAATACGTTTGGGAAACCCTGTAATGACAGCGCAATGAGTCAAGCTTGTTTTATTCCGTTTTTAGTGTGAGACTAGCTGGGCTACCCAATGGTACTCGGGATAAATCTGTTACTGGATTATGATTTTACAATTTTACTTAGATTTTCTGAACCTTGCCTATTTCTATGGATGTGTATTGGTATTTTCTTTAATTGCAATAAAACACTGTCACACTGATTTTACTTCGTCATTAGAGTTTATAACTCTTAGATACAGTGTGCGCACTGGGCAGTTCGTTCAGCGAACACGCAATTTTGGACGCATCAAAAAACAGGCCAAGAAAAGGTAGGAATGTTAGACAAAAGCGGGACGTGGGAAAGGTAGAGCTCAACTTTGTCTTCTCTGGGCGTAGTGCAAATATATACCCACAGTTTTATTCAAATATCGCAAACTACATTATTGTCAAGAAATGAAGTTGAAACCAAAAATGTGTCAAGGTTTTGTGATTATTTCAGAGTTTTCAGTGTAAGTTTTGCAACTTTTGTAAATACAAGAAGTTGTGAACTCTGGAGCTAAACGAGACCTGGCGCTTTAGCGAGGCTGACACAAGTCTTTCTCTCATGCTCGGGTGCGTCTGAACTAACTTGAGTCAGTAGGTGGAAAGAGAGATCTCGCTCACAGATTCAAAACGTCGCAGAACAGACTTGACTCAGTGTGTGCCGTCAACATAAAGCAACATTAAAAGCGAAAGTCCCCCAAGGAGTTCATAGAATATTAATTGGCTAAATATCTGCAGTTTTGGGCGTACGTTGTGCGATTCCATGATAGAGTTAGCGATGTAGCCTTCATTTTGGAGGCTCAGGTTATTCTCCACGTGGGACCATAGTTGATTACCTGATATCGAAAAATCCTGTACTAGGTCAGATGACTGGCAGGTCGTTAGTCTGAACAGTTGTCATTGTAGACTCAAGGAATGTAAAGTAATACGGGAAATAATGTGCCGGGACGAATTCTGATCCTTGCTTTAAGATAAGATAAATCAGTAACCAACACTCGTTATTTAGTATACTATGATTTATAGAATTGGTCTGACCTCGAAACCCGCATTAATCGACATTCGAGATGGCCAATATCGATGCACAAATCAAAGTTACGTTACAGAAAAGACCCAGGTAATTATTTCGATATCCCGGCGGAAGCGATAAGTACACAGAATAGAAACAGGAACTGCTGTTGAGTTGGATAAGATGAAGTGACACAATTCAGAAAACTGCACCGTTTATTCATCCCTCAAGGCTAGCGGTGTCCGCACAGAGTCAAATCTGTATTGTGTTTGTCTTGACTCAATGCGCGCGGTCTCGCTTTCCGCCAGCTGAGACAATCCAGTTTTGATAAGCTCGACAAGTGAGACACACTTGTTTCAGTTTGGCCAGTGCGTGAAGTCCCATTCAATTCCATAGTCCACATCTCACACTATACAAAACAGAATTGACTCAGTTCGCCATCAGCCTTAATCTGGTGTCACCACAACAGTATGGCGTGGGGCTCCATCAGCATTTCTTAGGCTGATAAAAAGTATTCCTTATAATGTCCAAGCTGCCAGTACTATTCTAAAGTATCGTTTCAGCGGCTACTTAAAAGAAAAAAAAAAGACCAAACATATCAGTCATCATGCACATTAACCTGATGTTGTATGAATATTTATAGCTCACTTGCGCCGTCGATGAACTAACATTTAGATGGAAATGTAAACTGTCGAACCTGTCCTAGAACATAGCTTGCTTAGTCTGGCAGACTTCCCGTACAGAGCGGCCGCCTGGCTGGTAACATGACCTAACTGTGACCTGCAGTCTGGACAAGCACAGTTTTACATGCCCTTTGCGCGGGGGAGGGGGGGGGCATCCATAAAGTACGTACACACAATTTTGACCCCCCCCCCCTGCCCGAATGCACTTGGTGTCAAGCCCCATCCATCTGGTGCGAGTGTACGGCCATCAGAATGGTAGATGTCCATGATGTTCCCAAACTTTTTGCGGCATTTTGAATGGAATATTTGTTTGTTTCGTTACAAAAATAGCCTAGTTTACAATTTTTATTTAACCCTACATGTTACTTTGTTGTAAAAAAAAAAGAGAAAAAAGTAAATAAAACTGAAACGTTCCCCAGAGCCCCTCCCTCTCCGCCCTCCCTGGGGTGGGGGTGGAGAATATCCGTCATGTTTGGAAACAGAGCTGTATAGAATCAGGCACAAACATAGCCATGGATATAACAAGATTTGTAGCTTTGCCAACGCCATGGCTAAAACTTTGAGACGTCAAATTCTCCAGCTGTAAGTGCCATTGGAAGATTATGATTGCGTGGCGACATGCAGGCCGCAGACATGGGCTGTCCGGGGGTCCACCCACAAAGTATGGACGTGCAGGAAGGGGGACTGGGGTTTTCCCCAGCTTATGGGACGCGTCCACGGGAGGGAGGGGATTTTCTGTGAAACGTCAGTACGGTTTTCAAATATGGTAAGGAATTAATAAGTTTGCTTTTATTTGTGTGTATGTGTGCGTGGGTGTGAGTATGGGTGTGGTCGTGGGTGTGGGTGGTTGTTTTTTTGTTTTTTTTTCAGGAAACTTAGTTTTTGCATTGTATAAAAAGCTTGTTTCCAATGACACAGTCAGAAAGTCCGTGTCAAACGCCATTTCAAGTTTTTGGTGAACCAACCTTGCTCATTCATGATTCTAATGGCCGTGCTGTCATACATGTGTGTGTGTGTGTATAGAGGGTATGATAAGATCGAAGCCAGACGAAGGAGGTGTGTGTATGTGTCTGTGTGTGTGTGAGGGGGGTGGTCGTGACAATTGAGCGTACCAACTTTATGTATGGCCCCCGACGGGCACTCAGTTGCAGATGCCAGCCAAGCCTGACATAATGTTATTAACATTAGATCTTTTGAAGTAACAGAAACCTTTTTATTTATTATTCGCTCGTATATATTCATTTAACATTCGCGATGTGGCTGTCTGTTGCAAAGCCACTTTGTGTGGTAGCACAATTCTTCTGGGGGTGAAACACGAGAGGCATTACAACGCGTGCCAGTTTCAGAATTACTTAGCGAAGAAAAGAATTCTTTGCACGGAGTTCTCTCATCTACAGCCCCAACCCCCTCTCCCAAATAATAATAAAAAACAACCCTCACCCCCCCCCTCATCTCCCCCCCCCCCAAAAAAAAAAAAAAACGCCGACCGGCGCTGCACTGTGGCGACGACGTGCCTGCTCCAGTTATAACTGGGCTGCAATGGCACAAAGGCAAAATTTCCCAAATGGGATTAAAGAGTTATACAAATACAAATACAAATACAAATACAAATACAAACGAACCAAAGGTGAATAAATAAATAAGCAAAGGAAGCGGGCGCTGAACTGTGGGCCACTGATTTACGGGCTTTGAAGAGGATTGATGGCCAAGGTGTTATGTAGGGATATCAAATGTTGTGTATCGATATTCCCCTGGACAGCACAGTGTCAGTATCGCCACCGGCCAATTTCATTCAGATGATGAGATCGTCAGACCGAGTGAGTGAACACTGAACACAAAAGCCAGCAGGTGTGAGCGGAGATAGACAAAAGCCGAGCTGTGTGTTGAGTGTTGAAGCTTTGTTGTGAAAGATTGCCCGTGTAGAGGAGACGACACGGTACCGACGCTCAGTGTTCGTTGCTAGCGGACAAGATGCCGGGACTAGATATTTTCACACATTTAAGCACTGTAAGTTGGTCTTCTAGTATATTTTATTTGTCTTCATTTCTGATATTGCGATATTTTGCCCCGGCAAAATTGAAATTAAATTAATAGATTAAAATTTATCCCTTTCACCCTCCATATCACCAACGAAAACTTATAATTCATTATTAAATAAATATTAGCTATTCAAATAATATTATAATACTTTAGAACACAAGTTGTGAGTTGTGAACTGTTGTGACTTGTGAACTGCGCTTAACAGGCTGCGTTACAGTTATTTTGCTCTGAGATAGGGAGAGATAGAGAGAGTGAGAGAACGAGAGTAAGAGAAAGAAAGAGTGAGAGAGATGCAAATCGAGAGAACAAGACTTTCTGTAAAGCGCCTAGAGCAAACTCGTTTGGATTAGGCGCTATATAAATGATCTTCATTATCATTTATGATCTTCATTATTTTCTTGTTGTGAGCCGAAAACCTGGAACTCGCTGCATCAAAACCTCAGATATGGATTCAAACCACTGAAACGTTGAAGAAAAGCCTTAAACAAACTATTTAATTGATTGAATACAAGCACACTTGTTTCTGCCCTGTGTTTAGCATGTTATTATGTGCGAATTGAATGGTAGTTGAAGAATGACTGTAAAGCGCTTAGTACTTCTATTTAAGGGGATGAACCACAATATAAATGTTATTAATTTTTTTAAATATTAACTTGGGTCACTTTCCACCGATACGTCAGTTTGTTGTTTGTGTATAACTGAGAGATTATATCTGAATTTTCTGATGGCTTCTGATCCGTAGGCCTACGGCGTGGCCATGCTAATATCGTGTCTCCTTTTTGTTCACCAAGCTTCACGAGATTACCATCCCACTTCTTTCCCCGCACATTTTATTAAACAATTTTTTTTCCTTTTTCCTCGAATAGCTACCCTGTCACTGGACAGTTGGGAAATGCGTGTAGGTCTATAAGTCCCAACTACCTGATGAAGATACTCTAAACCTATTCCTAACCCTGCCCTTGTCGCTAATCCTGCACCTAATCGCATCCTTACTCCTTACCCTTTCAACCAGTTTGAAGTTGAGGATAAGGACAACAGGTTTAGGGTAGGCTAAGGGTAACTTTACCTGGTGGTCGGGGCATTCGGGGCTCTTTCCTTCACTGTTCTTTTAATCCGCTTTGTGTGACGTTCCCAGCCACATCTGCAGTGGAATAATTATCACGGGTGTTGTGAAACCTGCACGTTATTTATTTCGTTTTGGTCATCCCTATTGTGGTTCTGTAAACAGTTTTTTTGGGGAACTATTTGAGATAGTTACGTCCTTACAAGTTATTTTATTTCATCTGTGGTCATTTGTGTTGTGGATCTTTATAAGACTTTTTGTTTTGTTTTTGTTGCTATTTGAGATAATTAAGTCTAACGGGTTATTTTTTGTTTCTTCTTTAATTATTTTTATTATGGTTCTTAAAAAGATTTTTTTAAAAAACAATTTGAGATTTGCGGCTGTGAGTGGATGTGTTGGTTTGTGTGTGTGTGTGTGTGTGTGTGTGTATATACTTGTGTATGTGTGTCTCGTATGTATTATTGCCATGTTTATTGCAGTCAATTCTGTTGATGTTGTCAGTCCTGTGTTGCTGTTGCACGTTTGTCAGTCATCACTTGCTGATGTCTGCGTGTACATCGACGTAATTGGTGCTGACGTAATTGAATTCACGTGCGATTCCTTCGCAAGCTCGGCGTATTACAGAATAACGGTCTTTACTCTCTTCGTTACTAAAACTTGGAAGCTATGATTTTTCATATTAATCATTGTTAGTACATGTATTAAACTGGCATGTAAAGGGATTAATGTGCCCCGTGGAATATAAATGCTTGAAAAGGCTGGACCTAGCGTTCAGGGTTAGAGCCATAAATCTTAATAAATATGAATGGAAAACGTCTTGATGTTCGAAACCTTTTATATCTTTCTCGAGCTGTCGTGAAACGGGAAAGTGTTGGGAAGTCTGAAGCAAATAAAATCAAAATTACATCAAATAAATAAACATAAGATTAAACACCAAGTAACAGCTTTAAATCGAGCAATGCCCGATAGTCCTGATAGCATCTACAGAATAAATAGGAAGCCAGACCCCCCCCCCCCCCCTTGCCCCAACGAAAAAAAATATCTCATTTTATAATTTATTCGCATACATTTTTGTTGCCACCTTGAAACTGGTTGCCATAGCACTGCGAGTGTTTCAATTCTCATACAAATTTTACAAGTAATCGTAACGGCAATGTCGTCGCTATGCCAGAAACCACTTGGTACTGTCTGAATAGGTGGCAGCGTTATTGCTGTTGGCCATAAAATCAATGTCAGTGATCCATCTGAGGATAATTCACTGTTCCAATCTCACGCCTCCCCCTCCGGCCAGGTCAGTTCTACTTTGAAAAACACCCACGAACTTTTGAGGCGCTTCAAAAATGTTCATCAATCAATACCATAGATTGTTCGGGACCTGCGAATACTTGGCACGCTACTGATTATACCGCAAACAGTGTAAGCTTCAACTTTTTAAATACAAGTTACAAAGTCTGATGCCCAGATCACAATGTGACCATTGATAATGACCAATACAATGTCATCTGTTTTTTACAAAAAATTTTTTTGGGTCTCATTTTCGTCATAGAGTGGTGTTCTCTTTCGGCTTTTGTGTGAATGTCGGTCAAGAACTTTCAACTCGGTACACTTTTTCTTAACAAGAACAGCCCGCCTAGCACAGAAACCAAAATGTAGCTGTAAATTAGCGCTGGGTTGTTAAGGAGACGTGAACCTCCGGTTAGACTAAAAATTTGCCCAGAGAATTGTCTGGAGGCCGAGCCAAACTATTACAGATGTGATCTCAGTGGATGTTCGTTCTACGTTTTTTTTTTTTGGTTCCTTTTCTCCCATACCATTTCATGCACCACTTTGGGAACACTTTACACTAACAAACGCCTGTTCTCCCCGTCGGGGGGGGGGGGGGCATTTTTGTCTCAAAGGCATATTCTGGCCAGACACACGAGACAGAGACTGAAAGACATTTTTTTGTTTTATTATATTTTTTGTTTGTTTTAAATTGAGATTAATTAGAGTTGATTATGATGTATTATACAATAGGATTTATTATAATAAGGAGAATCTATAGTGTGTAGGGTTTGCGCCAGTAGTAATACTAATTATTAGAATAATCATAATTATCAATAACAATAATTATAAGACGATAGTAATAAAAATAATACGTTACAGAATGTCTATTTTCACTATATTATCATGGTGACAAAGTCAAATCCAGCAAAAATAATAATACAGTTTTACAATATGGAAATAATTGATATTGTACAAACAGAGGTTATGGAGATTGATTTTTTATTGAAATTCATGAATGATCTGAAAAGTTTCTCGCGTTTGATCTGTGGCCTTGAAATCTAATCCTGACTTTAACTATAATTTGAAACAAAGAAACAAACAAACAAACAACAACAACAACAACAACAACTACATCAATGTTGGTACGATTCCTATCTTGGTGGAGAAATGGTGGTAAAATGTTGCGCACAAACAGAAACAAAAAGTTGTCTAACGCAAAGACCCGCGTTTGAAACAAATATTTTTTAAAAAACAACAAAAAACAAGTTCAAGTTCAAGTTTAGTTTAGTATAGGCCTGGCGGCCAATTCAAAAACACACAAGAATCATGTGAACAATCTTAGAAAACATTAGACAAACAAACAAACAGACAAAATGCATGATCGTTCATGATCGTTTGTTTAAAAAAAAACAAAAAACAATAAATCACCTAAGCAATAGGCAATAAAAATAGTAAGAGCAAGTTTTGCGTCATCAAAGACATTCCTGAAATGAAAAGGGTTGGGCGACCTGAAAGAAACGTTATTGGTCAAAAATCTTCCGCCTCTGCCAAAATAACTACTCCATTATCATCAATGGTCAAAATCTAGGCTGTATAATTATGAAATAGCTTCGCTGATACCTACTATTTCCCCATTTCTTTGTTTCCTCAGTCTGACTCGGCCGAGCAAACAAAACACCAGACACACTGCATCATAGCCGTACAAAAGGACGGGATTAAGTCAGTAGATCCCAAAATAGTGACCAATTGCCGAGCGAGATACTTTCAGATCCCTAAGGAAATTAAATGTATTTCCAGTCCGGCAAAATGAGTTTTTCTGGCGCTTGACAAAATCAAGCAAAGTCCGGTTTATTGCAAGCACGGTTAGTGACATGGAATGGGAAACTGACAGATTTTAAAATGGTCATTTCATAAGATTTTTTCCGGTTCACTTCTAATATTTTAGCTGATTATAGTTAACTTTCTTTCTGTCTCCTTCTTCATTTTTTCTAATGCCCGAGCTTTGTCATAAACAACCTGTTTTGGCCACATTTCAACTTTGGTTAGAAATGTAGTACTAGATTCAGTCTACATTTGAATTTCCTGCAAGGAATTTCAAGCACAACTGGGAACTTCTTTAGCTCAATTTAAGTTGAGTCGTGGTTAGATTTGTTTAAAAAAATACTGATGAAAGTCCTGGAAGAGTGAGACCACCGGGCACCCTCCGAGGAATAGAACCTCCCGTCACACAAGTGTGTCGACATTTTTCCTTAAAATCTGTTCGGGATGGCTGAGGGGCAAGCATTCGTCACATCCAGGTTATAATCACAACTTGCTGTTGTTATTTTTGGTGGTAGTAAGGTTCTAGCTGGATTCTAACCCATCTCGACGATGACCATACTTGAGGTTTTTGAAGTTTCAGCAAAGAGTGTAACAAGAATTGAAACAGACCGTCTTCACAAAAGATAGTCTGCTTATCTGGTTTACTGTGGTTTGTTCATAGTATTGGGCTGATTGAAACTAGAACCGTTTGTAGGCTCTCATACCCCATGGAAATGCACAGAACGGGTATTGTTTACCGCAGCGACGTACTTTCCGCTCCATGCACACAGTGGTTTCACGGAGCTTCCCGTGTCTCGCAGTGTAAATTGACGAACAGTAAAACCACTCTGTACATAATATTTACTCTCTGGTTTCAGTTTGCCAAAGACGGAGAAATTATATCGTAAAGCCTCGGGTTACTAATAAACATCAAGAAAAGGTGTAATCATCTCTAATAAGAATGAAGTAGCTTAGGGGACTGTTCTTGGTAATTCTGAGTTAAAACTCAAACTCTGAACATTGACTGAATGCCCGATCCCCTGAAGGTGAACTGAAGGCAGTTAGTTTTCCATCTTAGCTTATACAACCCTGGCTGTATGGTCAACTCCAAACATTCCCAATCAAATCGCCTTCTACCGTGACCTGGGAGATGGCCACAGAGATAAACAGAACTTCCTACAGCTGCCTCATTTGGAAGGCAAATTTTATTCTAATTGAGGGACCATCCATAAAGTTTGCCCGCATAGAAAGGGTAGGAGGGTTACCCACAATCTATCTAATAAAGCTACAACAAAACCCCTCATAGTCCTATGGACTCGGAAACTACACAACGCACCGACCTGAAATTTGGCACAAAGAATTATGGGATAGCGAACATTGTTCCTATCGCCATACACAAACAAAACCGTTTGTTATTCCTGAGTTTATCGGTAAATGCGGTTATAATTAAAGACTAAATTCACGAGAGCGTTTGATCCGAAATTTACGATCAATAAGATATTGATGTATGTTTCTAATAATAGCCCACTTCCGACTACACATGACGTTATCACTTCCTGCGATGTGTTCACTAACAAACAAACTAAGCCGTGCGCAAATCATTGCCATTTGACGGATGCTGACGGGATGCGCAGGACGTCAACGCGCAAAGGGAGAGCAGTAAAACTTATCTAAAAACAAACAAACAAACAAAAATAAAAATAAAGCTAAAGGAACAGGCAAAATGAAGCAGGTCCGTAATAATCACCCAGAACTGAAACTAATAAATCGATTTATCCCGGGCAGGGCCGGGCAACTCCGCTAGTTAGTGAAAATCATACATGGGGAGGAGGGAGATTCCTGTTAGGCGTACGTACACATTTCCAGTTACGGTAATGAATTAAACATTCAACAAAATCATACATGGGGAGGAAGGAGATTCCTGTTAGGCGTACGTACACATTTCCAGTTACGGTAATGAATTAAACATTCAACAAAATCGGCTGTAGGATCATATAAAAATCAAACACAGGCTGTTTATCTAGTGAAACAATCAAATAGTCCCTGCAAAATGTCATTTAAATATTCAAAATATCAAGGTCTTATCATGGACATAATATAACAGTTTAATGTCCGCAGGAGCGTACACGGGGCATGGGACGGGAGTTGAAACCAAGCGTGTGAAAAGCCGTACGAAGGGGAGGAAAGTGTAAAAATTTACCAAAATTGAGCGAACATACTTTATGCATGGCCCCTTAGACTTCTCCAGCCGGTGATCTAGGCGAGACAACATGTCCTGTCACTTGGTCCACCAATGCATTCTAATGAGCTCCACGTCCGCTACTTTCATTAGGGACGCTTTTCTATCTGGTATTCATGCCGGAAAATGAGCTAGGAATTCCATTTCCGTACCATACCTTGCCTGGGAATGTCCATTCGCTACCAGGACCAGAATTCTGTCTTAGCTATTGTCTCTGGATCGGGAGATCGAAAAAGAAAGAGAGGGAGATAGAAGAGAGAGAGAGAGAGAGAGAGAGGGGTGGGGGGGGGAGTGGGGGTTCTCCTCTTCATTAAAGGTTTTCTCAGTAAACAGTAAAATAGAAACTCACTCACTCACTCACTCATTCACTCTCTCCTTTATCTATCTATCTATCTATCTATCTATCTATCTATCTATCTATCTATCTATCTATCTATCTATCTATCTATCTATCTATCTATCTATCTATCTATCTATCTATCTTTCTATCTATCTATCTATCTATCTATCTATCTATCTATCTATCTATCTATCTATCTATCTATCTATCTATCTATCTATGAGCCCACTCATCCACCCAAACGCCCGCCCGCCCGTTCGTCCATCTATCGATCTGCCTCCCTGTCTCTCTGTCTGTCTGTGTGTCTGAAAGTGTCACGTAACATCAAACACAGGATTGAGCTATCACAGAAACGTGTGGCAGACGCAGAACTGATGGCGGCCAGGCCTACCCTAAAAGGAAACCGCCCACACCAAGGCAGAGTCTCCTAATGGCATTCAAAAAGAGCAACAAAAAATAAATCGTAACATTATAATGAAGCCAATAGTTTCTTGCTGAGAAGGCAAGACACCGCCACATTCCTTGTAGTAATAGAGTTGTATAGCACTGAATTAACCTTGCATAGGGATTAATTGGTAGAGTATTACTATTATAATTTAGACATAATTACTGTGCATGTCATGCCCAACTGCTTGTCACATCCTGGAACAGAGAGCGCCGAAGTCAAATAATATGTATTTTTTTTACGCGGAGGTATAATCGAATCCTATAGTGCTGCATGTTACATAATACAAAACATCTGCTGCTTAATGTTTTTGGTATACTTCCTACTTCACCAACAAATAATGTTCCTTTATAAACATTTATATTTCATTATCATAATATTATTGTTGATGTTAATAATATTAATATTACTATTTAACTGACTATATTTAAATCAGTTCTGAACATATTTCAGAAAATTTGGACGTGGCAGTCAATGTTTAGGCAAAGGCCTAGCCACTGGTAAACTTTTTCGAGGGGAAAAGTTCGTCTCAAATCCGGTTTCTGTTAATAGAGAGGTATTTGCGAATTAAAGTTCCCGTTCAGCTCAACGGTGACGGTGCAGGTGCTTTCATTTATGGTACATCCAGTCTATAAAACTACAAGATAACATCTTTGCTATCAATAGGCTGCAAAACTGCGAAATCGGTCGTTCTGAAATCTTGCATTAAGAAGTGAACTATGGTTGTGGAACAGACAGGTTTTACAAGAGCATGCAGTTAAGCGCGACCACGGAATAGAAAATTACCAGAAGCGAAAGAAGCTCACTTTTCTTGGCTACAGGAGTTATGCGCACCAGCATTTTGGGGGAACTGCAACCCACTTGACTTGATCGGGGGTAAACAATATCCTTTTGTACATATCCACGGAGAGTAGGGGCTTACAACGGCTCTAAACAGTTTCAATCAACCCCAAAATATGAACAATAAACAGTAAACAGATGCGCACTCTGTCTTGGGTGGAGACGCGCTCTTTCTATTCTTGTTAACGCAGTGACCTAGTTTCGCGATTTGGCGGAAGTGAAATCTCCCTCGAAATACACACTCTCTGATGTTACATTAAACATCGTTGTGCGCATGCCTAATTACGAACAATCCATCCCATCCAAAATGGCGTAGGGCAGTCAAAATTGATGACGTATTCCTGTCTTGTGTCGCTTCTGGTGTATCTCTATTCTGTGGACGTGGCCGAGGAATAATTCACAAAATGCACACATCATTGAACTCTTAGCTCGCAAGAGGATTAAGGTGTCATATAACGAACGGGGAGATCTTGCCATGCAGCCGTGGAATTATCGCCTTTACATTCTTACTCTGCATTGTAAAACAAAACTCCATATTTGACCTTTCCAAACTATTCAACCCCGCCCCATATGAATGGGTTTCGTACTAGAATTGTGATATTAACAGAGGCCTGCGCGTACAAGCGCAGCCGTTACCAAATTTTTGTTGAAAGCTTTTAAGCCATTTTGACAGCTAACAAATCCGCCAGTGCGTTAATTTGAAACGTTTTACCCTCAGCAGCCACGGCCAGGACCCAGTGAGAGATGCCAATAAAACGTTTTTACGTTTATTGGCTTTGGAAATTACGCACTTGATTCATTGTCTCGTACTCTAAGTCTAAGCTTATCAACATCAGTGGTTCTTGGAGTGGTAGCGCGCCGCGTGAAGTCTGTTCTGTCTGGGTTTTGGTGTGAGATGTGAACTGTGGAATTAAAGGAGACATCGCGCACTGACGAGACGGTAACAAGATTGTCTCAGCAGTGCGGGCACGTCAAAACTGTCACGAGTCACCCGGGGGAAGGAGAGACCTCGCGAACCGAGACAAAACAATCGCAAAACAGTCTTGACTTAGTCCTAAACTTGGCGAAAATTTTCACAATGAGGGAAAATTAAGGGAATACGGGAGGCCGGTGTCATCTTAGTTTCCCGGGGACCTCAACATAGTGTT